>VZRQ01006644.1:236008-269489 GCA_013397975.1 Machaerirhynchus nigripectus
AAGTCCATCTCTGGCTGCCCCGGAGAACGCAGGGGGGCATCACAGCCCTCACGGAGCTGCGGGCCTGGCCCCAGCCCCTGCCAGGGCCGAGTGGTCAGGCCTGGCCAGGCCCAGCCTGGCCATGCGGCCAGACCCCTGTTACTAGCAGGAACGCCGGAAGGAAGAGAGAGTTCCCGGGCTCCCACCTGGTTTAAATATGTGAATTTCGAGAAGCACCATTGGTCTATACAACTGTCCATCAACTCAGGGTCAAACCATCACATCTGTCTAAAAATAAATAAATAAATAGATAAAGACCAATACTTTCTGGTGCCTTATTTCTGGAATGTTGGCAAATAAGGACTAGAGGTTCTATACCTTGAAATATCACAATATGACAAATTTTCCATGCTATTTATTATAAAGCAATTGCTTTGAATTTTAGCTCATGCCAGCACCATCCTGATGCTGGATAGTTTTGTTAGGAAATAATTGAAAATGATTTTTTTTTTCTTTTGGATTACTTAATTTTTCTTCGACTCTCTTAGGAGAACTGTGAAAAACTTTTGTCTGACTAAATCTGGCAAACATCTAGGCTGCAACAAGGATGAATAACTGAGGTGGGTAGGGGAGAACTTTAAAGGTTAATGCAAAATATATGGGGAAGTTTTATGAGGTAGACCTTTAAATACCATTGCTCTTTAAACAGTTATGGCATAGGTGTAGTTCCTACAGAAAGCACATCTTGAAATAAACCTCATGCATTAAACCAGTGGGTACCATTCCCCAGCATATTAGAGAGGTGTATGACAGGATCCAATGCCTTGTCTTGCTCTCCTCGAAGAGCATGTGGGAAGCTGGATGAGCTGTAAATGCAATCATACTACCACTGTTTTACAGGGAAAAAATGATGTGGTCAGTTTCTGTTCTAGCTAAACAAGTTTTGATGGATGAAAACCTCAGCCAAGAGCAGTTGAGTTTCATCAGAGTATACAAATTACAGAGAGACTACCTCTAAATCACCAATAGAGCTAAGCAGCTTCTGAGGGTAGGCTTAGATGAAAGTTGCCTCAGAAAGAAGTTTCTTTCACGAAGCCAAATGTATTAATAAAAACAGAGTGAATATCTTAATTTCTCTTTCTTTTCTTTTCTTTTCTTTTCTTTTCTTTTCTTTTCTTTTCTTTTCTTTTCTTTTCTTTTCTTTTCTTTTCTTTTCTTTTCTTTTCTTTTCTTTTCTTTTCTTTTCNGTAAGAATGCTGTCACATGTCCCTTGATCTGCTGGAATGTTTGTCTGTGTAGACAACTGTGAGTGACACTTTTTTGGTAACAGTCTTAATCCTTTGCATTATCAAAAGACTCATAAACTACAGCTCTTACAGCATTTCCTTACACAAAATCCAACCAATAAGTTTCTCAAGCATCTCCATTAATATTTTCCTGCCCATTCTGCAGATCAGCTGCATTCTGGTGTCACATGCCAAGGTCACGACCTACAGAGCACTTTGAGTCCTAACTTACCTGGAACCCTAAAAAACAGCCCGTTGATGTAAAGCTCCCTGTAAGCAGGAAGTCTACTGCATGTAGTGCTAATGATGAAGAACAAGTTTAACCAAAAAACCTGGCTAATAAAGCTGTTTTTTCCTTACTTTGAATTGCCAAAATGAATCACACATTCTATTAAAAGAACATAAAACTAATCTATCAGCTCTAAGAAACACTGGCTAAACCCTTCTGTTGTGGTTTCCTTTAGAAAGTCCTGTTTCAATCAAGATTTCATGTTTTTACAGTAGTTTTTCACTCAGTTCTGAATGGGAGGCATCTGTGTTAACCTTTGGTAAATGTTGACTTGTTAAGTACCTTCTTCAGCTGCCAAACAATAATACATGTTACAATATGAAAGTAATTTAATTCTGTTGAAAAGGAAGCAATTTAGATATTATTCTTTGTGTATGTGAATGGGATTCCAGTAGTCAATTATGTAATAAAGTAAATATATTTAGAAAGTATTGAAGGTAGACAGGTTCTATTTAACTCATTTTAAACAATGTTCAAAAGATATTGTGTACAATTTTCCTGTATATTTAGATATATATTCATACACTGTATGTACACATAGATTTTCTTTTAACATTAAGGATTATTTAGCTAGCAAATTAATTCAACACAATGAGCTGATGCTGCAAAACACCATGGAAATGGAGTATTTACATATGTTAATGACTTCCAATTAAGAAACATGCAAATAATTGGGAGAGAGCAAAATTTAAACACTGTGCTAATAACCTGACGATTACAAGGAAAACTGTATTATGCAAGACTGCAAACATAATTGCACACACAAGATCTATCTGACTACAAGGGTAGCTAAATCTGTAATACAAATTATGCACCAAATTGTCGCTTACTACAGTCCTTGACAGACTTCTTGCTGTAGGACTACAGCCTGTTTTAGTGCATGGTTTAGTGCTGGGTTACCACATGAGGGTCAGTGACAGAGGCAGGATAAGAATCAGGTCAGAAAATTTATCATCATGATGAGCTTTCACAGCTCCCTCTTTGGTGTAAGAAAGAAGTGGGACTGCAGATGGTTTTTTGAGCTGTCAAACTAAGATAAGCTAAGCAACTGCTTGGTGGCTTGTGGTGATTAAGGATTTTCCCTTTCACAGAAAAAAAACCCCAAACAAATTTTCTTCCACCAGAAGATCATATTTCAGAACTTGGTTTTAATTCCAATTTTGATGGACTGTGGAAATTCATAGTGTTTCAGTAGAAAGTCATTCTGAAAATTGAAATTCTGTTTCGAAAAGTCAAAATGATTCGTTTAACAAGGTAGAAATCTGTTTCGATACTACCACAAAATTATAATATTCTGTGGGCCCATAATATATTACTATCACTGCAGAAAAATACCATTTGATTACTTAGCTATAAAATCTATGTTATGTAAAGTGAGGAAGTCATTCTTATCTTTCCAAAAATAAAATTTTCAGTCCTACTGTAACAAAAAAGCAAACCTTTAGAACAGAAAAAACCCCAACACAAACCCTAGTGCCTTATCTTATGCAACAAGAATTTGCTTGTTGGCTGTATGTAATTTAAGAAGACAAAGTTTTTTTCAGCACGCACATTTCAAAGAATGAGTGACTTTCTTCCCTGTACTTTTCCTGTCTCACAGACCCAGTAATCTTGGTGAGCTACAACTTTGCCCCACAAACACTGAAGTAAAGACACCTCTGCAAGAACAGAGGTACAAACTCTTCTAAGAGTCTATGAAGGCTGATTTGAATATGAACACATTTTTGCCATCATACCTCATTAGCTGTGTATTTCTTGTACTTCAGAAATTAAGGCAACTTGGCTGTTAACTCTAGAATTGGACCAATGCAGGAAGAGAAAGACTGATTTTTTCCAACCACCTCTGTTAATTTGATTTAGCTTTAAAAGTTTGTGTTCACAGGGCTACTAAGTTTATCAATCTTTATAGATATTTAAGATTTGATTGCTTGAATGGACAAAACTCCTTGTTTTTCTAGATTCAACCCTTGTATTTTATCTGGTAGGAAATAATTTTTAATCGTACAGTAAATGCAGGTCATTTAAGAACTCTACTTAATGGTAAAAACTAATGATACAGGAATAGAACAGAATTTGGTTTTACATATCATTCTTCAGACTTCATGAAATTTAAATGTGGTGATGATGATGACAGTGGTGACTGTCACTGACATTCCAGTTGGCAGATCCTTGCTTGTGTACCACTTTGCCTGTTACCACCTTCCTTCAGAGAGGGGACATCTGCTCCCTTTGGGTTTTAAACTTGGCAAATCACATATTATGCAGCAGTTCAGGCATTTTTGCACAATGAGGTAGGTACCAGAGTTAGGGTTCTTCCCTACCAAAAGACCCTTGAAACCCCTGTGAAGATTTCTATACAAGATGTACAAAAGCCCGGAGGAATAGAGGTGACACATAGAGACTCCACTGCACTAGAATCACACTACTACAAGGGAGATGCACCCTTAGTATGAACACTTACAACCATATCCCTAGATGAACACTTACAACTATATCTCTAACATCTCCTCTGACAGGCGAAAAAAATAAAAGTCAGTACTGGTTTATGTGACTACCTCTGCCTGGCCTTAAAGTTCTTGGCATTGCTTGAAGTTGTGGTCATTGAAAACGAATCCATCCAGAGTTAGTAATGGGCAGTCTTCAAAAGATTCAGAGTTGTTTATTTCTGTTAGGTGTTTTCTTTCCTTTCTTTGCTCTTTTCCTTTCTGCATCATAAAAATAATTTTTGTATCCTATTCCAAATTATTTCTGTCATTTGTCCTTTTCTCTTGTTTTGTCTTTTCAGTGTTTTTCTATCTTAGGTAGAATGTGAATGGTGCAAAGTGTGAGGCTTTTTCAAACTCCCTGTGTTCAATCACATTTGGACTTCAGCAATCTTTCTCATCCCTGAGCGAGATTTGGCAGTGTCCTACTGTTGGTCAGCCAGGGGAAGAGCTCTCTGAAGACTGAGTAAAATTGCACAACTGAACAACCCCCTATCCCATAGCATTTGACCACCTTACAAGTTGAAAGAACAGGCAACACAAGCAGCTGAAATCAAAATGCTTAAGCACAATGTTGTAAAAGTCGTTCTCCCACCACATCTCTTTAAGAAAAAAATGAAGTGCCATTTCCAAGCCTTGACCACTGTAACACAACTAAGTAGAAAATATAGAATCAAAAGGATGGTACTGTCATCCAGTGTTCAGCCTTTTCTCTCCACTTAGTGGTTTAGTCATGTGGGAATATGGATGAGCTTGGTGTTTGACAGGCAGACAGGGGAGAAACTACATGAACCAAAGGATTTGCACTCTGTAGACCACTTGTGTGATTACAGCTGTGTGAGGAAATGTCTGTAGCCATGCAGTAGTCTCTTGGTGCCAGCTGTGCTTCCTACAGAGCACAGACATTTGATTTCAGTGTATGAGAGGGAAGACAAACTGTAGATGGAAGATGTAATGGATGGATGTCACTAAATCTAGCAATTTCATAAGGTGGTGAATACAGCTAAATGTATAACCAGTTACCAGACATATGCAACATTACCAAAGAACACTGGACAAACCATTCATTCAAATGTTTTAATTTATTTTCTTAATTGATTTTTAATATTTTCATATTTCCTTTTTTTTTCCACCCACTCAAAAAGAAGCTGAATGAAAGGATGGTGATGTGTGGGAGGAGAGTCAGGGCTGGCAGATTGTGTTCAAGCATCCTCCACATTCCCTTATTAGTTTAGTCAGACACATTATTTCACATTATGAGAAACAGATGAGAAACAGCTAAAATATACATTATGAGAAACATTAGGAGAAGCTGCTAAGCATACATCTAAATAATGTTAAACCAACAGCAACTCCAGCTGAGGGCCAGCTGACTCACCAGGATCTGTAAATCTAAGTTTCACAGCACTTGCACAGTATGCATATTCCCACTAACCATCAGACAGGTTGAGCTGTAATGCTGAGTAATCATTGCATAAACCCTGTGTAGGAGAGAAGAAGGAGAGCAATACAGGCAGCAGTACTTCAGTGAAAGGAACTGATGACAGCATCCCCATTGCCTATAGGGAACAGTTATACCTGGTTTTCATCACAATATGCAAATTTCAGCTGCTCCAGACGCTTTGGTGGGTGAATTACATCACACTTCCATATGCATTTCCTTTCCTTGAATTTCCTTCTCGTGTTGCACAAAGGTTAATTTAAGTAAGTTCTGTGCAAGACAATCACCTAGAATGCGTCAAATTTAATGAAGTACTAAGGAAATAAAAAAGGATATGTCATAGGATCATCCACAGAAAATCATCTGTGGCTTGGCAGAACTGTAGAATAAATGCTTGTGGTTGCATGACTCATCTTTGTTTAGAGCTGACCTGTGGAAGGCATTAGCAGGACTGGTATGATATTCAGCTCTGCTAATACTTTGACTGTTTCAGTTAGCCTGGCTTGATGATCTGTTCTCAGCAGAATGGAAAATGCAGAGTCTGTGTGAGATGAGGTCACTCCCTGTCATCCAGAATGATTTTTCCATAAAAGCCTTTTCTTAACACTTGGATTCAGCACCTCAAGCATTGCCAACCTTTTGAGTATCTTTAGGTAATAAATTTTGCAAACCTTTCAAGTAGGATGGCTCAGATTTGTGTGCAATACTGCAAAAAACACGACAAGTTGCTCCTCTTCACATAAGCATATTCATGCCAACAGCTTGATTTCTAGGAAAATTCCATCTCTTGTAAAACAGACTTAAACACATTTTGCTCTTGGTGCTACACAGAAATTTATCTGTGACATATTTTAACTGTGTTTTGTTTAATTTTACTTCAGTGATGATTATGTTCTTTTCAAATACTTTGGAATTGTAAATAATTTTATGATAACCATTGCCAATAAAGAAAAAAAATGCTATGTAAGATATTATATTTTCCTTGTAAATCATGAATAAATATAAATATGACAAATGTATAGCCTCTGGTAGCAAATGTTGGGGTTTTAATAATTACTAGAGAGAGAAATCATTCTTAATAAATAATGTACACTATGCAGTAGACAAGTCCCTTGGCAGGATGGTAATTATTCTGAGTGTATACGTGGTGTGTAAAATCAGGTATCTTCCTCTTCCAAAGCAACCAACATTAGAAAGCAATGCAGGTTCACCCTTTTCCTGGTTTTGGCACCCTCTTTATTCATGCTTAGAGCCTGTAGCCTGGTTCTTTTAGCATCCTGGTTTCACAGGCTTAAGCTATGTGCAACACGTTGCTCTTCAAGATGGGAGAATATTTTTTAAGGCTGAGTTCTTGTACCATAAAAAGAGTCTGGTTGTACTATGCTTTTTAGGCAGAGTGTCCTCTCAATAAGTTTTTCCCATCATGATCAGATTTCTTAACTTCTTTGGTATCCCTCCATGAATGGAAGAAGTTATTATTTTCTCTTTCTTCACTAAGACTCATGAATATAGTATGGACTGGCATGTCCTGCAGTATCTCTAAAACATATTGCCCATCAAATTACAGGTGCCTGCTGACTGTTTTGTTATTATATTCTTTTGAAATTTAGCCAGGCTAATCTAGAAGGTGGAACAAGACTACTACTTTTGCCCCACAAGTTTTCCTTCACATTTTAAATGGGTTTTGATCCAGCCATGCTTGAACCTCTTCTCCACTGATTTTCCATTAGACCTCCTGCTAATGAGAAAAAACTGACACAAATGCAATTAAAACAATTCTGAAATTTCCACATACAAATATTTGCACCAAATTTGGTTGTGTGTAATAGGGAAGCAGACAATGACACATGATTTATTTAATAAGTGATGACTGGCTAACATTGACAAAATAGAGGTTATTAAACAGAGAATAATTGCAAACGGCTTTCTGTGTTTGATCTGCAGTTAAACAAAATGTAGCCCAAAATGTGGTTGGTTAATTTTGAGCAACAAATGTAGTTGATTGAGAAAAAGGCTTTTGTTTGTTTGCAGATACTGCACAAACAGAATTGGAGGTTAAGCGGGTTAGGTAAATAATTCGTTGTGAAATATTTACTCAGCAATAATACAGTTTCACTTTTTCCTGTTGTTGTTACCTTTAACACTGACTCCATTTTTCCATTCTCAATTCTTCTAGAGAGGCAAAATTGATAGCTACATAGGAGGAGTAGCTGACAGCTTAATGAACAATTATTAGCGTCTGTGGCATATTTTCCAACAGTTTTTCATGAAGAGATGGGTGGTGTAATCCACTGCAATGTTTAAATGGAACCTCTTTTGTCAACACCTGCTATTAGAGAGAGTAGCAGTCCTTGGGACTAGAGTATTCACATCTCTTTTTAGGGAATTTGCCGCTGTAGGTGGCTGGAAGCGAGGCACAGCACAAGGGGGAAAATTGTACAAGGTTTACAAAATAGCTGATATCAAATATGAGATAGTCTCAGGGTTCATCTTAGTAATGCAGACCCGTTCTCTACCTATAAATGGTCAAAGCTTCAGAGGAAAGTGGAGATTCTTCTCATTTACTGAGCCACAGTTGGTAAGGGTTTGCTGTTAAGGGCTGGGAAGCACAGCTCTATTTTTTTTGGTCAGCTCAGATAGTTAAACAGAGCTTCATGGTTACTTGTGAATGTTACTACCCAAATTGCAAACTAAAAGGACAGAAACTGCTTATTCTTGTATAGACCCATCTATTTATCTCTTTATTGAATAGCCCAATTTGCAATATTGTCCTGGTTTGAGTGGCACTAATGGAAGTTATGTGCTCTCAGGATTGGAGCCTGTTAGCCTACAAAATTACTATAGATTCACATTTACCTTGGTCAGGCTAATTTTTTGATTGCTACTAAGACCTTTAAGACAACACAAAAGCAATATCCTACGTAACTGTGTTTAAGGTTCATGTGAAACTTTTATAAAAAACTTATAATAAACTCTGTTTAAGGCAAGGGAAATTTCTCTGGAAAGTCAAAATCCATGGATTTTTGGCCTTTCTTTACAGTCTTCAGTTATGCTGTGCAGTTGTTAATGTATCTACCATCAAGGGCAATCAGATCTCCAGATATAATTTTCAGAATTAACAGCGTAGGAATATTTGGTACAGGGTACCAGCTCAGCAACCTACTCAACTGCATTGAAGAAAATAGCATCAATATTGATCACCTTACCTCTAGTGAGCTTTAGTTAAAGGAAACAATATTGTCTATAATTATAATACTGATTCTTGTAATAATATTTTAAGGGAAATTCTAGCTATTTTATAAAATATCTTTCTAAGCCAAATGTTTATGCTTTGAGGTAATGAGTAATTTTAGTATATTATTTCTTAAATAACATGTCTAGGAAACATGCTTCCACTGAAACATATTATTTGTTCCTCTGGTAAGAGAACAGCACTGCACTTTTCTCGGATTAGGAATAAAATCAAAATAAATACAATGTATGTATGTCACAAGAAATGTCATCCTGCCAAAATATAAGTTAATATTTCAGCATCACAGTGATCAAGTTGTCAGTTTGTATGAAATAGTGCTTCATATAAAAGGCACTGTTTGGAAACAACAGTGTACCAATTATAAAAGACAGAAGCAGAGTCCTGTCATTTCATGATTTGAAATATTAATGCGTTAACTCAAATACACGAAGAAATGCTAGCTAGTGCAGCAACAATTAACACTCAAAATATGGATAGCACTTAAGGAATAAAATGTTAAGATGTACCATGTTTTGTCAAGATTGATATGGGCAAAGTAATTGACAACAGTCAGTCAGAAGAGATGTGTGATTTGTATAGCCAAAGAGAATATCAGGACATTTTTATTGACAGGGTATGACTTCTTAGTTTTGTTCCCCAGACCAAAGATTTCTTTACCTAATTCCGTTCTTTTTAACCTCATCTGTACTGGAGCATGAACATTTAGAATAATTTTATTTTTGAGACAGCACAAGAGAAATGTGATATGTGGTTTAACTAGAAACCATTACTATTCTTTGGTACCAGGGGAAAAGCTAAAAATATCACTTAAATACTTATAATCCTAATTCATGGTGCAGTCTGTTTCTCAACTTTCTGATGTTATTTACTTAAATTCCAATAATATATTCTATATTCAGCAAAAAAAGCTTTATAAGTTCAGAAGGGAAGCTTTACTTTCATTTTCTCTCAAGTCAGTGTTTCATTCTAACCATCTTAACTGATATTAATACTACTTAGCTTTTTTATATGTTGAGTGACAATCCTTGCAAGCCTCTTGAGAGATGGAAAATCATTCTTAATCTCATTTTACATCAAAATCCTGATTCATAGAGATGCTGAGATACTTGCTTGAGGTTACATACAAAGACCTAAATCTAGCAAAATAAGAAAAAAGTTTGCACAAGTACACTAACACTGAAGTCATAGATCCAAATCTTAGGAGCTGATCAACAGGAAAATAGGAACAATAGTAGCACTTGATTGAAAACTTCTTCTAAAGGGTAAAAAATAATTATAGGAATACTTAAATTATATTTTCTTTTTACTTTTTTCTTTTTTCAAATTTTGCATGGTTCTGATGTTTTCATGTGATGGCTTGTATGGTTTTTGTTTTATTCAAAAACTTTTCTTAATTGTGTCTAAGAATTTTTTAGGAGCTGTCTGATCCCCAAAAATTATTTGGTTATTTGGGGTTATAGGTGATCATTCTTAGAGGAGTGCTAAAGGTCAATGTGGATATTAATTATGAATTTTGAACACAGTACCTCATGTGTGTGTCTTTCATCATGTGCCTGCAGTTTTATAGCCTTCACAGTAGGGATGACACTCAAGGTGAAACCTGAAATATCTTCAGGAGACACTCCTTATCCTCTTCTCTCTCATACTGAGGTGGTACCTTCTGACCTCAAAACTACCCAAGAGTTTCTGTGTGGTTTTCCCTATTTATCAGTGATGGCAGTGGTGAAAAGAGATGGTCATGCACAACCTAAGTCCATGTATCTGCCAAAGGTGAATGCCAAAAGTACACCATCTCTCACCTTGGAAATCTCATCTGAAAACTGTCAGGCCAAATCACTGCCTTTCTTTTCTGTGTTCTCCTGTTTTGAATTCAGAAACTATGCCTTAAATGTACTCCATGCAGATTGTAAAACCTTACAATGTGAGATTTGTTAAGGTATTCTTGCTCCTTTTTTATATTGCTGTGGGTCAGACTAAACATTGATGGCTGGCTGCATTACCCAGAGAAATTGCTATTTGATCACTGACAGGCACCACTGAAGTCTTATCACAATTATAAAATGACTCCATGACAATATTACTTGGAAGAAGTAGAAACCATTGATTATTTAGCACTTCATTGAGTTTTATCCAAGTTAGAATCAGATGTGCAATAACTCACTATAACACCACTGGAGACTCACATAAGAACTACTTTTGTCCAATTTTCCTGCCAAGAAATAGAATTTCTAGTTAAAATGGATGGAAATATAACGTAGGTTAAAAAAATGGCTGATATTTTTCTCTTCTTGTAAGATTTCCTAAGGTTTTGCAAAGTCTTTTGCATCCCTCTCACTCTTTCTTGATCTCTCCACCCGTTGTTCAGCCTTTTACTCAGCCCTGGTCCTGCCCTAAATAATTATTTGACTCAGTCTCTGAAAAAATGTGTGGGACCAAATGCATGTAGCTCAGTGCAAATTTATCATGGAAGCATGCACAAAAGTCAGATGGAAATTCTGCAAGTCAATATGTAAATTCAGCTCATGACTTTGTCCTCGATGCTGAACAACCACTAAAAAAGCTTCTTGAAATTGCAGAGATCAAAGAACCACAGAATGTTTGGGATTGGAAGGGACTTTAAAGATCATCCACTTCCAGTCCCCCTTGCTTGGGCAGGGACACCTTCTGCTAGACCAGGGTGCTCAAACCCTATCCAACCTGGCCCTGAACACTTCCAGGGATGGGACATCCACAACTTCCCATGGCAACCAGTTCCAGTGCCTCACCACTCTCATGGAAGAACATAGATGGACAATACTCCTTTCTTTGAGGTAGTTAGATCTGCTTTTGCTGACCTTCATAATGGAAATAATGTCTTCTAAAAAGGAAGACACAGAGTAAGGTGGCAGAGGAAGACTGCTGAAGAGGGGGACAGAAACAAGGTCATGGGATATTAAAACAGGTTGTCAGAGCCCTTCATGCCTAGAACAGAGGGAATCCTCAGACTGGTTTCTGTTTTACTCTGATATTTTCATTTTGGGCTGATCTTTTATAGGCTCAGAGAGCAATCGCTGATGTCTAGAGTTCGTGCTTTGGATGGGAAGAAGTATGGTGAAACCTTTGCTTACTCCTGAAACTACCACAGTCTATGAAAGGTGTAGTGGTTTTGTTCAGATTTTTTACCTTCTGCGATATAAGGGACTTGGAGACATACAAAGCAGGCTTAAAACTTTAAAGATTAGGAAGAAGTTTATTACTAACAGAATTAAATGTAAAAAGAAATAATAAGAAATTAAAGCAAAACCCCCTCTTCCTCCAGCACCTCCTCCTTTTACCTAACTCACACAAGGGATAACAAACTATGATTTTGGCCAGTATTACAGTTCTTAAAAATCTCTCCACTATTTAAGCAAAAAAGGCTTCTTTTGCTTCACGTGATTTCCAAACTGCCAAAAATGCAACAGACCCGCCTGGAAGACTCTGGTGCCGTGAAAAACATCTCTGCCATGAATCTTGCAGTCTTCCCACAACTGCCAGCATGGGCCACACATGGGGTTTTTCCTTTTTTTTTAAGAACAAGCAAATTCCAGCCTAAAAAGCAATGGCTCTCTTCTTCACAAAATCTCTAGGGACAGCTGCTAGGTGACCTGGTGTGGCCACTTTCCTTTTTCCACAGGCTGCATACAGAATTCTCATCCCCCCCATGTCTTTTTAAATGGATTAAAAAGGAAAGAACAGTTTGTGATATTACAGTTTTTACGACGGCCTGCAAGAAGTATTTCTAAGCTTCGGATTGGGCGTGACTCTGCCCTCTTTTCCCGTCGCCATTTTCAGCTTTGTCTCACGTGACTTACTTTCTCTTTCCTTCTGACTTTGAAGCCTCCATGTTGAAGAACTCATGTTGGAGAAAAGCCTCTTTCCCTTTATGCGGCTGGCTGTTTTGTAGTTTTTTCCAGTTCAGTATAGTCTGCGTTGGTTGCAGAAAGCTCTTTTGGCTCCCTCTGGGTGTGCGTGGGGACACGTGGAGGGGGAGGGGAGCCCGTCAGTCCTTAGAAGCCGTGCCAGGTGGTCTCAGCTACGTGGCAGCTTATGGTTGTTTCTTAGCTGCCTGCGGCTCTGAGGGGGTTGTCCTGCAGCCACCCAGGGGCCCGTGCCCCTGCGCTGGGGGAGAGGAGGCCCGGGGCCCCTCTAAGAGGTGGAGCCTGGGGCCCATTTTCCCCCCTGACTCCCCACGGGAGGCTTGAACAAAAAAGGAAAGTTCCTACCTCTCCACACAGTTTAAATAGGTAAATTTCGAGAAGCGTTATTGGTCTAAACGACTGTCCATCAACTCAGGTTCAAGCCACCATAAAAGGGTACTCTCTTTTTCCTACCATTATGTCTTCAAGGGCAAAAAGGAGCATTGCTGCATGAGCTCAGGTGAAAATTCAAGTCTGTTAGAGGGGCAAATCTTAACAGGACTATCAAGGAGAGTGGTCACCCCATGGGCCAGCTATGGCATCTATCACAGTGAAACAAGGGGAGCGGGTCTCTGGAGCGCCTTACTGACTCATGGGGTCACAGCCTAGGAGTGTGGGACTCACTGGAGGATGCAGGGGAAGAGTGATTTGGGATAGCACAAGATGTACTGTAGGTTGTTTAGAGGAGGAACTAAAGGTAGAAGAACAGAGGGATCTAGTGGAGCTGTGGCAGCCTCATCCCTGTTATGTACTAACACATAAATAATGTGTAACACATAAATCATGTGTAGCTTTGTTGTAGCTCTCAGAGGGAAAGGGAGAGTTTTTGTTACTGGGTTGAGACAAGGCATCATGTTTCAAAACAACTGGTCAAGAAATATTTAATAATAATGGAGAACAAACATAACCATGAAGTGTAATTTAGCATCTAAATAATAATGAAATTAAAAAAAAAATCAGTAGCAAGACCAGGAAAAAATAAAATCTGTTCCATGTCTTGAGTAACCAGGCTTATGGAAGATCTGTTAATTTTCGTGCCAAATTTCTAATACTTCAGTAACAAAAAAATTTAATCATACCATTAATGAGGGAAGGTGTGGGTTAGGGACGGAGACACGGACCCAGATCGGCAGGGAACCGGAATGGTTTATTCAAAGAAACGAGCTGGTTTTACACACTTTTGCAAGGCACAGTATTTCCTTACATGGTAATTCTTACTACGTGACCCATCCCATGTTGCCATGTCAGCAACGCACCTTCTAAATGTCCTTTGCCGGGGTGATCACGCGCTGTTCACCTGTCTGTCAGCTTCTGGCAGGCTCCTCTCTGTAGGGGTCTGCCGTGTGACACCTCGGCCCCCCAGGGTCAGGCGGACACAAGCTTCTCTGTGCTGCCATGTGCTCTTTTGTGCTGCCACGTGCTTCTGCAGGTGCGTCCCACAGCCCGCAGCTCAACTCCATCACATCTCTTCCCACAGGAAGGCCTACATATTGCTTAATTTTTACTTGTTTTCTTGTTGAAGTGTACATGCATCTATTAAAGTTGCTGTCTTCTACTCAGGTGAAATTGCATTTAAACTTGTGAGAAAGTGATCAACTCAATCTTTACAAACTTAATTTCAAAATAAAAAGAAACGCCATCATTTTTTATTACATTCTTTAGCCTTACAATTATGTCATGCTTTCTATAACTGGAAAATAGAAAACACATATTCTGTACTTTAAAGTGAAAGGAAAATTACTCTGCTTGTCATGTATTTCTCAGCTCAACATTTACTTTATTCCAGCTGTGGAAAAGGGTTTTGAAGAAGAGACTCATTTAATGCTATGGCAATGAGATGTGTTTATAATGAAATACAAATTTACTTAAGATACACTGTGTCAGACTAAACTGGCATCTTTCCGCTTTTGAGACAGCAGATATTTCCAAGAGAGAGATCTCAGCAGTATCAATGCAATAAAGTATTTGGTGTGGTACAATATGGAAAACTGTAAGTAACATTGGAGCAGGCAGAATGGAAAGATCATAAGACATCTAAGGAGCTAGCTAGGAAGGATGACAAGAGTCTGCTGATGCAAGGCAAGCATTTGCCACAGGGAAATTAGCAATGGGAGCCCCACCAGTTCAGTGTTGGGAGAAATGTGACATAAAATTTCACTAATGACTTTGGCACAAAGACTAGGAGGTGGCTGATGAAATCTGCTGGCAAAGGTAAGAGGTGATAAAAAGCATCAGAAGATCCCCAGTATTCGAATTATAGCAACGGGATAAAACTCATTAATAGGAAGTGGTAGTTTTTGCACTTCAAGCACTAAGAGCTAGGAGTCCTCATGTGGAAATGCCTGAGGGAAGGACTGGATAAATTACTTTACCAGATGATGTTTCTCAGATGCCAAAACTGTGTAACATAAACCAACAAATGAAATAAATAGAACAGATGCATTTGTAACATTCAGTAATAGAGGTATTTCCAGTAGAAACAAAAAGCTGTGGATGATGCTGTACAAGACACTGGTGGCACCAGATCCAGCATATAATTTTTATTTTCCATTTCCCAGCAGAGGCAGTAACAGCTAGCAGAGGTGCAGAGAACAGCTACCAGGCCAGTGAGAGGAACAGACATCTTCTCTCAGGAGTTAACTATATTGATTTTTCCTAGGAGGTTGTGCTGCATTAAAAATTGTATGAAGAAAAAAATTTGGAATTTTAAGCAAGATGAACAAAAAATTAAAGTGTTTAAAAATGGGGCAATTTATCACATTCTTTTCATCTTCTTCAGATGGAATTCACTCAGACGCAGATGGAAAAGCGTCTATAGGAAAACTGCACAGGGATTAATTTCCTTCAGCATATGCAGCCTCACTTATGCAGAAGAATATGAATAAATTCTAGCATTTTTCAGAGATTTCTCCTTTAGAAAAAACCTGCTAATTTATAACTGCCTCTATATTCCCATCTATGGCTGTCTGGAAATGCCCAGTACTCTAATATTTAGGTACAGTTAGATAAAGGTGAAAGAAAGCATTTGGGAGGAAAAAAAAACCCAAAGGACTGAATTTTGAAAGGTTAATTCCAAGTGCTGAGGGTATAGTGTCCAAAATCATAGAATCTTTTTGACTGTATCTGATATTATCCTTTATAGCTGACAAATGTTAACATTAAAAAAATGAAAATGCCCTCTAGTTCTCTTCCCTTAATCTTAACACTGGATGACTGCTCCACTACATTAATACTTGCTCTGACTGTTCTTTTGACTCCCTTGGTGATTTGATCCATAAATCGCTACTCTCTGGAGCCCAACAGAAATTACATATTTATTTTTCTTCCTGGAGTTTATGTTCCTGAATTTTCAATGCTATAGTGATACAATGGTTCTGTTTTACTTAGTGTCTTATTCCTTGCATGCAAAACTTCTGCAGTGGTGGGTCATCATCTCTGATGAGGGAAATAGTGGCATTTTCAAAATGTATATTAAAAATGGTTGAACATCCAGTTTACAGTTTTGATATGTTTCTGAGATATTTGTTTCAAATGTGCTTTATTGACAGGACTTCTATAAACACAAATGACATATTTTCAAATCACTAGCTTTTTACTTTTTGTTCAGTACACGAAAAAGAAGTACAAGGTTATGGCTCTATAATCTGGTATTAAATCAAACTAGTTCATCAACCCACACAGCGTAAGAGAGCACCACTGGGAGATGTCTACCACTGATCTCCCCGCCTTGGAAGGCTTAAGATTACATAAACGCATTCTCTTTCATTTAACCTACTCAAAGCCTGTCTCTTTGAATCAAAACTCATGTTGGCCACTCCAAATTATCAAGACACAACTTATCTACAATAGACTGCTCCAAAAGATTACTGACAAATTATAAGCAATTTCAGCTGCCTGTAAATGTTTCCTGTGGATCATTTTGACTGACCTTGAGATCAACCTTCAGCAATTCGGGTATTTGTCTTTCATATATTTCCCTAGTGGATATGAATATCAGTTGTATAAAAAATGATGGATGGTGGCCATTTCCTATTAATTGCTACTGAAAAGAAAAAATATCCTAGCACTTCTGATGGGTAGCAGTGACCACAGAGAAAGGGGAACTGTATTTCAGGTGAATATTTTCTCTGGGAGTTTTTGTGTAAACAAGCCTTGAATGATACCTTTGAATAGTTGTGAAAATGTGTCACTGGCAATTGTCCTAGAATTACAAACAGAGTAAGGAAAAGACGAAATCACCTATTCAACAGAAGCAACTGTCAGAAACAAGGAAGAAAATATGCTATTTCTTTTTCCTCCTTCAGTTTTTCTACTGCAGGGAATCTGAGTCTGTGACCTCAGTCTATCAGGCTCAGTGAGTATTTCAGTTTCTGAATATTGGTAGATATACCATCATCTTAAACATTCATATTTATCACTTTTCATTGCCCTCATTTTTTTATAATTGCATTTTCATGCAATTCTAAACACTTTGAAAGTGAAAATTTAGGAACAAATAAAAATGCAGTATTTCCACTGAAGATCAAGTGAGCCCCAGTGCTATTCAATTTTCAATAATGTTTTTGAGTGGTCTTTATTATATAAAGAAAAACATTATGTAAATTTTTCTCACCTGGTATATATACACTTCTTGATACAGAGGAAATGTTCTGTTCTTACTAAAATGAAATTTGATGCTATCATGTGTAAAAGCATACTAAATTCTTTAACCTTTGCATTACTTTCTATTTTCTGGAGTGGGTTCATTATTTTAGGGATTTATAGTGGCTAATTTTCCTAGTCTGTCACAGATCTGAATGAGTATTTGCAGAATGTTTGGCCATTAGTAGCAGTTGTGACCTAAAGCATAAGATAATATATGTTTTTAACACTCTCCTGTCAGCCACGGCTTGAAAGTCCAGTTCACAGTAAGGGGTTTTGTGGCCTGAAGGATGGGACCTGAAGACAGCCTGAAGGAATGTACTTCACAGTGAGGGTCTCAGGGACAGCATTTTAAAGCACTTTGATGCTCAAAGACGCAGACAGGTACTTGATAGTATATGTATAAATAAGACTGGGTTCCTGGTAGATGAGACACTTAAGCATCTTTTTTTAAATTCATCTTGGCATCTGTTTGTACTCTATCTGTAGCTCTTCACTATTTTCAACTAAATTCTGATCAGTGAAAACATATTTTCTTCTTCTAAGCCTCTGTTTTACCCTTTCAAATACAGCTGCGTATCTGAGAGTGAGTTTGGGTTCTTCCTTTCTGTCCATCACAAGCAATGAAGGTTTTGCAGGCTCAGAAATGCCCCTAGGCCTAGTTTTGGAACAGAGTGAGCACTTTTTGTAGTGCTGCTCAAGAAATAAGGTATTGCCAGTCATGTTTTGTCCGTGTTGTTCACTCAGATGAAACTAGAAAAGGAACACAGTATATTCAGATGCTTACTTAGTAACTATTATGCTGAAACATACTTTAATAGGCAAAGTAAGGAAGTCTGCTTACAGCAATGTAATTCTTTTTTATAAGACACGTTTCCTCCCCGTTAATTACTTGGAGAGAGACCTTAAACAGCCGTCTGTGCTGCTGGATTTTAGGGTGCCACATTTCCACACAGGCACTGAAATGATGCTGAAAATGCTTTCCTCATTCACAATAAAGTCAGCAGTGAACTTACATTGTCAGGTTTTTTTAAGATTTCTCTCCATCAGTCCTCCAGGTCTTCCATTCTTCTGAACAGAGATTCTCAGGGATTGTTCTCTGCCATGCAGCGTGGATATCTCTGGATTTCATATGGATCCCAGAATCCTTTTCAGCACACTTATTTCAGCACTCCCTCTTACAGTCCTTTCACAAACTGTAAATCAGAAGCAGGAATGAAAGGTCCAGGTGAGTGAGCAGAAAGAAATGCTTTATAAGAGGAAAAGACACAGCAGGAATACTGTGTTGATAGCTGAAGCAGTTTGGTGTGGGAAAACACTTGGTTATGAGTGGAGAGATAAGGGGGTAGCCCATATTTTGCTCAAGACACTTAGTATGTGTAGTATTAGTACGCTGGCCTTGCTTAGCTGACCTTAATTACATTATTTTTTTTTCTGTGCAGTCTAAATAAGGCTTTTAATAGTTTAGTTTCAAGTAATAAAGTGCCATTCATGTGTGTAATTTATTACTAAGTACATTAATATTTATAGACAGAGCTGAAATTCTTTAGTCAACATGAGAGAATTTTCTCAGTCAAGAAAATCATCTTTGGTCCAATTTATTAAGCAAGTGAAGAACTGTCTAATAGAAACCCTTTGCATGGTTGCTGTAGGTCAAGCTAAGCTGATAGAATTATAAAATGAATTTGAGTTTTACTGCATTCTCATCCCTTTTATAAACCTTTTGGCTCTGAAGTCTGGCATAATGTTTCAAAACAAATCCAAGTCAGAATGCAATTCTTGGAATCATAAAATGCTATGTAACCTGGAATTATCTTAACACCCTGGTTTTAAAATTCAGTGGGAAAAATTTGTCTGTGCACTCTCTTTGCTCTGGTAGAGATCTATTTAGGTGAATACTTTTCATTTGCTTTCTAAAGAGTGTAAGTGCAATTTTTCTATATAAGTAAGAATTTGAGAGTATGGAAATTTTATTGCACTCTGTATGGGTTGTGGGGAGCAGAATGGCTCCTATGTTTATGTCATTATTTCTGTTGAAGTAAGTCAGCATTGACTAAGCAAAGCCACAGCATGAAAGGACATTTGTTTCTATGCTTTTAATGTACTCAACAGCATAGTGGAGCATGTGAAGGATTTATCAATTTAAGGAGTACAAGTGACCATTAAGTGCACACATAAAAGATTTCTGTACATTAATTAGATACCTGCAATTAAGTCAGAAGAAAAATGTCAACTCTTTGTAAAACATGAGAAACATTAGGGAAAGACAGCATGTGTCTCTGCATTAAAATGCCATTAAAATCATTATGACTTTAAAAACATTGAAAAATTAATTTCATATATGTTTCTGGAAGATGCTGAAGTCTGTTGTGTACAAAACCAGAATGAATACATTTCCAGTGCTTGACATTATTGAAGTAGCATCTCATATTTCCCATCCAATTGCATTCTGTATATATAGTTACTGCAATGTTCTTTTTCCAGCTTCACTTTGAGTCATTGCTGTGCCTATGAATTTAACAATGCTTATTGTCAAAGATTTACTCTAAATCCCTGAGTCATAAATGCTGCAAAACGATAAGAGTTTAAATGCTATAATTGAATGTCCAAATAGCTCAAAGTTATGTGGATGAACAGATCACTGCTAATTGGCATAGAAAGGAGGTTTCCCTTGTGTGAGAACTCATGGTTTCCAAATAACTGCTGGAAGTATATGTAACTGTAGGGAATGACAGAAGCTTTGAAATAGCAAATGTGAAGCTCATGCAACACCAGGTTTCTTAAGCTTCCTTTATGTGTAAATGCATCAGTAACCTGTGTCTTTTTCTAAACATCTGGGATAAAGAGGCCTGACTCCACCCTACAGACAGACCATGTGGCTGCAGAACAGAGAAGGCACGAGGGAAAATAAACCATATGGCCTAGAAAAACAAACCAGAGCTGGTTAACATTGAAAAAAAAAAGCATTATCAAACATGTTATTCCAAATATTGCAAAATTCGTATCTGATTTCAAATAAACACACATTATTTATCCAATTTATAAGACAGCTGAAAGGCTATGAGCTTGTATCCCTCCTGAAGGGGTCTTCAAAGTTACATTAAGTCCATTATATCTAAAACTTCTCCACGGTATGGGCCTGTTTTGGAGCAAGACCCCCTTCCAGTCCAGTGGCCACTTCTCCGCATTTTTTGCCCTCAGAAATCGGTGGCTCAGTGTACTCAGGCAACAGACCTGGGGTCTAGAATTCATATATCTTTGCTCATTCAAGATATCCAGTGAATCAGCTGGGATTTGTGCAGGCCATGACACTCAGGAAGGACACTGCTCAGTGGGTGGAGGGTGAAGGGTAGCGTTTCCTCCGAGCAGCCTCCTGGAACATGGGAAAGCCGTTCCTGTAGAGAGTACACTCTGTGGAGTGCAGGTAACCTGTGAGTGAGGTGTTGGCTCTCTGTGGGGAACTACCACGTCATGTGGGATGCTTGTGAATGGAGATACTGTGTGGCAGGGCACTTATGATTTATGCATATAAAGTAAGTATCCAATCAAGTAAGGGTGCATGTTAATTTATGTAGTACTTGAGAGGTACTCCAATCAACACAGCTGTGTGGGAATCTGCAGGAACATACCAGTGTGATTTTAAAATAAAGAGTGAGATCTTTTCTCTGTATACAAATAAAGCCTGCAGAGTTCCCAAACTGCAATTCTTTATTAATTTATCTAAGAGTTTCCTAAGAATGAGAGGGAACAGACCTGATGAGCAACAGAATGAAGAGAACAGTAGCTGTTTGCGTGTTGCTTGGAAAATTAAGATGATGTGCTATGAAGTTGGCAGAGTTGGAAAATACCAGGTCTGTGCTGACACACAGATCTGCAAAGGAGAATATGGAAGGATTGCTGACACTAGGAGAGCCAGGACTCGGGGGATTTTTGTGTGGAAGGCACCGAACAAAGAGAGAGTCAGAAGGTGGAGATAGCTGGTGAAATTCAGAAAGAGGGATGCATTTTATTTTTCACAAGAATAAATCCAAAGGGAAATATCAAGAATCAGGATGGACAATGTGTGATCAGATATGCTATTAGCAGAAAGGAAAAGGACTGTAGGAAATAAAGAGAAAGAAGATTCGACAGAAAGGTCATATTCAATGGCAAGCTTTATATAAGTATTTCTTAGAAGACATTTGCTCTCAGTATGTTAAGATAAATAAGAAATCTGAAGGCAAAAAAAAGGAAAGAAAAGGAAATGTGAGGAGTTAGACAGTGGGCTTGGAGGACGGGGGCCATCTCCTGCAGCTCAGTCAGGGCAGTGCAGTGCCCAAGGCTGGCCCCAGGTACCACATAGCATTTGCACTAGATGGTGAGTTGTGAGCAAACCCATCATTATTTTAGCCTTTAGCTCTTGTATCCAAGAACTGTCATGTCTTTTGAAATGTGTTTACAGCTTCTGACACATCCTGTCATTGTTGTGGGACTTACAGTAATAGGGGTAATTCTGATCCAGGCCTTTGCTGCTAAGAATAATGAAAGCCAGTGCATGGGCATCTTATCCAATCATCTTAATGATGCTCTGTACTGAGTAGTGATTTATAATGACTTTGTGTAACATGGGTTTGTTTCATGGCATTATTACAGTTTTTTAAATTATTATTTAAGTGAGCTGTACTGATTCAGACATCAACAAAACCTTTGATTTCTATACTGTTCACTTAGGCTTTGTGCTGTATTCCATTTTCTTTGACTTCCCAATATCATTTATCATTTCAATAAATGTCACTGATCCAAAAGTCATTGATCAGAACTTTCAGGTAAATTGATTGAAAGGGAGAAAAAACAGACCAAAACAAGTCCATTGACTTCCTATAAATAAACACATCAAACTCTTCCATTTTATATTGCTTCTGTGCTTCTTCTTTTCATTTTAACTAGGTTTTACGTGTTGGAATGACAATGTCATTTGTAAAGTTATCAAATAATAGTTAAGAAAGGCCTAATACTGCTTATTTAACCTAGGTTTATTTTTCCATGGACATCTCTGCCTTGCTTTCTCAAATGTCTGATATCTTTCTCAAACTGAATGTTTACTGGTTACAATAATGGATGTAAAAATACTATATGCTCTTTCTCTTGGTATAATATATCCTGACAAAGGAGATGCTTAAGCTTCTGTTCTAGGAAAGCATCTTCCTGTAATGTTCGTACGCCAGCCTGTATACAGGCCAACAGGCTGTATGATCTTTTAGAACTACAAGCTGAACTGCAGCACTTAAACTTTATATGAAAAGCACTGAAATTGTTTTAAGTGAATACATAAAAGTAGGGGGAGGGTAGCTAATCAGTATATTGTTATTTTGACATATTTGGTTGTCTTTCAGAAAATGCATTCATAATTTTCTGTTTGACGTGATCTCAACATCCAGTAAAAATCTTAGAATTTTTCATCCTACTGACAGGACTCCATTAATAAAACAACAATCTTTTGTGTGTAGTAATCTTTAATCTTATTTTGTCACACACTTCTCAGTAGCATTTCCACTCGTTTTACAGTATAATTTATGGCACTGAAACAACTCTCTGCCCTGAAAAAGGTCAGTCTGTCAAGGTTTACTTGTCTTTGAAGAAAAGTAATAGAGCATTATTTATGAAGCAAAGAATCTGCTTCAATACTTTAATCAATCAGAAAGATACTTGCATTATTGTATCTTTTGCCAAAAAATACCACGAGCAAAGGATACATCAACCTTGGATTCCCTTTTATGTCACAAAAAGCCTTTTACCTTTTATGTCTCCTTGTCCTTTTGTGTTTACTGCAGTATGAAAATAACAAGGTTGATGATGTCTGATATCTGGGAACAATTTGTAAATTATGAGAATAGGGATTGATCTTATCTGAAGAGGAGGGAGTCTCCGGACAGATTAACTAGAGCTATCCACTGTGCTCATCACAATGAACTCATTTTGGGGGTTTGGGTCATGTGCTGTAAACTAACATTTCTAGAGAGAGAATTGCATAAGTTTAAGGGATATTTATGGTACCTTAAAGATGATAGGCATGAGGCACAAACACATTTTGTACCCGTAGGTTTTTAGACATCACCGAAAGCACAAATTAGAACATGTGACGCGGGGAAACAAATTGGTATTTCATTAGAGAAAACACTTTAAATTAAGTTTCTCAAATAAGAATTTAATTTAAGACAGCTTTATGTGAATCAAATGCCAATACATTATTTAACTGCTCTGTTGATGTTTAACAAGTGTGTAATAAGATACGTATTACCTATTAATTGCTAGATACTAGCAAGTGGTTTTTGCTAATTAGTCCCTATCTGTCATGAAACCTCTCTTACCACTGGAATGAGTTGCTTCTTGCCTAAATCTCTAACCGCTGTTTTCCGTTTCCTTCCCAGGAACAGTAAACACACTTGTCACGTATTTCCATCAGTACTGGTTACTAGTGAAGTCCTCTGCATTCTACTTTTGGTGTACCAGCTTGACTCACTGAGTTCCTGTTCTGAAGAGATGGACACAATCTCTCTCCTACATCTCTATTGCAGCCTAGACAAGGTTGACAGAAACCTGAACTCTGCCTGAATTCTCATGATAAGTCATAGCAAATTAGATGTCTGTACTACATGTAAGAGTTCAGCTGGTGATCAGAGTGTCCTTTTTAACAAGTTTGTATGCCTGACCACTTGAAAGAGAAGCAAATGTCCTAAACAGTAAGACCAGATCCAAAGTAGATGGAAAATATGTGTAATATCATCCTCAAGATTTCTCGGTATTTTTATACCTTAAGATGATTAGGAGGTAAAAGCCCATGCAGATAGGTGGGCTAATGTCTCTACCTATATGCTTTCTATTGGATTGATATTCAGAAAAGAAACACTGATAAAGTGTTCTGACAATGTTATTTTTTTTTAAATTATTATTCTTAAGGGATATATAGATTCTTAAGGTGAGCAGCTGGTCCTTTCACAGTTAGTGGAAACTGTCATCTCAGTTAACTTTAACAAGCTAAATTTTGGGTGGCATACTGCCTAATCATATGAGACATTTAAGTGTGGTGGATCTAGCTGTACCTCCGGTTGGTAGAAAATGATTTGCCTGTATTATTTTTGATAAGGCAGTCTTTAAAGTTTAGCATACATGATAAGGCATGTTATGTCTTTGTAGGACATCTGATTGCAGACTTATAGTAAGCAGACTGTAGTAAGCAAGTTTAGCCTGCCGCAAAGAAGAATGTACACAATGAACTTTATTTTCTGCTATTGATGGTATTTTAAATTGTGAACACAAGAAAGTGGGGAATTCTGGTTGCTAAATAAGCATGGGGCTGTACAGAGCACATTAGACAAGTAGTGGCATAAATGCTTGCTTGATTGTGATCATATGAAATAAGGATCATATGAATTGCACTTTAAGTGCTCCAAATAACTGTGTACCTGAAATAAATCTGTATTAACAGCTACAGAGTCCAAAGCAAGGGAGTTTGGTTTTGAAGTATAGCTTTAAAGTCAGAGTGATATGATGATGCGTTTTAGTAGCTAAATAAAAATGAGTCAAGAAGGCGTTAAAAGTGTGACATACCTGGGCACTCTCCAGGACAGATAGACCACAATAAGAGTGACCAGATCTCACAATGGAATTTCATATGAACAGGTATGTGAATGATTTAAAAACACCAGTTGTGACTAAACAGGACCTTGTAGTTAAGGATTAGCATGTGCTAAATTGATTTGGTAAAATGAGGACCAAATTGGTCTATGCTTTACAAGAACAATCTCCAAAGCACAGTGCTAATACACAGTGTTGAAGGTACTTCAAGTGCTGGTGGCATGGAGCTGAAATGTCATAGCCAGCTCATGATCCAGTGGTCTACTGTTCTTTTGTCATAGTTCTCTACAATTCCTTTGCAAGCCAGAATCCCTTGCAATGAATGAAAATCTTCCAGGAACTTGAATGACACATGCTTTTCACATTCAAATGAAAATGAGAGAGAGAATAAATTACTTTAAAAAACTATTATGAAACAATTTTGTAAATACTTTCTTAGGTTTGCCTTCATATTTGTACATCTTTTCCAATGTGCCATTTAGATCGTGCAGAATATGTCACTGTGAAGTGTTACCAAACTTGAGTTTTCATTGACTATTTCCATTTATTTCCAATTCCAGACCTTTGCATTTTAAGATCTGGTCTGTAGATGTAATTCAGATCAGGACTGCATGTTAAACCATTTTCATTACAAGTTTTATCCTTCCTGTCCACCTCTTCTCTATTATGTACTTGGAAGAATTTTTCTAAGTAAAACCAGACATCTCAAAAGGAGAAATTATTACCCTCTGCAAAGGTGTGTTAAATTTTTTTGTTCTATTGTGCTTTCTGTTTAAGAAAGATATACCAGGAGCATGTGAAAAAGAAATAAAACTGTGAATGACACAAGCGAGGGCTGCATTCAGTGTGATAAAGACAGTAACAAGAAAGGGTCTGTTGGTTTATACTGTTTCCCATTCTTGATACAATCATTGTCTCAAGAACAGATTCATATTCTGCATCATTTTCTGTTACCTTTATAGTCTTTCTTATGAGAATGAGGAATGAAAATTTTAATGCCTCATATATTCTGTGAATTACTGTAGGCGAGTATGCTGTACTACTTTGATCTTTCCTATATTCCGTGGTTTGATTTGGTCGTGATGTGAATGGAAAGCAGCACAAAACAAATCACTTTCTGAGAGAACAATTGCAATGCGAATAGGTGCAGAAAGAAAAAGGTACCAGTTCAACCCATTTTATTATGCAGTAGATTGGGTAGAAACAGAGTTCAAATATCTGCTTTTAGAGGTACTAAAAATTACCTCAATTTTTGGGTTAACCAACCTATCAATTCCTAGCAAAATTTTTGACTGAGTGTTCATAATCTGAATGTAACTATCTAGACTTGGATTCAGTATAACTTTATTAAAGTTCAGCAGTGTTGTAGCACAGAAGGAAGGGGAGGTGAAGTCAGACATAAAGGAAATTAAAAGATTTAAAAGAAAATAAAGCAGCTGAAAAGTTAAACTTGTCGTAACGGCCTTAAAAATTCTGCATCATGTGTCTAGTCATAACTGGGAAATAACCAAGAAGGAGGAAAAGCAGGGGGAGAAATTGAAGCCAAGGGGAAGTCTAGGTTGCCCCAGGCAGAACTACTGCTATAATTTCCAGTTGCCTGTAGCATAGAAACTTTTCCCACACCAAGCAGCAGTGTTGTCCATGCCAGCCCCATGCCCCACTCTCCCTTGGCTGACACTGGAGTCAGGAATTGTGAAGGTGGGTAGCTTGTGCCTGTGATGGGTAACAGCACTTCCAGCAAACATCACAGGCATCCATTCGCCTTTCAGTGGACCCTTTCTCCAGTCATCCCCGATTTTTATGCAAGTGATAGCTGGTTTTGTTACAAACAAATGTGCCAGGGTACACTTTAGTTGGGAAATTTTTAATACTGTGGAAGACCCACCATGAAGCATAGTTTGAGGTTTGCTTGCAGTAAGGAGCAACAGGGAAGAGGGGTAAGAAGGCAAAAATTAATGAACAATCTTGCTACTACTCACCATACTCATGTTTAGCAAGCTACTTTTGAATAGGGCAGAAATAATACATGGCATTGTGTTAGAGACCTGAAGCAAGATTTTCCCTGGGTCTGAAAGCAGATGGCTGTGCCAGGTTTTCAAATGTGGCACAACATTTTTATGTCCATCCCCTGCCACATCCTTGTGCTTATACTCCATATCTCTGTGTGCTCATTTCACTACTCAGTGGGATTTGTGTAAGCACATTTTAAAGATATAAGTTTGGCATCTATATTATAATATCTAAATCTATGACATAAAAAAGTGAGAGCTCTGAAAAGAATTTTAAGAGTTCTTTAAATGTTATCTTCACCACTTAGATTTTGTTATATATCAACAAATCAAAACTGTGCCATAATTCAGAACACATAAATTTGTTATGTGGATATGTGGATATACAATTACTTTACATGGTTATCTTCTAGAATTCTCACAACCTCTGTTTGCTAATCTGTGTGAAAAGGGTACAATAAAATCTGTCTAACTCTCCTTGAATGAATATAAAGCTACTACACCTCCTGTGAAACCAGTGTCGTGTTTGACTCCTCTTTTCACCCATGCACATGCACTTTAATAGTGAAGAGAACGAATGCTGTATCAGACACAAAAGACATTATTTCTGCAGGATGTTGAATGCATATAAAAAATACTAGTGGTTCTCTAGTTGCAGACTGAAAAGCAAATATCTGTATTAAAAGTGATGGATTGCAGACACCATAATATGCTACAACAAAGCCATGGGTTTGTACAGCATTTCTAATACTTTTACTTTCTTTGCCATGTCTCTTGCTAAAATCTTTGAATACTAGAAGCTTCTCCATTCTGTCTTGCCTATGACATAGTTTGCTGTATTTCAGCTTTATAATCACCTGTGTATATTTCTAGTCATGCAGAAAAATCTTTCCTTAATTACTCTTGAGTAAGGCACCATGGCCAAGCAGTGAAACACATCAGATACCCACATTGTGCCCAGGCTGCTGTGTCCAAATAACACAAGTAAGGGCTTTTATTGTAGAATTAGGGCTGCTTCCATGATGAACCTGGTCCCTGCAACATGTCTTTCAGTACAAAACAAATGACATCTGCCTGGCACCGTGTTACCTACATACCTTGAAATGTCCGCATTTCCTCCAGTTTCCTTTCAGAAACTCCTCTCTTGTTCCTTCATCCCATCTTTTACTTTTTGCTTTCTCGTGTCTTATTATGCAGTTCATTTTCTAATTACCATTAAAGATATTTTTTCAATTTGTGTTCCCAAAAACCTACAGAAATTTATCTGAGAAAAAAAGGATAAACTCGGCAAACCTTCGACAAAGAGGTTTTTTGGCATGATTAAAAATAGACGCATTTCCACTTCTCTCTTTTGCTGTGGTTCTATGACCCCAGAGAGATTTTGACTTTTTGTTTTGCTTTTCCCATCTTGTGTCAGTGTTTCCATTTCAATTACTGACCTCAGTGTTTTGTTATGGGGTGATTTGCTTTTTTTCCTCTTTGTTTTGTTTTACCATTGTAACTTTAATTTTTAACTTTATTTTGACATAGTGATGAAATATTACCACTACTCTCTCATGCTGGCCTATTTTTATTAGCTTTTTATATAGATGAGTACACATAATTTAGAATTGCTTCACTGTACCCACTTGTAGTCATACTTGAAGTCAGTCTGTCCTCATGAGGAAAAGCTTATTAATTTGTTTGAAGATGTGCCTGGCTGCAGCCCCAAATCAGAGCAAAGAAAGTTTGGTGAAAACACTATAGGACATGAAAGCACTTACGGAGATTCTCTTGACATAGCAGACAGGTACCCCCACTGCAGTGCTGGGCTGATATTTTGTACTGTTTAGAGGTCAGAAATTAAATGTTTAATTCACTTTCCCATTCCAAAATTAGTCCTTTCTCTTCTATGCTGGAAATATTGCAGGAAAGAAGGACAGCAGCAGAAAACCCAAAGGCATTTTCTTTCTCCTGGTGCCAGTTTCAGCAGCAATGTCAATATCTTACTTTTCCAGCTACAGCCTGGGTTACAACAGGGATCCTGAGAACTGACAGCATGAAGCTGGGCAGCAGGAGCCCTGTTTTGTGGACTGGCCCACAGGTTAGCTCTAGGGAAAGCTGGTTAGATAGAAATAGTCTGTTAGGACTTCAGGGCAAAATCTGAGAAATGAGTGTACAGTAGACCCAGCAAGTTAAGAGGAAGGGTAGGTGTGGTACAGATGGTTGGGTGTGGCGGATAATTTTGAAGATAGAGAAAGCAAATGTAAAAAGTTGAGTCATCCTTAGACAGCCAAGAGATATTTGCCTCTTTAAACCATCACAGCAGCAAGCTATGGTCTGGGTTATCCAACCACACAGCTTTACCTGGGTATGGTTATTTTTGGAAAGGACACTTCTATGAGGCCTGAGGCCTCAGATTGAAAAAATGTCACTATCTTTATCTCTAAGAAACATGTCTTCTTTTTTTAACACTAAGTCTTCTGAGGAGCCAGGTGGTGCTCCTATGGTGTATTTAACTTTGACGCCACCACTACAGCTTTTCATTGCTGGAGACTCTAGGAAAAAAATGTGTGTCATATATCAGTTGTCTAAATGCAGTTAGTGAAGGTTTGTGATCTGTTATCTGGAGATAACAGAAGTATTAAAACACATGAAGGGTAATTCCAGGGCAAACATTGTGAAAAAATAGCTCAGGAGAAAAATAAAAGATGCACAGAATTTTTTCAAGGCCAAAATGGGCTGCACCAATTCTCTCCAGAATTAAAACTGAGTCAGAACAACTTAGTGGAACCTGCTCAAAAGGAACAAAAATATTTTTGCAAACATACTACAGCCAGCTGGTAGCAAAGGCCACTGATGACACAGTAATTCTGGCTCCAAGCCTGCTTCCCATGTGACTTCTACTTCAGATGCTCTGCCACAGTGTGCTGAGGCAGTGATGTCCAGACTCTCTCATTTTGCTAGAAACAGGGACACTGTGGGAAGCACAGTATAACATGGCCTGGGTAGCTGGAGAAGCAGAAGGGTGCTCTGTAACACAGTACTCGTGTAAGGTACTGCAGTACCACAGCAAGGTGCTTGGTCCCTCCAAACAATGGTGTTTAGCCTGAGCTTCCTGGGCAGAGCTGTCACTCTATTTTTTTCCAGTGTTGAACAGAACTCATTCAGTATTAGACTCTGGATCCCGGTGCTGCGTTGGATTGTAGTGTAACTATGACCTCTGTGAGTGAAAAAGAGCATCAGATGATGGAAATCTGAGGAGAGGTGGGGTAGGAAGCAGAGGCAGTTCATGACCATTAGCAGCTCTCTCCAACATGAGCTGTGCTGTGCAAGACCAAGGGCCACTAATCCTATTTGCCTTTCCTGTGAGATACACAGGAAACGATGGAATGTTGCTGGGTGCCATGTCAACTGCTGCAAAAGGCTTGCACATAGCAGATCACTGTCTGAGGGGCAAGAGAGAGGCTCCTTCCCTCTCCACCTTCAACCACCTCCTTCCCTGCTTTTCTGGGCCTCTTCATCTCACCTCTAAGGGATTTTACTCTGTATCACTGAGTGAAAGGGACAAATTCTTGCACCCTTCTCACTCTCACCCCTGTACATCACTGAAACTGTAAGATAAGATGGATACCTGTCAGTTTCCACATTCTGCACTCAAAGACAAAGACGTTTAATTCTTAATTTTCCACTAGAGTCTTAAGTACCTATTATTGCTGATAATAGAAGACAATTGGATTAATCAATCTTTTCAATATATGAAAAATAACTTGTAGGGGGACATCCCGGTTTCATTAAAAAACCCATAACTCCGATTCTTCACTTTTTTTGGTACGATAGCAAGATCACCTTTTTGAGATTAATATTTTATTTCCGTTCTTTGTACCATACTTTTCCCAAGCATTCTGGAACACTCATTTATCAAATATAGTACTGTCATTGCATGACACATCTAAAAATCGGCTCTTAAAGAACTTAATTTGCAAACACTTTTGTACTTCACAATTTAGTCACATAAGTAGTACACTTGAAATCAATAATACTAACCTTGTAAGCTGTGTTTGAGATTAAGCACCATACCAGACCTGCCGATTTTATCTTAAACATGTATAACGTTCATGGTATAAGAGTGTTTGAATTAGCCTACAAGCTCCTCAGGGCAGGACACACGTCTTTGTCTACATCTGCAGAGTGTGAACAGACAGTTGGCTCCTGATAAATAATACAACACAATTACCTAACTATAGGATGCGGAAATTTGCAAGGAAATGAAATTTCTGGTTGCCTGTAGACAAATGCTCAGAAAACACATTTCAAGTAATAAAAGGTGGAGGACAAGGGAAACAAAAACTTTATAAAAGTCCTGAGGTGGGAGGTTCAAGGATGGGCATTGTCAATTCCATTTAGTTAGCATGGCATTAAAATGAGCTGTGCAGATTTTTAGGCATTAATAGTAAAGAAATGGATTTTTTTTTTTTTAATGAGACTAAAACTTTTCATAGTTGTACCATTCCTTTCTGCTAGAGATAAGAAGTCTGCTTTACTGGCTGTCTGTAATCAAGATGATGTGACCTTTACTGGATTAATATCTCCCTCTTTTTCGTAACTAATCTTCTGTAATAGCAAAGGAAGAAATTTTGGGGTATAAAAAACACTCAGAGGGTTTGGAACTGGTCATAAGAAAGTAAAATCATTATTGCGGGATATATAGAGGTGTTAACATCTTAAACACAAATTCATAATCATGGCATATGAAAAGCTTTTTTTTTTTTTCCTAGTGATATGGTTTTAACTTTATTACTTTTTTGCTAAATAAACTGTGATACACTGCTGTAAAATTTACACAGGAACCTGCAAAAAAAACCCCATACACCAAAGCCAGCTCGTAAGTATATGAGCAGTATCTCTCCAAATCAGCTGCCTGCCCCTCATATCCCAAGAAAGGATTCATCCTGAGAGAATAGAGCAAATTTCAGGTGGTACTGACTTTCAGTATTTTCTCTGTGGAAAACGACCACATTCCTGTTGGAAATTAAAAGATGCTCTCCTGGTAAAAATACCGAGCAGCCTCTTTATCCCCAAAGTGCCTCTTTCTCACCCATCTTTGCCCATTTTTTGACTTTTTAGAGTTCTCTCTTTAAACCTTGTCACTCTTTTTATCTTTTTGACTATATTCCCTAGAAATATTTTGCTCAGGGAGCTCTACTTTTCTGCTATAAACACCTATGTACGATGTCATGGGTGTGGATTTATGGTAGAATTCACTTTCATTTTATCCTGCCCATTTTTCTACTTCTAAAAGTTTGCTATTTTTCCTGTCTCAGAATCCTTAGGGTCATTAAGGGTTTGGCTTGGATAAATTCTATCTATCTGGCTATCACCTGCATTTCTCTTCAGACAATAAAATCAATGTATTTTCTTCTGATAAGGTCAGAATTAGACAGCTCCTACATGTCTGCTTTGGTGCCTACTTTCAAAGAGGGATAGAGACCAAAGAGTGGCCTACAGAAAGGGGCAATAAGAAGATATGCAGTCCCAATCACCATTTAAAAAGGGGAAATGGTGTCATAATTAGTGTAATAACCAGAAGTTGCCAGAACTCTGACAGCTGCCAGCATAAATATGTGACACAACTAGCCAGTGTGAAATCAGTGCAAGAAGACAGCCTAACTTGTACTAAGCATCAACACCTCCATGGCTTCCCAGGCAGTTTTGACCAGAGCTGAAATTTACCCTCAAAGCACTGGAGAACCCACCTTGTCTTAAAGGCAAGAAGAAAATGGATTTTTTCAAGGAAGTGGTGAGCCATAACATTTTCATAGATTTATTCATAGATTCGTAGTTTGTGAGGTCAGAAGGGACTATTAGATAGTCTAGTCTGACCTCCTCCTGTAAATCATAGGCCATTAAGTTTCATTCAGCTTTCCCCGTATCAAGCCCAACAGTTAAGTGTTTTGCTAAAATACTTTTCTTGCTCAAGTTTGGTGTATTTGTTTGAAGAAGTGCAGAGACAGAAAAGCCACAATTCCTCTTAAGGTTTGGTTCTAGCAATTTATGATGTTCTTTCAGGAGCATTTGTGCTTTTTTTTTAATTAGAATTTTGCTTACCTTATGCTTTGAGCCCTTTTGTTCCTGTTATGCCATTCTCTGTTAGATTAAATAAACTCCTAGTATCTACTATTTTCTACACAGTACTAGGGTCTATGATCAAGAACTTTGAACTCTCTCTTTATTGAAGTGAATAAAACAGACTCTAAATGTCTCACTGTGAGGTATCTTCTCAGGACCTACAACATTTTTGTATTCCAATCTTCCCTTTCCAATTTCTATGATTTTATGAAGTGTGGAATTAAGGATTAGCTTCCTATTAACCTCACTGGAACTGTACACTAGGTTGTCACCTGGCTATTTTTAATTACTTTTCCCATTATTTATGCCAAACTATAAACAGCCCTTTCTTCCAACATAAAACCTAAAAACTCACATGAAACCACACATCCACTGTATTTTAACAGTTTTATAGTATATATATCTGTCCGCTGGTTCTCCCTCTATTTTTTTTTTTTTTT
>VZRQ01006644.1:272191-351448 GCA_013397975.1 Machaerirhynchus nigripectus
AAAAAAAAAAAGGAGACTTTCAGGAACACAATGAATATTTTTTCATTTATGGAAATTTTAGAGATAGTATCTTCATATTCAAATGTCCCACATGAGGGACAATGTTCTCTGCTTTCCACTCAACATATCATGAATGTGTCACTTTCTGGACTTCCTCATTCTTTTCCTAATTTCTTGGCATTTATCTCATACTTCCTTCCTTATGGGAGTGTCTGTTGTCATCTGCTCTGTCTTTTCATCTAAAGACATCCTGTTCATTCAGTTTCTCCTATTTTCCTCTTGCAATGAAACATCTTATTCTCCTGCCTCCAAAACACTGCTCTTGCTTTTTTGCTTGTTTGTATGATCATATTTAAAAATGCCTGAGGATAAAGAATGATAACCTGTCTCTATTTCAGGGAAATGATAACTCTTGCGAACTCAAAGCTGGTTCTGCAACATATCTGATTTTCATGACCTTTTTACTTTTAAAACATCCCTATTTTTAGTATTACATTTTTTTTAGTTTTACATTTTTAGCATTCTTTAATTCCCTTTTTAGATCAATTCAGAAATTGAGAAATGTGAGTAATTTATGCTCATGAGAAGCTTTTAAAATCTCCTTTGAACTTTTTCTTGAGTGAAATTGCCCAATGTTTCTTTGTGTAGTAAGCAGTCAAATCAAATTATCTGGCTAAACTCTTAAAATCTGAAACAAAGGAAGATATGAGAACTGTCTTACAAGTGTGCCTTGAAGCACGGGTCCTCAGCTGGTTTTGGGGTACTAAAAAAGAGAACTATGCTCCAAGGACAGTTATAGTTTTAAACTAATGTCCAGCAGGACTGTCAAAAGGTAATGGAGACAAAGAACAGGAATGAGCACAACACCCCTCACCCTTCACTGTCCAAGGTTTCTTCCAGTTTGGATCCCTTGCAGCCAATCCATAGCTCAGCCTTTGGAACCAACATTGAATTTGGCCCTGACCTCAACTGGAATTACTGCTGAGCAGAGACCATTTCTCCTAACCCTGATGTTTGTGCTCCTGCTCTTGCTTCACTTCGGCTTCTGGACAGCACAGGGGCTGTGCTGCGCTGTCCTCAGCAGTGGATTTTACAAAGAGCTCACTCAGCCTTTGGAGGTGATGACAGTCACTGACTTGGAAATGAGCTGGGTAGTTTGTCAGGTACGGCAGGGTGTGAGCTGTTTGTGTGGATTTTCAGGTGCATCTATGCCATGGTAATGACATTGTTCTATACGTGTTTAGAACTCAGGATAAGGCCTTGAAATGAAAGCAAAATCAACTGCCTCATACATGTGTCAAGGGGATCTAAACATCCAACAAGATGCAGGCACAAAATAAGCTTTAAATAATGCAAAAGCCACTAGAATTCAGAGTTGTGTTGAGTGAAATGGAAGAAGAGGTGTTAAATCTTGTTTTGGTACCTTTATTCCCAGTTTGTCTACTGCTAAACTTGAACCAGTGAGATGACTTTCTTAGAGCCCTTTGTATATTGTAATAAACTGTTTCTGCCTTTATCTGACTGCTAGAGTTCAGATAGGAAAGAGACTGCCCAACAAATACATTAGACTTTGAATGTGCTGTCAACCTTCCCTCTATTCTGCAGATAAATTTTATGATTTTTTTTGTTCATTTGTTTCACTATAGCTATTACATGTGGGATCAACCAGGTGTTTTATTTTCCCCAGCATTCACTCTAGGACTATTGGATTGTTTTGCTTTCCTATTAGAAACAGACATAATGTCTGTCTTTGTGTTGCTATTTTGGTATATTAATTTTTTCTATATCTTTAAATGTACCACCCATCTAACCCAATTACCTCCTAATTCAGGAAATTCTACTGCAGCTTTAAAAGAGAAAAATTATCCTCACACAATCAGAAAAGCATGCCTTTTTATTAAAAGAAAACAAACAGCAGGCCTATATCAAATGTAATCAGCTATACTACTAAAAATCAAAATAACTACTTTGGAATTTTAAAGGAGCTTATAATTCTGCATAAAAATGATTTAAAGTAATTTTAATAAAATTTTTTCCGGTATGGGTAGGTATAACTCTGCTTGTCAGCACATCTGTATTTTTCTTTCATCTAATAAACTAGCTAGGACAGTGCAGCAAAGGAACATTATAATATTAACAATGTTGCTGGAAAGCTCTGTGCTTTAGAATGAATTAACTTCCACTGCACTGCAGAACATACAAAGTGAAATTGGCTCAGCTCAGAATAGCAAGTTTAACCCCTTAGGTGCTGCTGAGCTCTACTTATGTCTAGATGGTGTTTTTTGAGCAATCTTGGCATGTGAATCACGGAGGTAGCTCATATACTTGGCAAATTTGGAAAGCAACTGCTCAGGAAAAATCTCAGAAAACATTTTTATTTTATTCAACAACAAAAAAAATGTTGCAACTTTGCTTGCCAGGGAGTTTGCCAAGAGACAGTATTCAGGTTTGAGAAATACCAGGGAGCTAATATTGTGGGAGTAGAACTGAAACATGTGTCTTGTTATCCGAATATTCTTTCACAGTGCCAGAATGAATAATCCTTTTCTGTGGTTGCACCCAGGCTTTGATTTTCCTCCTCTTAAAAATTTACTAGCTAAATGGCTGAAGGATGATTAAGTGAAAATCTGAGAGCCCATCAGCACTGTGTCCCTTCTGCACTGATCTGTACAGGAAGGTTCATTGGAAAGGTTTAAGCAATTTTTTTTCAGGGTGAGAATATTGCGCAGGGCAGCTGCTTTTGTGATATGTCCAGGAAAACATAGACTTGGACCACTTAGAGCCTTTTACGTGGGTCATAAACCAGATGGTAATCTTTTATTACCACAATATCAGACTGTAGTCAGTTTAGAGATCTAAAAGGAAAACATTCTGCATACAGGATTTTTTTTCCTCTTAATGTGAATAAAATTTTAAAAAAACACCCAAAACACAAGCAAGGTTATCTTTTCACCGAATCAAATAAAATTTACTGGAAATATTATTTTTCTGCCTGTATCACAGTATGAATTTACTGTGAGTTTGGGGGCTTAGGTAGGCTGAGGGGTTATCATTTTACATTATAACTATTTTATGCATTTCCTAGTCAAAAGTATCATGTCTCCAGACTGAGACATATCAGGTGGATTAATTTTACCCCTTACTGTATACTAATTTTCTCCACTTTTAAGCAATTCCTATTAATTTCAAATACCATGGGAAATCTAGAGAGGGTGAAATGCCTAATACTGCTGAGTTGTTGTTCTTCTTTAAGGTATGCTATGCTGTGTTCTTGTCTTTTTCTTTTTGAAATCTGTGGCTTTTGTATTTTCAAATACTCACAACAGAGTAAATATATTCTAATGTGATGCTTTTACTAGGTCACTCAAGAAAATTTACTATTCGCTTAAGAAAATTAAAGAATCGACTATGAGCAGGAAAATATCTTAAATATGAGCAGGAAAAGCAGAAACTCACTTGGTAAACTGAGTTGCAAAGAAACTCCAGTGCATCAAGTACTGAGGAGTGAAAAGAGGAAAGTCAGGTTCAATCTTAATCTTTTTCTGCTAAAACTTCCAGATGGACATTTCTTACTGTATTTTTCTTTAGCCAGCTCGCAGCCTTACTATACTTACAAAAATTCAAACTTCTAAACCTCCATTGATTTTACATCTCCACAATTTCTCACACGTACAAAGAAAACAATCTCTCAGCTCTGACTTCCTACCAAGGGCCCAATGAAGGGACCACTAGCCCTGCTATGCCTTTCAAGAGAGCTCTCAATCCCTCTTTGCTGACAATGTCTATCTCACCTTTTCATGCTGAACACATACTTTTCTGAAATAATTCCTTGGACAACTCACTTGATTAATTTGATTACTAGATTTGAGATCTATTCTCCATTACTTGCACAGATCTAATTGCAAATCTGCTTTATTCCTTGTCTTATACAAATGGCACACTGCAAAGCTAGGAAAGCTGTTTGCTGGATCAGCTCCACTTCCTGGTGGATGTGTTCTGCTTTTAACAGCTTGTGAGAAGAGCCTGTGATATACATGTACAAGTATATGAGCATGTAAATGTACATGCATACACACGCAAGCAACAGAATGAGTGCTTAACATACAAAAATAGAAGTAAGAATTATTTAACATTTCTAGATTCCATATCTCACCCAAAAATCTCATTTAGTCCATAAGAATTTATTCTGCTCTAGTTTGTTTGAAATATAATTGTTTCCTTCCTCATACTTTTAACTCTCTTCTCTACTTCATTTGCTTCTCCTGTCTTTCTTTATGTCATGTGAAAGAAATGGATTTTCTCTGGAAGTAGTACAAATTCTCCTTTATACCTATATCAAAGTGCCCTCAAGAAAAGTTCCTTACTTATTTTAGTAACATAAAACCAAATATTGGCAATTTATTCTACATTTGAAGTGTTTTAAATGCTGTAGATGCCTTCCAGAAGATTTTAAGCACAAGTGAAGTTCTGAAGAAAATACTGAGAAGTTGTATTTTCTCAGGAAAATGCTGAGATGAAGGAAGGTTCTGTGTTCATAGCTTCTGGAATAGTCTTAAACAGAACAGTTGTTAATGTCATAACTGAAAACTGATGTAAGAATTATATCAACATTCTATCTTTATTGCAGCATTACCACAGAGAGACCCTAATATAGTCAAATTTTAAAAAGAGTTGTTGGAAATACTTTGAGTGTACTGTCTCCAGTAACTATCTGTTATCACTATGGTTGCAACAACAAATATTCATGGTTGGAATGAACTTCATAAGAATAAAAGAATTAAGAGGAATGAAAAAGCTTACTGCTTGTATTAGGATAGGACTTGAACAATTTAAGGAATGATGAAGCAGATGGGATCAGCTCTGATCTTCCTGAGGCTCTGTGATCCAGGTCCTGATTGTGTGAGGGTATGTCCCTAGTCTGCCGTGTACCTTCTTATGATACAGCAGTACATTTGGCAACCTTAGGTTTGGTTTTGAGGCATAATCTCTCTAACTCAGAATCCAGTGCACTCCGAAATTTTTGCTAATGACCCTGGAGTCCATGTAGTCCTCTAGTCATGCACAAATAGCATGATTATGCACAACAGTATGAGAGTTAATAACAGTTGGTTTTTTGGTTTGTTTTTAAATCTCATCACTGCAACTTCGCAGTATTTGCTTATCTGCTTTTCTTCTGAAACTCTGATTGCCTTACAGTGCAAATCTGTGACATCAGAAAAGAAAGCCTGCAAATTCTTGCTCTTAATAATGAATTAATTACTAAAGTAGTTGTAGATTTTCATCTGTCTCTGGTATCTCCAGTTTCCTTCTCATCCCCTTTTCTTATCCCATGACCTGTTTTGCAGCCTAACGCTGTTTAACTTCACTCCTAGAAGACTCAAATGTGCCAGTGAACAATGGGCTTGAGACAGTCACAAAGCCAGTATTGCATCTGACAAACATTGCAAGAGCTGCTCTAAACACAATGTACCCCCGAAGAATAACCCTCATCAATAAAGAAGTAATTAATACACCAGAATGTAGTCAAGTGGATGTCAGATAACAGGATTATCTTGTTTTTTACCAGATACCTGTCAGTAACTTCTACCTCTGATCCTCAGTGACTTTCTCATTTATATGTTCTGCCTCAGAAATGTTTCTTATGCTGATGTCCTAATGAATCTTATGCTTTTTGGTGTTTACACATTGTGATAATCAGTCACTAGCATTTATGTGTCTGCAAGACACAAAAATCGATTGCTGTTCCTTTTTTTAAGACTGACTTTTCAGTGGAGTAGAGGATATTTCCCATGTGGATATAGAAAAATAAAACAGTATGGAATCTTTCTTTATTCTAGCTGATTTATTTCAGCCTCAGACAAAAAGCTATTGGGAAATTCATGTGGGTTAAGATGGACTTTTATACTGTACTTCCTGTATACATTATAGATTTAATATTCTTATCTTCTTTGGCATAATTCATGTCTGGTCAGGGTAGACCTTGTCAGACAACTATTTTTCTTAGTGTTCAGATAGGCTCTGTGGACCATACAATTTCCTAACAGGACCTAACAATTGTATAATATGCACAGATGATTCTTATATACTACAATTGAATTTAAATATCCCTATTTTTTCAACTCTTGACATTGCCCACTTAATTTTGCTTTATTTGTTTTTTTTTCCCCACCATCTCTTAACAAGTAATAATTTTATCTTATTTAATATTTCTTAATTTTGATTTCTTCGAAAATAAGTCAGGATATGAAAACAAATATAAACAAAATTTAAACCTGAATAAAATATGTCATTTGAGGAAAAATGTATGGAAACTGATAGTGTAATTTGTTACCCACCTGGAGCTCATCTAAATCCAGAATCAAAGTTTCTAAAAAAAGTCTGTATAGTAATGTTCATTTTGCTCTAGGACTTCTTTCTTTTCTTCTCTCTGAGTGCAAGATTCAGGGAGGAGAAAGACTTGAAAACAATGCCAAAGGGATGTGACCACTTGAAGAGCAATAAACTTTGTAGTTTGACTCGTTGCCCTAAGGATGCATTGGCATCTGAGGGCTCCTTTCTCGTAGATTTGATGGCAATCTGCATTTTCATGCACTGTCAGACATGATTGCCAAAGGTGATGATATTACAGCAATGAGATTATGACAAAAAGATGACAAAAAGATTTGATTCTGTGTTAGAAACCTTCATAAGCATTGTCAGAAAATGTGCAGAATTTGATACTATAGGCAATGAGAAGAGACATAAAATTTTGAGCCTAAAAATTGCAACTGTGTGACATTTGTTTTGTATCACCATATAAAGCCTCAGCAAAATAAACTGGAACAAGTGGACAGGATGTTATCAGATAGGAGTTTTGAATTGTAAGGCTTTTCTCTAGCTCAGAGAGCCACTCTGTAAATATTACCTTTTAAAATGGCTACCTGAGAAACTTGGAGCTTAGAACATCTCCTTCCAGTTATGCCTATCAAAGCAAATAATAAGCAGAGCTCTTGCTGTGCCACTTTTTCCATTATGCTTGTCAATGAAGAAGCAGAATAAAATTCTCAAGATGTGAGGAAAATGGAACATATTTAGTTAGAGGGATCTTGGATTCACTTATAAAATATATATTTTCTTTGAAAATGTTAAATTGTTTGAGAGACGGGAACTGAAAATAACAGCTTTTATTTTCTAAACACCAATTACATATGAGTGAAAAATATGTATCTGTGTGACTCAAAGAATAGGTTTAATTTTTTGAAGGATCACACAGATAAGCACTTCAGGGAAAGGTACAGATGGTTGCATGTACATCCTGCAAACTCATGGCTGTTATAACAAAGGCCAAATCCTTTGACAGATATTCTGTACATATACCGCTATCTTCCTGTTACTTTAGAATTCTACAGGCATAAAGAACTCAGCTGCACATAAGGACAGAAAGAGAGGCATACACTGAATGGCATTGCAGCATTTTGTGTAGTAAAATGCAAACCGTGTTATCTTAAACTCAATAAAATCTCTTAAAAGACACCTAAATATTCCTTTTATACTGAGAAAATATTTTTAATATGGGTCTGATCTGTAGCAACATATACTGGCTGATGTTGCTGTGTTTTGTTTTGGTTTCTTGGTTCCCAATTCTTTTGGCAGAAAACCTGTGCCTGATTTCTGAACTTAGCTACGCTGGCAGATATTCCTGCCTAGCTTGTTAAATCAGCTTCTGAATAACAGCTGATTTCACATTTTAAGCATCAATATGTAACCACATAGCTGAAATCAGAATCAAGTGTCTTCAATCAAAAATGTAAAAAATAAGAAAAAGCAGTCATCCCCCTACTCTTCAGCTTTCTGGCTGCCTGCCATCTTGTAGAGATATTTCAGTCTCTGCAGCTCAAGCCTTTTTTATTCTAATGCCTCCTTGTGCGAATGCATGTTCTCATGTGTCTTTCTCTTTGCTGCAGGCATAGTGCACCTGTTTGAAAGGAACACATAACTTTTTTTTTTTTGCCATTTCCCAACTGCTGGCTCTTTTGGCAGGAATCTGTCTCCAACAGCTGAGAAGCCAGAAAAGCTAAAGCCCTTTTTCTACTTAGAAGAGCTACCTACCTTCAGCTCTTTGAAGAGCTGCGTGACACTACTGGAACTTGCTTCCCTTGAATTCTTACACTAAGACTGAAATTTACACAGTAGTGGAGCTTCCCAATTGTTTAATGAGAGAGACATGTTTCTTAGGGACAATTAAGGGCAGGGGTAATCTTTTTCTGGCCTGCTGCTTAGGTTTTCAATGTTGTCAACACTCCTTGTAAAAATATGGTTCTATTCCATATTGCAGAATTTGATATACCCATTTCTCTTTTACAGAGCTCAAATCCATATGGCATTTGCTTCCTGCTGAGACCTCCACACCAGGCATCTCTTCAGCAAAGCAACCAAGCCTCAAAGAGAAATATATAACATGTTCTTTGCTCCTTGTGCTCACATAAGCCCTGATCTCTAAATCAGAGGCCCAGAGAATCCTCTGGTGAAGATCAGGAAATCCTACCTCCAGTTCAACCTGCAAGTTGAAGAATTTCTCATTCTGGTAGTCACAGGAATGAATCACTCCTCCAAACTATAAGTCTAATAGCAGTACTTCTCTCTAAATTTATACAGATCCACTTGATAAATGCCAAGTCACAGTGCTTCTGCCTTCTGTGCCACCAGCCTTAAAGTGGGTGAAATTTGGGTGTCGTTAGCAATTCTCCGGACAATGCAGAAGGCAGATAGTCCTGCTCAGTGTCCCACTGCTCTTTTGTGCCAAAATGTAGTAAAAACTTATTTCAGCCAATAAAGAAGATGTGGTTTTGAGTACACAGGGGAAACTGTTCTCTTGAATAAGAAGGTATTATTTAATTTGGTCACTCTCATACACTTGCAAGCTGAACAAAGGCAAGCTAGATAACAATCATACTGTGCTGCCAAATGTGTTCATGGGCAGAAGGAAAAACAAAAGGTACACTCATGATTTTTTCTGAAATGACACAAATTGCTTTATCTTTTCTCCCATTTGATGTCTGTCCTTTTGTTCTTGTCCCTGTCTATTCTTTATATTATGTTCCTACATTATCTGTATGTTTTTCAGTGTATCTTACTGTATTTTAGCCCAGGCGAAATGAAATTTAGGATGGTGCCCCCAGAAAATATTTATAAAGCTGCCTCTGTGAGAGATGGCTGCTTCCAGATGTGAGTATAATGCTAGTGCAACCACCTCTGTGTTTAAATTTTTAGAAACATGTGGTTTTCATTTCGGTAAATTCTACATGTCAGTTCAAAAGACATGATACATTTTATATTTCTGTTCTTCAATAAAAGGCATTGTCCTGGCCTATCTTCAGCCCAAGGCCAAGAGGAGGTATTCTGACTATGTTGGAATTTGTTCAGCTCTTCTTCTTGAATCTACAGCACACCAAAGGGCTATATACTTACATGGTAGAGTTCAGGTGGTGAACACCAAAAACAATAAACAGCCAATACAGAACATCCACAAAATTAAAAAAAAAAAAAAAAAAAAAAAAAAAAAAAGACAGAAAAAAAAAAAAAAAAAAAAAAAAAAGGAGAGCCAAAACAAAAATCTACTTATGGAAAAACCAATATGCTTTTCTATCTGGGGTTAAACCACAACACCACGTTAAATAGGTCATTTCATGAAAGCCTATTCAATTTAGGCATTGCCAAAGGTAATGATGCATTGGAATTAATTACAATTAGTGAGCATGCATCATGAGAGGCTTTTTAGGATGAAGGTAAAAGAATTAGAAAGAGCTGATTCTGTTTGGAAGAGTAGGGCAGAGTGGATATTGTCTCAACTCCTGTTTGGTTATAGATGGAAGAAAAAAGGAATATACTTCGGATGCTGCCTCAAGGCCTAGTAGGAAACCTGTTGTTTTCCAAGTACCCCTGCAATGGTTAGAAAGTGTGTAGATCTAGAAAGGCTATTTGGCATAAACATTCCTTATAAATTCTTGTATGCATCCTTAAAGCACTATGCTTGATCTCTATAGAAACAGATCATATTACTTAACATTTACATGTTTATCATGTGTAAGGCGAAGAGAGGTAACATTTTAAAGCACATTGTTCATGTGCACAAATACCATCTTAAGCAGAAGAGCCACTCATATTGGTGATGGACTTGCTTCTCCTAAAATTATATGCGAGACAAGCACAGAAACCTAGGGAATGCTCTCAGTCTGAAAGGTGACCATTCCTCACTACATCTAAAACATTCTCATTTGAAGGAAGAAGGATGTAGCTATGATGAGCACCTAGAAACACAGTTATGAGAAGAGGCAACAGTCGAGGCAGGATTTTGTTGTATATGGCCCCAACAGTCCCTAGTGAATGGTGGGTGTTTTCTGTTGCTTACATGCCAATGACACCTCTGTAGTGCAGAATTTTACCTCCTGTGGGCATATAGGCTTTTCACTTATTTAAACTTGCCTATACCTGCCGGGAGGTCCGTGCATAGCTCATGGAGTTGAGCTACTCCAAATACAAGCACATGGGTAGATATGCCAGAGAGGCTGTACCCTGACACACGTTAAAGTGGCTTTTTCTAAGCATCAGGAGTAAATGTGGTGTTGCTGGGCACGTGTTCCCTCTGGCATGCACAATCCAGTACCCTTTTTGCAAGCTAAAGGTAGCAGAGAAGCACTGCCTTAGACAAACACATGAACCTTCCCAACCACGCTGTGCAATCAGTACCTCTATACACTTCATGTTACACTGCATTATTCACAGCTCTCTTATCTGTTCATTCATCTGACATTCACAGAATTAAAAAATGCAGGGTAACAGAAACATAAAGGGATAAGATACAAAGAGTGACACAGAATATTCAGAGCTGGAAGGGACCCACAAGGATCACTGAGTCCAGCTCCCGAGTGAACGGCCTGCACAGGGATCAAACCCACAGCCATGGCAAGCTTAATGCCATAGTCTAACCAGCTAAGCTGGGGGACCATCTTTGGGTGTAAAGGTAAGAAAAACTCTCTTCTAAAGACTAATTTTACCTCTTGAATCCTAAAATTGGGGTGTATGCATGATAGTCAGCTGGCCAAATGTAAAATTACTTCAGAGGCTGTATTCCTATGAGGACATTTATTATGGACACTGAAGAGAATAGAAAAGTGAATGCAAAAAATGAATTTTGACAGAGCTAGAACAAACCAATGAGGTAATATTTTGTTATTTATATTTAGTCATGGTATTGCTGACATTGTTCAAAACTTTTATTTTTTTCATGTTTCCATCACTTAAGACAGAAAGTTTATTTTTAACTTCAATTGCTTTCGTTTTTTAAAATTTTTTATTTTAAATAGTAATACTTGCCTGGTTTTTTTCCTTCCTTCTGTTTTCTTGATTGTACTCTTATGTTCTATTGTGTCATTTGTTTGTTTTTTTATAAAATCATCTGGGATTCGTTCCTAAGAATTAACTCTGTAAGACTGCTCACCTCAGATAACAACCACAGATAAAACCAGGATGGCAGCTGAAGAAGCTTGGCCTACTCTTTCAACTCTTCATGAAAAAAAAGTTTAGAGTCTTTTCTTCATTTTTATGCTGTAAAAGTTACGAATTTCTGATTTCAGACAAAAGGAAGTTACATTTTAAATGAAAGCAAGCACTTAAAAAACCCCCCTGTTTAATCAGAAATGCATCTTCCTGTCAAAGAAAATGTGGAGCAGAAAATTCTCAGCCAGCTCACTTCTGTTTTCTATACATTCTCATGGGATTAAACTTCTTATTTCCAATAGAAGAAAGAGACCTAAAATCCCCTAATCACACATTTCAACATCCTATCATATGTCAGTCAATTTTTTCTTCAGTTTTCTTTCACTGCAAATGGCTTGTATGTTTCTACTTAGACAAGCAAGACTAAGAAATAGCCAGAAATTCATCATCAATCTTTATTCCAGGACAAAATAATTTTGAATGGTCTGTAATTCCTCACAGATATCTCTGTTTTTATCAGCACTTCAGGATCTCCTACAAAGCAACCCCTTAATATGATACCTTCTGTTTTTAGTGTTTATTTTTTTGAGTAAAAAGCCTAAACATTCCCCGAAATAAAATGCAATATCTTTCCAACAGGGGGAAATACTTTCGCTATTCTTTTTCTCAGTAATATTCTTTTACATGATTTTTTCTTAAACACAGTAGAGATAATGAAAAGAAAATCATATTGATTATATATTCTTCAGACAACTGTCACCACAGAACATCATGGTATTTGACTATAACTTTTGAATTACTGTCTTTGTTTTTGTGTGTAGTTCTGCTGAGATTTAATAACTAATGGGAATAGTGGTCATGTAGAAAGAGTTCTTTATTTTTCCAGTTCACTTTATATTTCTTCTGTTCCTCTTCCTCTCTTTACTCTCTTTCTCATATGTGCAATTTCATTTTGTCAATATTATAGGAATATTATACTTAAAGAAATTGTCTGTTTCTTTTCTCATAGCTGTAGGTACCAATTTTTGTCTTATAGACCAGAATACTGTGGAGTAAAAATTCTTTTCTATTGTGGTTGCAGCAAAGTGATATTCTATATTTTATTAATTCAGAAGTTCAATACTTAATGAGCTTTCATGATGCTACAATACCATGAAAGGTTTGTTCACAAAATGAATGCAATTGAGGATTTAACTCCTTGCTAGCATTAATAAAGATGTAGCCTGTCACACTATGCACTCAAAATCCCCCTTTAAAGATATGAGCCATTTTAGAAAACAATTTTCTCTAACTAGGTGTCTCCTGTACTGGCCATTATTTTTCAGCCCACAGCCTCTGACTGAATCATTAGCAGTAACTGCTGAATGTGAGATCTCTCAGTTTAATTCCAGGAGTCTGTATCACCCAAGGAAAGACTGAGCACTACAGTCAGCATAACCCCAGGATCATGAAGCCTTGTGGTGAGTTCTCTGGCAGCTGATGGATGTACAACAGCAAAAACACCCCAGAGTAGTTATCTGACATAAGACCATAAGTACATGAGTAACCGTACAGCTCTTCAATTTTGAAACAAATATTTCTATGAAGCTGTATTTCCCTCAGAGTCATGTTGTACTGGGTTGCTAGCATCCAAGAAGCATCAAGTTCACATCATAACCTTCCCCTCCATGGGGATGTTCTCCCCCTCTAGCTGACTGTTTTCACAAACTGAGTCAGAAATTACTGAGTGTCAGCTGAGCTCTGCCAACTGAAGTCTGTTCAATTGAGACTGACCAACAGGTTCAAAAGTTAGTATGGTGAGCTCACTGAAAATTCAGCAGGGACAGGTGCAAAATTCTACACTTAGTAAAGAGTAATCAGCTGCCAAAGGCAAACTGAAGAACAGCTAACTAGGTAGCAAAAGAAAAGCTATAGATTCTAATTGATCACGATGTATAAATAGTGCTTTCTTGTGAAGAAAACCAAATAACACATTAGATTGAATAAATAGAAATACTTCCTGTAAGGCAGTCTGAAATATTTTCTACACCTTAAGATGATTATGGAATGTTTGAAGAAAATCCAAAGAGGAAAATGAAGGATCAGTCTTCATAACACAACCTCCAAGGAAAGACTCAGCAGGTGATGATATCTGAATAAAAAAGGAGGCCCTAAGGGTGGACATGAAGTCCGATGTCAAAAGGGTAAACACGAAGGACGAACAGCAGAATTTTATGTCAGGTCTTAGTGGGGTGGGACAGAAAGCAGTAGATTGAAATTGTGTCAAGGAAGGTTCAGCAAAGGTAGTATGAAATATTTTTAATACTCCAAAAATGTAGCACAGCAATCGATTGCTCAGAAAAATTGCCATTACAGAAAGTCTTTAAGACAGAGCTAGACTCAGGCGAATGAGAATTGTTTAAAGAAGAGCTGATCATGCCTTGGAAAAGGAGAATAGTCTACGTGAACTCTGGGGCTCTCTTGCCACCCACGTTTTCTATTGGCTTGGCTTTCTATTGGCTAATCTGTTGCCGATGTACAGACTTGCAAACAGTACAGCTGTTGAGCCTCATCTTGTTAGGAATCTGGGATAGAAATAAAAGCTGAAGCTTTCAAGAGTGTGTCATCTTCCCTCTATACTGCTCAGATCTGCTCCTTCTTTGCAGTCTGATGTCAGGCAAGTGATTAAACTCAGATTGTTGGGAAGTTTGGTATTGGAAGTAGGGATGGTTTTAATCCAGAAACATGAACGAAACAATATATACAGCTGGCAAACAATACAAACAATGATTGATTCTGAATATCTTTGTGCTTTAATGTAAGGAATCCTGTTTCATAGTTGTTAAGGGAATTGTTATTTGCCTCTAAAGTTTATAAATTCCCAGACATGCTGTTCCCAGAGCATATACTAGTTTGAATACAAAGATATATATCTGAATTGGGGATTTTTTTGGGAGGGGGAAGGAGGAGTGAAATTACATTGTCTGTTAATGTTCAGTTATTATTCATTTTCTTTCCAGACATCCAGTTAGGAAGCAGGAATCACACAGTGTAGTTCATATGACTTTGCTACATGCCATGAAAAATAGCTAGTGAACAGCAAACAGCTGAAGCAATTGTTTGTGCAAATTCTCTAGACTGAAATGTGTGCATATGTTTCAAAATAATTAAGACAACTACAAACGTGAATAAGTTTGTAAGTTGTTCATCAAAACCAAAACTTATATGCTTTTCCAGCTAATTTAAGTCTAACTGAACAGTGAGCCAGTCCTAATCATGACCAAATTAGTAAAAAAATCTTTTGCTGAAGAGACATGTGAAACCTTAAGTCTGCATTTTGCATTTTCTATCAGCTCCATAGAACAAGAGGGAGCACAGGCAGCACTAAGGGCATAGAGAAAGAAGAAAGATAGTGTCTTCACCTATCATGATTTGAGTGTGACTGCTGCTTTGGTTTTCATCCTCCAATTATCAGAAGTGATCACACAGAAAGTAAGAGCTGATGGAACATCTTTAAGCCAGGTGCTGCCACTTATCAGCTCTAGTATCTACTTTTTGCTCCCACACTAATGAAAAATGATTTCAAAAGAAATGAAGATCCTGTTTCAATAAGATTGGGGAAAAGATGTAACCTAAAAGCTGTCTACAGACTCAGGAATAAGTGAAATGTTTTGACAGGGAAAAATATGTGTTGGCAACATTGCTCGACTCAGATTTCAAAAGTAAAATTGAAACCATACTTCTACAGGGTGCAGACGCTGACAACTGGAAGCCTGTTCTGCAATATATAGTAGTTCAGAATATGCCAGCCAGCTCCTCCTCTCTCCTTTTTCTTTCATGTACAGGACAAATACATTTCAAGGAAAATAACAGTCTGACTTGGTAAATTTTGGAAAACAAACAAACAAAATCCAGATCTGACTCTGATATGACTGCAAAGGGCTAAGAGAAGACAGAGAGCATCTGAATCTAACTATATAAAACTGCAAGGAAGGCAATATTCCTCAGATATCTGTGGTCATCCCAGGCTAAATCTGGGCTGAGCCCATGTCTGTGTTGTGTCAGCCTACATGAGGTGCAAAACTGGGCCCATAAAAGAGTCACATCTCAAAAATCCAAGCTTCAGTTTTAAGAAGGGTGGTTTCAAGTAAGATTGTGAAGATAGGGTTTTGTCAATTCATTAGATCAGTTTGAGCAACAGCTATGAAAAGTGAAGTCCCCAAATTCATATGTGCAGGGAAGTACCAACACTTAAAACTAATAAAGAAGGCCAGAAAACAAACATTTCAAATGATATGTGTTTTGTTCTTAGTTTCTTGGTCATGGTCACTGCAATACAACCATGCAGCACTTTTTGCAATGAGTAAAACAGTTTTGGACTAGAAACCGTGAATGACAAAGACAATCAGCTACTTCACTGGATCATTCAAAAATAAAATCTGAAAGAAAGGCAAATAATCCCCTCTCAGTCTTCTTCTGTCATGTTCATGTGAGAAGATCTAGAGACAAAGCAAGGCTTCCTTTCTTGAAACCTATTTCAAGTAAAAGCATTAAATAAATTTAGAATTTTGATTTTTGTCTTATCTTTTGGACAGATATTAGTTATTTCAATGTCTTTTCCCTGACTTTTTTTTAAAAAAATTTTTTCCTGCAACATTATACAAGCTTATATAAGGTCAAACTCCTTAAGGAATTTTTTCTACAACCTTCCTCCAAGGTTTCCCATCTCTATATATTAACTTCTTGCTGACATCTGAAGCTTTGTTTCTGAGGGCACTTAGCAGAGGAGTGAGCATATGTCTGAATCTTTTTTCAAAGAATCCATTCTGCAGATTCTGTTCCCAAAAAAGTGTATTTATAAGAGATGCTTCAGCACTTCTTGATTTGGTTTGCAACGCAGATACTGTTATACTGTATCTCCTGTCTACATTTTTCGGTGCTGCAGTGCACAGGACATTTATATGTATATATGGTTCTTCCCAAAGTTTGAACCTGACGTGGGAATTGAAATGATGTGGTTCCATGTGCTGGTTAGAGAAAGACTTCCTCAGAAACCCTTGGGTGGTGCTCCTCTCTGTCTCACAGACAGACAAGGCAGAGCAGAGCATCCTTCTGTCTGCTCCAGTCATGTCTAGACCAACTTTGTCTTAGAGGAGCAGGCATGCAGTGGCTCTGGTTTTGCCTCCATCAAAAGGGGCAAAAAGGGCCTTCTGGGAGGCAGCAATAATCCAGAGCACGTTCCTTGTCATGTGAGCCATTAGTACAGGAAGAAAATCCCTTAGTGTGACTCCAAAGATAAAGTGGTGCCATACAGCAGCACCTTGAAATGCTGAGAGATCAGTGTGTGGGTGTCTTGGATGTGCTTAAGAACTACACCCATGTGAAAATTCAGCCTAGAGGGTAAATGTGCTGCCCACACTCTTTCTCTTGTTTCAATTTCTCCCATGGTTTTGTGGAGTTTAGGTACATATGGGCTATCTCACCTTTGTCCTTATGCTCTACATTCAAATTAGGTGGATTTCAAGTGCGTTATAAACCTTATATTCATTAATCACCAAAAAATGAAAATGAAAAATGTGAGGGAACTGGCAGGAGAAAAGAGAAGGATGTAAAAAAAAGAAGAAAATGAGAAAATGCAGGGCAAACGGAAAGCAGGGAAGAGTCAGGAAGGAATGAGAACTTTTTTCTCATTTTAAAGGTCATTTCCTCCCTCTGGCTGGCTTCTGTAACAATAGTAATATATACTACCAACACCAACACTTCAGGGGTTATTTTTTAACATATTGAAGGGACGGGAACATTTTGGGCTGAAAATATTAAAACACTTCAGTAAAAAAAAAAACCCCAAAAAACCTTCGGAAAATCATCTATCATCATGCTCATTTCAACAGTCTCTTTCACTTTCTCACGCTTAACATTCAAGACTTCTGTGGCTGAATAGGTCCCTGGATAATAAGTAGGGATGTGTGAGGGTTTGTTAAAAAAACTAAAAGTAGGGATAGAGGGGAGGAAAAAAAGTATAAAGAAAGGCAAGGAAGAGGGATGGAATGGACTGAAATAAAAAAAAGTGAGTAGAGATAAAGAAGAGGAAGAGATAAATGGGAAAGAACTTGGCTTTCACTTGCACTGACTCCTTTGTACAAATCTGACAGTGAAAAGTTGCTCTTATTCTTTTTTACCTCTATTCCAATAAATCTAAATTGCAGATAGACCTTTCTGATTCAGACCTACAAGGAAAGAGAAGGAAGAAAAAACAGTGTTGGGAAAAGGAAATAGGAGAAAAAGATAACTAAGGCTAAAATAAGAAAAAAATCTGGAAAAGTTTTTATGAACTTCAGTCTTTTTCTTTTCAGTCGTTACTTGCAGCTTTTAATAGTTTTCTAAATTTTGAAGTGATTCAATGAGCACTCTGAAAATTTTCCTCCAAACTGAGCTAGTGAGAACTTTCATGGCTGTTCCTAGCTTTCAGTCATTTCAACCTTAAATATAAAAGTAAAAATGTAATTGAAGAGAAGCAAGTATGATTTAAAGAAATACCAAGTTTTAGAAAACAGACAAGAAAGGAGAATAGTGAAAAGCAAATGAGTTCATTGCATTGGAAAGACCTTAAGTAATAACAATATTAACAACACTGATGACAACCAATCACTGAATTCAAAATTTTAATAAGAGGGTGGCACTCTATAACAAAATCAAATGCTGTACATTTCATTAGAGGAAAAATCACAAGTGTTCTTTAAAGAAAATATGAGAAATGGGGAAAAATAAAATTTAAAAATGATGTTACAGAAAAAGCTATAAAAAATCTGCATATTTTTTCATCTCTCTAGCTGAAATGAAGACAATATTTTGGATCCAAATAAACATTTTGTTTGAACCCAAATGAAATGCTTTATTTCACTTTGATGTCTTTCATTTACTCGCAAAATAGGTCTAAATGTAAATTCAGATTAATTTTTAAGCAGAATAACATTTTAAAAAGTTTTTTAAATGTCAAACTACTTTGAATGTTTTGTAACTCATTTCCAGGGATATTTTTTCCTCACGTCAAACCAGCTCCATAAATTTGACACTATTTACAAATAGTTACAGATGCTCTTGTTTTGCATTTCCTGCCTTGTAAAACAGACGACCTTTTCTGACAGGCGCTGGGTACAAAGTTAGAGACTTCTTTTAGATTTCATTTTGTAGCCTTTTATTTCCTTTATTTTCATCATCTTTTTTCATCTATCTACGGGAAGCATCTGGAAAACCAAAAGCTTTCCAGATTTGAGATTTTGGTTCAAGAGACCTCCCAGATCAAGTCCAGTGTTTTCTCCCATGAGCAGGCCAGCATAGGCTGGGTACAGTGGCATGCCCTGGTCTTGGATGAGACCAGCATTCCCTGCTCCGAGGATGTCCATATGGTCTTCTGCCCTGACTCGATGTTAGCTGGATCTGAAATGTCCCTGACAAAGGTTTCTTTGACCCAGTCGAAGAAAGCACTAATCATTTTTTCTCAGATTTGCCTTTGGAAGTGGCCAGACCAGGTCTGCTCCATGCAGAGCCAAAGATAGCTTGCAGCTACCTTCAGAGGATCAGGAGAACATACTTTCTTAAACCCTCTTTTTAATGAGAGTGAGGGAGCAGGTACCTTTAGTAAAACAGATTTTACTCTAACCCTTAGAAAAACATCCTTTGAATAGACAGAAGCAATCATGAACGCCTTGTGATCTAGAGAGATATTTGTGATCTCGAGAGATATTTGACCTTTATATAGATAATAAATATTATCTCTGCTAGCTGGCTCAGCTCCATTGGTTGCATCCCTGTCCAACTGATGGAACTGATAAACCGTATTGATATAAATCCTTCTGCTCTTTGTCTGTAGATCTCTAAGCTGTTAACACTATCAGTATACTCATTTTAAGTTCATGGAGACAGAGCCTCTGAAAGTGACTTGCCGATAGTATTTTGGCAGAACTGGAATCTGAGCTTGTAAGCCCCACTATGGTGGCTTAAGCACCAGTTAGCCTTTTTAGCTCTGCCACAGTCTGTTGTGGGGCTACTGTTGCCACACTCAGTTATGGTCTTCTAAAGGGTATTTTGTGACCTGTGTGTATTTTGAATGCGTCTATCAATTTCCAGGTTTCAGGGCAATGGCTGCTTTAAAATGAATAACATATTTCAGTTTTTAAGCAGGATAGGCTCAATTTTGATTTCCTACCAGCTTTATGCCAACTTGTATTGACTTTTTAAGAGTAACTCATGATTTACTAAGGAAGGAGTGGTTAGGGGATCAAACGTACTGGATGAAAGGTTTTTAAATTACTCGTTTTTCTCTTCCTTGTCTTTCAGTTCTTATTTTGTTAACCTCATGTTTTAAAGTAATTGTGTGTAATATTTTCTGAAATCTGCTATGAGATATATTCTACTCTGAATGTATACACATAGCTTTTCCTAATAGTAGTGGAAGTCATGAACATATACTGAATAATACAATGCAGTGCATAAATCCTATGGGGAATACAAGTCCTGGCTAGAAGAAAAAGAAATCACAGTATTTCAGAATGCCAGTTGTAACCTTGCAGTGAGTTCCAGGCACATGTTTGCCAATAATGAATGGAGGAGTGGAGATACAATATTGAAGCTGTCTCCTGCAGAGTGGTATCATATATAATCATACATACTGTCAGCTTGCTTGATTATGTTCGGGATTGCAACCAGCACACTCAGAAACAAAGGAGAATTTCTTATGTCCCCCAAATTTAATTTTCATGAGAGATATATGGAAGAATTAATTGGTGATTACAGCACACGAACAAAAGCTCCTGTATCTTGCTATATTTGCATAATAAACACACATTTGTGGATTCCTTTTAAAAAGATAATCACACATTCAGAAAAATTCACTTCCTTAACTTAGGAAAAAAACATTTACAGTGTTAAATTTTTATTATAGCAATTCAATTAATTGCCACAGTGTTTAATTTAATGTACAGAAGCAGCACACACTACCAATTATCTTAATTTTATAAAATCCATGATCACAATTCAGTCTTTAATCAATATATCAGAACCTTACTCCATTAGCTGTTGTTTGTAACAGGGCATCTCAATTGATTAGGCTGTAGATTTTTTATGGGTCTTGTTTTATAAATTGAACCTATTCAAGTAAACATAACATTCGGTAATAGTCTTCATAGCAACTGTCAAAATGACTTATTGTTTTTCCAGCCCTGCATTCCTTCAGAATTAATAATACCTTTGTGCCCTTTATAACACTTATTATTAAAGCCGTAAAAGTTCTTCATGTTTAATGAGTGGATGTTTCATTATATGTATGGTTTGCTTGACAGACTGAAAATTTTTCTAATCTGTTTCTCTTTTCCTCTTGATTGAAGGATTGTAAATATGCAATTAGCAGCTGGAGTAGAAGTAAAAGCAGAAAATGTCAACTGTCAAGTAGCTCCGTTGAAAGACACATGATGCTTCAAGCTAAGACAGAAAGACAAAAGCATCTACCAACAAGGATGAAGATTGCAAAATCTCTGTTTAAACATTTCATTAATCTCTTCCATGAAATAAATATAGTCAGTACATCCTGGAATGAGGAATCCACAGTCAAGACTGCAGTTCACTTTTGTAATAAAGCTCTGTGTGTTAATGCTCTACTCCATTGCCAGCAGACATTCTGGATCCCATCTCTGTTATAATTCATAACATATATCCCTTTATGTAACACATGGATATATCACAGTAACACAATTGATTTCCCAAGAATATACATGCAAAAGGGTGCAATGCATCATTGTAGTCTAGAGTGTATTTCTCTTCTAGACCAAAACAACAAGTTCTGCTTCCAAACAGTTGACTACTTCTGTGTCCTCCTGTATGAAAATCTGGATATACCTTGAATCTTGTATGCAATGGCTGAGAGAACATTTTCCTCCAGTACTGTGGGAGAGGAATGCTGAAAGGAGTCAAGAGAGACATACAGAGATATTTGTTTTCACTGACAAGCTGAGAATAACTATTTGCAGCAACATGTTATATTTAAAGCCCCATAAAATCTCTAAATAATTAAAGAGACTGAATTCTCTAGATATTCCTGGTTATCCATATCAGTAGGAAAGGTTCAATGTAAGGCACAATGAACAGAATAAGGCTATTTTTAACCTGCAAAATTAAGACTTTGCCAAGCCAAGCTATGCAGAGGCATGAATTCTTGACTGGACAACTGGCCTGTTAGACTGTAATATTAGACCAGAATTAACCTTCCTGCATTTTCTTAGAAGCAGCTACCATAGAATTCCTCAGGGTTTAATGCTGGGAAACACATGATTGTTCAGTGTGTGGCTTAATAATACAAAATTATGGGAATAACCTGCCTACCAACAATTAAAAAGCTTTTGATGGTTTTCTGGTCAAGAGGCTAGTGATTCAATCCCTTTCCCCACCTTCTTCATTTATTTTCCTAAAGCACTAAAAAAAGGACTTATGTGATTCTATTATTTTACAGAGCAGATTTCCACATTTTACTGGTCATACATATTCAAGTTTATCCCAAGTTTTCACAGTTCTTAACATTTTAGCTTTGCCTGTCATATGCTAACTAACATGCTTCAGGTATATAATCTAAAAATGGCATGCATATCCTGTCATCTGATAGGATGACACAGAGAAATATCTCAAAAAGCATCTGTACAATGTGAGACAGCTCTGGTATTGATCAAAACAGAAACAGGTCCACTGATGGTGTCCCCATTATGTTAAAAGATAAAATTTATTCCTGCAAATCCCACTGATGTTTCTTTGGTGATTCAGCAGTTTCACACATGTAGGACAGACGGAACTGCTGAGCAGTCTCGTGTGCCACAGTCTCCCATGGGATGGGGGTCCAGCCTGCCCGAGGCACATCCACATGAAGCATAAACATACTGCCGTGGGTCTGTACAGCAGCTCTGCTCTGCTCCCAGGGTGCTCCCCTAGTTTGATCACAGCCTCTGACAGATCTCCATGGTAAAAGATGTGTTGGCTTATAGTCTGCTGCTTTTGGAGCATAGGTGACACAACAGAGAATTCACTTTACAAAAGGATTAAAAAAAAAAGGCAAAACCCAGAGCAATTAAAATTTTCTTGACCTATGTAAAATTTAAAATACCTGCCAGAAAGTGTCTTATTTCTCAGAACTTATTTCCCACATATTACTCAAACTCTGAGTAACAGGAATCTGGTTTGATGTACTAGTTAACACTAAGAAAAACACAGACAAATGGTTACTAGTATGACACATTGTAAAGAAATACAGTGGGACAGAATTGTAATCTGGTTGGGTCCAAGTTAACCAGGGAAAACTATCAGAAGAGAAACAAGAAGGAGCAGGTTGTTTAGGGGCTGGTGAGGGCTGGCCAGGACAAGGAGCCAGGCAACAGCACCCAAGTGCCATGACAAGTCTGTCTGAGCCAGTGGCCTCACCGACGTGGACCCCATCCCACCACCTTGAATGGGGCAGGGCTGGGGATGGCAGCCAGGGTTCCTTCAATCGAGACTGGAGGACAATCCTGCTCCCTTCAACAGCGGGCCATGGAACCACAAAGAGGAGAGACCACTGGCTCCAGAGAGACCACTGGCTCCAGAAATTAACCTAGTTTATGTTAAAAAGAAGAATTAACCAAGTCAAGTCTATAAAGCTGCTTCTCAGTTTCAGCAGGGAAAATTTTGCCAATCAGTTAACGAATACCGCTGGACTAAGTAGTCTGGGAATATACATACAAACATAACTTGGTTTTTCTTTAGGACAAGGCGCTGAATTATTAGGGCTTCTATCCAAGGAGTAGGAGAAATAAGAGGGATTACCAAGCTGATTTGGGGCATGATCACCTGACAAGTTTATTAATTATGAGGAGAAATCATACAAGAAAATAAAAAAGCCTGAAGTAAAGGCCAAACTGGAGGTCAGAAAGTATAGGCCTTCAGTGAGAAATCCTACAAGTTAGATTGATTTGCTTTCCAAACAAATAACAAAAAGTTCTGTATGTGTACAGCCAGCCCCCTCCTTCTCCACCAAAAAAAAAACCTTGAAGGATCACTACTTTACCAGAGTGGGATAGAGAATAAACAAGACCTAATTCTATCCACAGCCTAACTGAATAGCTCCAACTGGTCCTCAGTAAGAATGTTGCCAGTTGAAATAATGATTTCCTTCCTGATAATAAGTATCTCCTGAACTGCCATAATTTCAAATCCATAAGTGACACTAATATATGTGCTTCAAGGTGTAAATCTATTGCTAGGTAATAAAGATTAGGAGAAAATTCAGTGCTGATAGGTAGATTACTCCCCATTTGTGGTTTCTTTTCATTGCTTTTTGAGAAGTGTCAAACACTGTCCCTTCTCAAAGCCAAAACCAGGTACAGTTCACATTATTGTAGCAAATCCCGCAAATCCTGTAATTACTTGGTTTGGTGTTACTTAAACAGGCCTATTAAATATGCAAGTAAAATATTGTCCTGTCTGAGAAGAAATACCAAATTGCATACGTTTATACATAAATGTGTATAGACAGATGGGGGGCTATTTTTTGGGCAGAATTACTCTCTTTGTGGTTCAGGACTTTTATTTTTAAAGAAAGATCTGTGTTTATGAATAGAAGAATGGATCTGAAAGGTACTCCATTTTCCACAGTTCGTATCGTCTGTTTCCTTAAAGAAAAAAGTCTGCAAAGGAATCCAACTTCAACCAAATTCTCTGAAGAGACTATTCTCCATCAATCAGTCTCTTGCATGTGACACGTGTTTTTGACGAGCTATTTTGAGTCTGTTTCTAGGATCTGCTTTTAAACATAAAGTGAACAAGGAGGGAAATGGTCCAAAAAGAATGAGAAATAGCCTGAAATTATACCAGAGAGGATAATTGTGTTTCAATGCAGTTTTACTTTTCAGGATCCCGGGGAAGGGGCATCCCCAGCTGAGCATCTGATGGATGCCAAGGTCCCAGCTCTGCTGCATGACCCAGCTCTGCTGCATGGAGATCAGCAGGTTGGGAGGGGGATCTCCTCCATCCCTACTCTTTCTGTGTTACTCAGACATTTGCACCATGACTCTCCTTCTCTCCTTCCACCAGGATACAGAGAAGCAGAGAAGAAATGGTAGGGAAAGGGACAAAGAAGAAAATACATTTTTTCCTTGTCATGAGAATTCGTTCAAGAACGAAAAGATTTCAACGTCAATTTCAAAATTCTGCAGTCATTCTCCAGAATAAGAGATATTTGATTTGGAAAAAAGTCACTTGTTTTTGTTCTAAAAGAACGCCCTTCCTTTCAATCTACTGAATTTTTGGCTTTCACCAGTTTATCAGCGCAGTGTAAAGGTAGGAGGTTATCCTTGTCACCACCTCAGATAAAAAAATTTTACAAAAAGTCCTTCTAGACAGCTTTGCTCTCCATTTTTTTTCCCTTTTGTTTTCATTCCTTTCTTCTTTCCTTCTCCCCACCTGTCAGAAGGTGGAGCCAGTTTTGCCAACCTAATTAATCATATTTGAATGATTAAATTTTGAGGACATTTAATTTAAAACTCTGCTGGATAATCTTGCTTAAACCAGTGGAAAAAAGTGTACAAGACTGGAAGAATCTAATTGAAACTAGAAAGGGAAACACTGTGATTATAGGATTCCAAAATGCCTGACTACAGAAGATACGACCATGAAACAAAACACCCTTTGTTTCACTCTCCACTGAGTGCTGCTGCCAACATTGCCAGAACCCCCATTATTATTCATAAACAGAATTCTCCAGAACACCATATAGCTGTCATACAAGCAATACAGATTGTATTGTGTCACAAGCGAATTTTTTTTCTTTATAACAGCTTGGCTCAATCTTTCTTTGTCCTTGGCACCAATGCCCATTTTTGTACAAATGTATGTGGAGTAAAAATGAAGCCAACACCTGTAGCCACTCATCTGCTGAGCTTTCACAGCGCAACACCCACATGCCAACCTCCAGAAAAGGTCTTTCACAGGACTGGCTGTGAGTTTGGGGCTGCCTGGATCTCAACTGCCTCCTCTTGTTTTTCGTTAATCCAGTGTTCATGAGACACCACCATCAAATGCAAACACTACTTATATATTAATAACCCTAGTACTAGACTATCCAAATTCATCAAGCTGCATATTTTGCAAGGGGGAGAAAGGAAAATCATTATTTAACTACTTAAAAACTACTTAAAAACTACTTAAATTAATTCCTTCCCACCTTTCTGAAAAGAAATCAAAAGCTTTAGCAAAATGGATGACACTTGGCGACAAGACCAAAACCATATGACTCTTCTGTTTGACACTCGCTGAAGTGTTGGCAGCCCAAGCCAGATGAAGTTTTATTATATTTAATGCAGATGTGTCTTTCACTTTAAAAGAAACAGCTGCTTTTAATTTGAATTTCATTTACAATGGAGTCAGAGATTATCAAATGCTATTCCCCATTCACATCCAGCCCCCATAGGAAGCAGTATCAGATAAAATCCAAGTGAGGTGGTATTCTTTGCTAACACTGGCTACACATGAGGGAATGTAAGGAAAAGTGAGAATGATAGACAAAGAATCAGGACACAGTGAGAACAGGCTCTATTTGAAGCTAAACTTTCATAGAATGATAATCAAAGACTGCACAAGCTCGCAGAGCATAAGATCAAAGGTCTATCTAGCTTGTCTCTAGCAGAGGGAGAGACTATGAAATGTCTGTGAAAATCAGAGATTGCGGGGAGGGATCGTTCCTCTTCCAAGTTTGAAAGACTTGTGATTTATGGTCTCCTTGAGACAAAGAACCATCCAGGCCATCCTGTTTAATCCCATCATTAACTAATGCTGGAAATACTATAGGATTTGTTATATGAGTCGATCTATGATAAAGCACTCAGATCTACTACTTTAAGCTTTCTTTGAAACGCAAAGTTTTTCCCTGTGACCTGCAACTTCAGGCCTTTCCACAAAGAGCAATTAAAAATAAGGCAGTAAAAAAAATAGCTATATGTTATTACCCTGTATATTATATTACCACACAAAATATCTGGTTTCTACTCTACAATGTCATACCATTGCCTTCTTTTTCTCTGAGTATTCTTTACTTAGATTACAAATGTTTATCACCAAAGACATTTTATTTTCTATCATATTCCTTACCCACTTCTGTGAATATAACTAAAATAATACAAGTCACCCCCCCCAAAAAAAACCACCAACAACCCTAAGGAGAAAAAATTCCACTCAATTTTTTTGTTCAAAGATTAAAAAGAGATCAGTTAAAAACTGTGACTGGTCTCTCTGGTATACCAAAGAAGAGACACCTGGATCCAGGGTTTTAAACCTAAATCATTTAATCTGCTCTCTTTTTTCATAGAATCCTAGAATTATAGAAACATAGAATGGCTTGAGTGGGAAGGGACCTTAAAGACCATCCAGTTACAATCCCCCTGTTGTGGATGGGGACACCTTTTAGTAGACCAGGTTGCTCAAAGTCCCGTCCAGCCTAGTCGTGAACACTTGCAGGGATGGGGCATCCACGAATTCTCTGGACAAGCTGTGCCAGTGTCTACCTACCCATTTCTCCATGTTTCAGGATGCAGTCTCATTTTGATTTATATTTACACATTGGAAAATAATATAACTGCTTGTTGAAGTAATACTTGAGGTTTACAGAGCATGTTTTATCAAGGCAGTCTTGGAAATGTGCCACAAACTTTTTTGATTGATGATGTATGCTAAATAAATTAAACTTTGCTCATCTGAGTAAGTACAGGAGAAATGTTATTTTTTTTAAATAATGGGTGTTGTGAGTGGAAATACATATAGTCCATCAAAAAGGAGAACAAAACTGTTTGGTCTTGCCACAAGTAAAATGCACACATTGCAGTAAACTGAGTCAGACTGAGTAAGTCTACTCACTGCTCCTACTAACGAATACAGAAAAAAAATTAACATGAAGTTCCCAAAAATGCTTAGTTGTAAAAAACCCTTGTTTTATAATGAAATTTCATGAATGTGGGAAAAAATATTTTTGTTTTAAATGTTGCTGTACTTGTCTTAACCTTATGTGATAAAACTGGTGACAAAATAAACAGTACTACCAATATTTTCAGTTCACTATTCGCAAGACTGATGGAAGTAAAATCGTCAATAAAAACTAGTAGCTTTAAGCATAAAGATTTCAGGGGAGCCTAATAGTCTTTGGCCTGTGCAATTAATTGCTGTTGAGTTTCAGTGGGAGCTGTGCAGTCACTCACTGTTTGGTGCTGGCAAAATATTTTTTTTGTTGATAGAAGCTTGCTGTCCTGTGAAAATGATGATACTTCTGAATGCAAATCTTCGAGTAGAGAAGTTAACGTTTATATTTGCCTCAAAATCTGTGTTTTTTCAGTGAAATTATTGCATTTTACCTTGGAAAAAACCTAGAAAATATGCGCCAAAACCATTAGAAACTGTCTATAAACATTTGCAGAGTAAAAAGAAATTATTGTCATAGTAACTTGGGCCCCAAATTTGCAGACCTGCTTATAGTGATATAACCCAGAGACACTCCATTCTTTGCCAGGTAATGCTTGACATTGGTGAAATGTGAGATCAGAATTTAGCCCAGGGACCTTGAATGAATTTTTAATCCTAAAGCAACCTTTAAAAATCCCATGCATGGGAGGATAAGCATAGCTCAACAGAAGTTACATTTTACATTTCACGCAAACTTTCTTTAAACAAATCAGAACGACTAATACGTCTGTTGAATAAGTTATTTTAATTTTTGGTACATCTTAAGACTGACTAATATGAAGAGGAGAGGTTTTGGCACTTTGGTGAAAGTTTATTCATTCTATAAGATGAGCAGCATTCAAGTGCAGAATACTCTATTTATCTATTGTACTCCCAAGCCCAGGGAGTAGTTGCTGATGATGATTTTAGATGAAGCTTTATCAGCCTCCTTTTATAACTGTTCTTCATTCATAAACAGTGTCCACAGAATGAACAACAGCGAAAGCTGGAAGAAAAGAGAATATTGCTGAATCCTCAAATTCTGTAATAGTTGGAAGGGTAATAAAATTGAGAATGTGGTTCTGCCTTGACAGCACTAGAATAATTTCTTTTGAAAAGAGCAAAACCCTTCAGAAATAATAAAAACAAACCCACAAACAAAGCACAGGTACTTTGTGACCTGATTATGAAACAGCCCTGTACTTACCTGCACTCCAGCTTTCACAAAGATAAGAGTTTCAGCCTTTACAGACTGACAGAGACTGATGGTTCTGAAAGGAACCTGAACAAGCTGTACACAGAATCTGGAATGCAGTGAGTTTTACATTAATAAAATGAAAACCTTTTCACAGAATATACGATTGGGCCTTTGAACACATTGTTGCATATTTTTTAGAAAAGCTTGCTAACACCCACATAAGTCCGAACATGTAACAACTTTATAGATGTACTCAGCTTCTAAAACTAAGATTTAAAAAGATAAAGCTAACCAAACCCTCAATATTCATTGAGGATTAATTAAGAAACTCTCGTTGCTGCATATTTTTTTCCCAACAATTTACCTCAGGATTTCCTGTATTTCGATATGAATCAGCTGAAAGATTTGATATGTTTACTACTGGAAATTGGAAGTTGGATATATGGGCTAGTGACATATTTTGGTGTGCAGTCCCTCTATTCCTGGGTCCCTGTTTCACACCTGAGCAGCATTCACACGCAGTCAATATGGGCTTTTCATGTGAGTGCTTTGAATGACCATCTGGAGCCTCTGTAGTCTCAAATCAGATGTGTAGAGCTGGGCATTGCATTACACTCTTATGTCAAACTGGAAAAAAGGAAAATAGGCACACTGGCTTTTCTTTTTTTTGTTTTTTCCCCTACAGCATTTCATTTCTGAAATGAAAATAAAGAAGTCAAAGCTGACTAGTTTTCTGCCTTTCTTTCTGGTGAGAAAATTTTGGATCAAGCAGAAAGTGAGACATGAAGTTTAAATTAGACACAGAGACACCAGAGCTAGAAAAATCCAGTAACTACAGTCATGATTTGACTTGATATAATGTGTTTTCAAGTTTACAGCCGTGGGATTTCCACTTCAAAATAATGAGAAGGGAAGTGGATGCAAAGAAATTTGACTGAAGAAAGCTGCCAGAAGAGCTACAGTTTGATGGTGTTTTCCCCAGAGAGAGAGAGCTCGTATCAGTGAAAATATAGAGCAGCAGTCCTGTAAATGTCAGCGAGGCCAGATACCATTAGAGATTTATACCGAGAGACGAAGCTGCTTTCCATTTAATTTAGAATTGAATTCAAAAGCAGCCAATTTAGATCTTTGATGTGAAGTGTTCTTTCAACGTCAAATCCCATTAGAAAATTAGGACCTGATTCTTATTTGTATGAGAATATAAATGAGAATGTAGGACAATTGCAAAGGAGAAACTCTATCTTTGACAACACTAAGGCTTGGGATTAAGACTTTTTTTACTGTTCTAGAGCAGTCTGAACTGTATTGCACAGAGATAAGGATCCTGCCCCTGAAAAGGCTGAAACACTCAGGAGCAGGAGCACGGATATGCACTATGGAGCTAAAGCAAACTCAGAGACTGCACTAGAAACAAGTACTAGGTCCAAGCATGTATACATGTGTCATGCTTTCTCCTAAGAAAACTCCTCTCAGATAAGATCATCAGTAACAGCCATAAGGGAGATCATTTTGTGAAGAACCTTAGTTATATTCCTGCAAAATCTATAGATATGAAGTTGGATTTGAGATGGAGTCAAACCTACACAGGAAAAAAACACAAGTATCCTTTTTTAGTTCAGTGACAAAATGTGAAGAGCTGTGATTTGGCCTAAATAGTGGCATTCAGGCTTGATGAAACCTTTTGAAGCTCATACACACAATAATATGCCGTCTCCATAATAAACATAATTTAACAGATGAGTAAATTTTCTCAGTGGTACAAACAACAGGAATTAATCAAACTGAACAGGCCTCATGTAAATCGACTAAGGGACTGAGCTCTGTTTGAAGGGGATTTTCCCATTTTACTACAAAGAAGGTGGTGGTGGGTGTGAGAGGTTGTATGTAAAAGAGCAGAGCAGATACACTGCAGAAGAATGCAGAGCAATCAACAGGAAGCCTCACAGACACTTGAAGCAGAAACCTGAGGAACAGCTGGGACTGGAAGAGCTTCTGGGTAAAGACCTGTTCAAGAAAAGGCTTAGAAGAAGGAAGGAATAAATTGGCTTCCCTTCCTTCATCCCTGCTGTCTGCAGAGGATTGAACCTGAATAAACAGATGTCATTACACATAGAAATGCAAGTCCTGACCTGAGGTGGAAACAAATGTCAAACCTCTTACTTCCCTCCCAGGCTCCAATGGCTACCTTTGGGTCAAAAGGCATACAAATGATGAAAAGAGATAAAGAGAAATCTAACTATATTAAATGAATTTCTGGTCTACTAGGGCTGATTAGCTGTTTTGGGTGGTATTCCTTTTTGAAAGTTTCTGTATATTTTGGCAGTTAGATAGCATTTCAGCGGAAGTTTCATCTCCCACTCAAATTATGTTTCACATATGCACAAAGTACTGCAGTGGGGAAATGCAAAAAGTGTACTGTCTCTGGGAGCTGGTGCTGTGTGTACAGCTCTTTACAATGAGTAAGCAATTTCCTTCAGGTCAGACGTGCAGAAAGCTTCTAATATTTGCGATGATAAAGGCAGTGATCTTTATCACTAATATGGGTAATACGGTCTTTAACTAAAGTAAAGAGCAAAACCAGTAGTGGAGAATTAAACAGAATTAGATACAGGAGTACATTCTGCATTAATACTTTTCGAGGGGTTTTAGAGGTGAGAAATGCAACCTTTTCTTTTAAGGAGCTTTTTGTTGTTATTGCTGTTGTTTTTGTTTCTGCTTATGCATGTGATTAATAAAAAGTTTTAGAAGTCATCTTTTTACAGGAAACATCATTTAGCAGTTAGGCAAAAACTACTGTGTCAGGACCAGGAGGTCTGTGGTGGTGTAGAACTGGCCTTTTGATTTGTTTTCTCTTCATAGCAGGCCAAACTGTAATCATGAACCTGAGACCTCCCAATACCTAGAAAACTGTTCTGAGGGTTGAAGTCGCTGTCAGAGAAAGCTCTCTATAACTAACAGCCAAATTCATCCCTGTTGTCACTTGGTTGGAGTCACTCAGTCACAGCTGATTGTTTATATGAAGCAGATCATGTTGCTCAATGAGATTTAGGGGTGTAGAGAAGAGTTGGGGAAGCTTAATATGAGAAGCTCTTTTTTTCCTGGATGTTAGTTTCTCCTGCTCAAAAATACTATTGTAATAGTATATACTCAAGACAGTACTGTCAAGTATTTTACTTCATTTCAACACAAAATTATTGGCTAAAAGGAAAGAATTGCAATGCAAACTGATATTCTGTGTCTAATCTTGCCTTGCTTGTCAACCTTCCATCCATCTTTTTAGAGCTGTTTGTGTTTGTGGTCATCAAAAGAACATGATGAAAAGTGGTAGATGAACTGTTTTGCAGGGTAATAACAAAACTGGCCTATTAGGAGTTATTATTTTCAATACTGAAAACAAACCCCAGTGTTTTTTGGTTCTCCAAGGATCTAATTGATGTCTTCACAAATTGTATTTTAACCACTGTAAATTGCAGAGGGAAATTCTGGCATCACTTGGTAAACTCCAAAATACTCTGTGAGGTCATGAATTCATGAAAAGCTATTAGTGTAAGGCTGCCTAACTTCTTAACTTCCTGTTATAAACAGATCCATACAAAAACAGTCATGCTGTTGTAAAGACTACCTTTTGCAATTGCTGTGGAAGGGTGCTCTATGCTTATTCACTGACATCTGCAAGTGCCAACAGGACCTAAATTCAGATGATCTGTGTGTGAAGCCAGCCAATGTAGAAAGAAGCTAATAGTCTGTCTGTCTATCTATCTATCTATCTATCTATCTATCTATCTATCTATCTAATCTATCTATCCATCCATCTGTGGTAGCAAATGTTTCATGATTATAACTTTTTAAAATGTGCCAAGGAAATTCCTCAATAGCAATGCAGCACTATGTGGCTGCTGCTTCTCAACAATGTTCTGCTTTGAAGGATCGGTCCTTTGAATAAGAACAGATCTCAGGAAAAGGTGAAATTGCAGGCAGAGGAAAATAGTTTACACTGGTATGAAGCAGTGTTTCATTTTACCATGGCAAGTATTGTGCAGTTCATGCTAACAGGAAGTATGTTAAGAGAGAGATGAACAATAAAAATGCTTCTAATGTATTTATTATTGTAAACATACATGCATTATATTCAAACACTCAGTATAACTTACTTAATGCCACAGGCCAATTAGATCATCTCCAACCACATGTGGAAAGAGCTCAAGCTAATCTAATTTGCCCAAGAATGCTCCATTTATTTCTGTGTTTCTAATGTTTCTGTACCATTACAAAATGATCACTAAACATGCCCTCCAGTATGGAGCCTCTGTGCAATCAGAAATGTAAGTTCTAAGGGCCATTCTTCTAGCAAAACAGTGATAACTGACTGTATGTCTAAATTATGTTGCTTAATGGTCAATGAACCAATGGATACCAAAATAAGGAACACTTGGTTCTAACACCTGAAATCATAGCTAATATTTGATTGCAAGTACAGTTAATTGCTTAGTTTATCAGAGGAAGAAAAAAAAAAAGAAAACCACTGAAAAACCACTACAGCCTCTAATTTTATTAGCTCTGTGGCTTTTGCCCTGTGGCAGTGCTGATCTTTGTAGTGGATTGGATGACTCAGGAATTCTAGTTCTCAGGATCCTTTGTTTCTAAATTATTTTTTTCTGCATTCAAAGTCCTAACTGTATGAAAAAAAATATTAAGCTATAATACAGTAAAACTGTGCAAAAAACCATCAAAAACCAAAAAAAACCCNCCCCCCCCCCCCCAGTAAAAAAATCCCAACCAAACCAGAACAAAGTGCATAAAGAAAAGTCTGAAGTGATACCTGGTGATTTTGCACATTTTGTTACAAGAAAGGTTGTAGTTTATCAAAAGGTTCCACAGTAAATAGGGCAATGGGGAAGACATTGGTGCCATTTTGCTGTACTGTCCTTAAATGAATGGACCTTTTACAGCTGAGAATTTTGTTATGCTTTATGAAAAATCTGAAGAGTGCTCACAATTTGACAGACACATCTAATTTATAGGCAAGGGGTACACATCACTGCATAACAAGTTGAAGGCTTGGGTCTTATGACAGGAAACATTTTGTTTCTCCATGTTTCAGATGGGTTACATTATCTCATTATTTCTATCTACTGGCATCAGGGTTTATCATATGGATCAAGTTAGCCCTAACAGTCTGTTTTTCCCTCCTTGTCATCTTCACTTGGAGCATTCAATCAGTACCCTCACACAGTCTGAACCACTAACTCAGGCTTGGGTTTTTTTGTCCTTTCCATTGCATTTTTCATAACTTTAATACATGTAATACATTGTATTTCACTGCCATTTGGGAGTGTCATAAACATCCAGGAGACTCCTACCCAAATTTCTCTAAATATTTTCTTGGTAAAACCAAGACGGGGACTGTATCCATCAAAACCCAGAAATATTCACTGCCATGTGAGCCTCATTCAAGCAGTGTTCTGCAGCTGTAGTTGTAACTGCATTAAATGTCTTCAATAAAACTATACTTTTCCCTGGAGTGATTGAAGTAAAACATAATATTTTAGTTATATACAGTATCTCACATGAAATGTAATGATCTGAACTTACAGTATGTTGAAACCCTTCGTCACAGCACAAATTGAACGGTAGGCAAGGTCTAGTGTATGTTACAGGACATTAAAATGAGCATTCAACCAAAAGAAAATCATAAGCTGACTCCGCTATAAATCTTGCACACCCCTGGTGGCTATTAAAATTCCACAAAAATTCACATGCTAACGGTGTGATTCCAATCAATCCAATTTATCAACCTTGTGGGCTGATTAAAGCTATCACACAATTATGATTAACTCATTGCTGCTGGTAGCAGGATTTTGCAAAACGCAAAACAAAGCAGAAGGTTTGGCTTCCTTAACACTGAGAAGTTAATAGGAAACTGTAAACCTTAAGAAAAATGTTATGCCAGTTCATAAAAAATCTCTGTGTTCAGGAAGGACTGACCACTTTTTTCCCTACTTTTTCAAGCATTTGGTTGCTCAAGCAGACAAATCGTTTATACTTTAACCATTTTCAAACGCCACTCATACATACCCTTAAAAGCTGGGAGTTTCTTGTTCATCCCACTCCCACTTCTGCTATGGGCTTCAATCTCCTCTTTGGCAAAGCAGGGAGGTGTCCATTTACAGACAGGGGGAAATAACTCCATTAATCACAGAAAAGGATTCTTTATATAGAAAAAAAAGCATGTACCACACTTTTTCCACATAAAGACGTGATATTCATGTGGAAAGGGCCTGAATTATTTTTTATGAATAGGGCCCTTGGTGACTAATTCTTTTCTGGGGAGGGTAACAGGCAAATGTTATCCAGATACATTCCTCTGGAATTATTCCCAGTTTCTGGAAGTGAAAACTACTGTACCTGTAGTACAATACAGGGTAGTCAGTGAAATTTGATATCAGCATAAATAGTGCAAAATAGTGTTCTCTTTGTTTCTTGCCATTGGTATAAAAATCTGATCTGTTGTAAACATCTACCAAATCACCTTCCAGTAATTCAGTAATACCTGTGTCTATTTGCACACAGATCTGTGTATGTGAGGGGAAAGTAACTCTGTGAGGTTGCAATCCACCTCAACAACTGACTCAAAGAAAGATGTTCTAATGCTGAAAACTTTCTGACTCTGGTGAACAAATGGAAATTTTCAATCTATTTTAAATGATTTTTTGAATGGAAACACATCCTATTTAGACAATGTTAGCACGGGTATTTAGAAGTCCAATGCTACAAATAATCACAGTGGTGCTAACTAAAGTATTCCTGCAACATTCTTTTTGCAGTTTATTCATGGAGTACTACATTTCAGACATAAAGATCAAAACACTTGAAAGAAACAGTAACCGCTGTTATGCTCAAGGCATGGACGTGGGGCAAGAGGATGTGAAGGGACTTGCACAAGCCATTCAACAAACATCTCCAGATGCAGCGCCAAGGATCACAGAAGTTAAGTATAAGAAAATCCTTAACAAAGAGTTCTAAGTAAGGACCAGCCTTTCAGTTATTCTTCAGTGTGGTGATAAGTGGCTTCTTGTAAGTGCTGGAGCAGTCTGAAAATACTCCTTGAGAACTGAGAACAAACAGTGTTGTAACACACCGTCCTGCTATTTGCCAAACTAAATAAGAAAAATCTCACTTTCTTGTTATAAAAAAAGGCCATTTTTAACCCTACAAGGTTTATTTGTTCTTATGTATTTTAATATTTCTTTGCAACTACAAAGCAAGAGGAGTCGTGTGCATGCATTCTACACCTTATCAGCACCTCTACTTTTTTAACAGCTTGTAATTGCTTCCAGTAATTTATGAAGTATTATATTGAAATTTTAAATTTTTCAAAATATATCAGTTGGTCTCCTAATTGCAGCTATTGAAAATTCTTGCCTACCTCCATAATTGGTAGACAGATATAGGGATTTCCAGGGGCTGTTTCACCAAATTAAGACAGGCATCTGAGATAAATATTCTTTTTTAGATATCGTGCTTTCTCCACTGCCCATGAAACGAATGTAGACAACTATTTTATAATGGAGGCTTATATTTCAGATTGCTGCAATTAGGGGAAACTCATCATTAGGGTACGTCTTGTCGTCCCTGAGTGAGTCATACAGAGGACAAAACTCCTTTAACTGACTCTCAGTCAGAAAACAAGGCATTCATACACATTTTAAAACTTGTAGTTACAAGTCAGTAATTCCAGAAGAAGTTGACATGATTTTCTCATTAGAAATATATAATAAGTGCCATATTTGTGGTAGCGTGAGTGGATACAGAGTTTATTGTCACTTCTCTGAGAAAAGCTATGTCACCCTGGCTCCTGATTACACCAGACCAGCCCTCAACAGCACAGAGCCATCAGACCTTTGTAGCAGAAAGCCATTCTCAGAGCACTGAATGTTCCAAAGTGTAACAGCAAAGGTTCTGATTCTGATTTGCAAAAATACTCTCTCTACCCTTTCCATAGACAGGTATCTACTCTATGTAATTTAGATAAATATGTATATATTTGTGACATGAAAAATAAATCAAAGCCAACTACCTCTTCTCCTCCTCTGCCAGGTACTCCTTGACTGGAAATTACCTTCAGATGTTCATCATTTCAGTGATCTTCTCTAATACCAGGATAGCTGTTTCTTGAACAAAGGGCAGTCCAGGATAGTGGTCAGAGCTCCTGTGATATTATCTGAGAAGATTATTTAAAAGCTTTACATTATAATATCTTCTTTAGAAACTAATTTATCTAATGATTTTAACCACAAAGCAATTTATTATGCAGGTTCCAAAAGCTTCTTTTTCAACCAGGCAAAGAGTTGATCCTCTGTTACTACTCAAAAAGAAGATATTTCATAGCCTATCTCAGAAACAAGTCTTGTATTCGGGCACTATTAAGTGGCCTTTTTTTTAGTGCAATATAAAAAGTGGGGATTGAGCTCTATATCATATTTTGTTTCACTAAAACTAATAGATATTTGGTAGGGAAAGCAAGTGTAAAACACTATGGTGAAAATAGTGTGAAATGTATGTGAAAATAATTTTTGTACAAAGATGGCTAATCTTGAAAAACTCTCAGAGGTGTGTTTTTACTAATGAAATTACTGTTTATCATGTGCTTAAGTATTTGCAAAAGCTAGATCTTCAGATAGCAAAGGCTGGGCTTTTGGTACTTGAGAAATGTGAGAACCCACGCTTGTATAAGTTTTTGGAACTGTGTAGCCCAGTTCCCACAAATACTGTTTCCTACTACTAGAACAGAACACTAAGGCAGGACATTTTTCTAAATGTTCTTATTTGCTGGAATACTGAACAAAATCCCAATGCTAAATGCCACACTAGACATCTTGAAAGAATGTCACAACTTTTGTAATACCAACAGAAATAAAAACGTAACATCTTTTGCTGACTAGAGGAAAATCTGCTGATGTTTTCTTCGGTTCTCTTTTACTTTTGCCTTGTTCATTTGTTTTATTTATTCTGTTTCTAGGAATAAGAAACCTATAGACTAGTTTCCCTGATAAGATGATACTCCAGCAGCCGTAGTCATCTGGGCTGGAGAAAATCAGCTGTCATATATGCTGTGAAATGAAGCACGGGTTTCAAAAGGCCTTATAAATAGATCCACTCCTCACTAGCATTGAAATAGATTCCTCCCCTTCTCTGACTTAATATAACCTGAATTTGACCTGCAGGGCACATTGCAAGGCTCGTCTTTTTTCACTATATTTGAAAATGTGGGTATACAGTGGCCATTGTAAAAGCAGAGCATTGATCAAGCAGGGAGGGAGGATCACTATGTGAAGAGATGCTTCTTAAATTGCTCTGTCAGGAGGTATTTTCAGATTATATCAATGGCATTTAGGCCATATGGAGAAGTTGCTTTTTCACATTTGCAGGAATCTAAATACATAAATAACCCTGTTGCAATGAGCTATGAGCTGTGAGTATTAATTTTTCACGTTGCCTGTTACTAGCCTCTACAGTCCTCCTCCTTCAGCTGAGATTTTTGGGGTCAGGCAGTCATCCTGACAGGGTGGGTAAAGCGCTCAGTTTGCCAAGGAATATAAATAGGACTAATTTACCAGTATACCATCCTTGTTTACAACTAAATCTATTACTCTTTTTTTCTTTCTGAGCTGTCAGAGAGCATATCCATCTACAACAGCAAGCTTCTCCTCAGTGTGTGATGTAGACCTCTTATGGCTGCTATTTGCAGGGCTCTGCCTGTTGAGTGGGTCAGGCCAAGCTCTCACTCAACACTCTAGTACTGGCAGTGGCATCCCAGTAGCATCCTAGTTATTCTAACTTGTAGGATTGCCCCAGTTATTTTATTCTTGCAAAATAATCACAATAAGCTGCTAATTAATGAGGGGGTGACATTAATCCCATAGACAGCACGAATCAGAGTGCCATGCACAAAGTTTAGTAGTGCCTGGACATAAGTCACTATGGCATATCCCATGAGCAAATCTGGCAGCTCTTTCCCCTCAAAAATCAGGATGCTCCATCAGCTGCATTGAACTGAACTATGAATGCTCAGGTGCTGCGTGTGCCAACAACAGCACTAATCACTCTCATTTCAGAGTTGCTATTAAAGACTCTATTCATGCCCCAAGGAGTGCTATGCAGCTGTTCAGTGCTTTCTTTTAGAACATGCGTGTGGGAGGTAGGTTGCATAATGAGACATAGCCCTATATTATGTCCTCATCTGTATGTGGGAGGGTTTGAGCAAGCAACAGCACATCTCAGTTTAAAAAAGGCCTCAAAGAAACACCTCTTTTGGCTTGTAGAACAGATCACATGTTCATTTCAAGATGTTTCTGCAGCACCTCAAGAACAGCAAAACCCTTGATTTTCTTTCTTAGGGAAATGGGAGAAAGTTCCTTCCAGGAGATGTGTGCCACCAAAGCAGAGGTCTTACTTACTGGCCACACAGAGTGATGCTGCTTAGCAATAGCTGCTTGCCATCTGGGCTTGTGCTGATAATTGGCCAATGATGTTGGCGAGATCAGTGCGTCTACGGGAAGAACTGAGCCTAGTTTCTGTAAGAGTATACCTGCTGACTACAAATCATAGGGCTACCTATTCTAGACAAATATGTATCCTCTAATATCTCCTTACTATGCCAGAGTGAAGCAAAGTAAGGTATCAGTAGGTATCAGAGTTGTAGTTTTGAATAGAAATAAATTCTTATGGTGGACCAAATGCACAAATCCTGCCCTTTGTTTGTCTATGCTTTTTTGGGTGTCTTGTTCTCAATAATCTCTTGGGCAGTACCTGTGCCTGAATACTGAGGTTTCACTGCACTTTATTTCTCTATTCTATTTTTTTTTCTGTTGGAGGACTCAGAAGCCTAAAAGCTCTCTACTGAACCTCTTTCAACTTCACTCTAAGTGCCAAGCACCACGCCTAAAGCAGCTCTTGCAGGGTGATCACCTCATGAATCCGGGATTAGCACAGAGCTGCACTCACCATATTTTACTCACCATCACTGTTGTGCTGGTTCTTGTCTAGTTCTCAAAAACTGTCCCAAAAAATTCCGTATTAACAGGAGAGACCTTTTTAAAGAATCTGGAGAAACTTATACTCACTCTTCATTTTAATACTTCTATTCTTATTTTCTCAGTTCACAAAGGTTTTGGGATATACTCCTGACATATATAGCATCTTAAAGGAGGATTTTTTTTTTAATGTAAAGAACTAAGTTTCTAAACATTGAGACCACCAAATAGCCTAATCAATAAAAACCCAAACAACTAAAATGAGAAGAAGAAAAAGGCCCAGACTATTCCTGATTTCAATAAAGAGATTTCCAGTAAGTTCAATATGTAGTCTTGTAACTACTTTGAGATAGGGTTCATATCTTAACTTTTCTGAGAGCTTTTCTTAACAATTTTGGAGAGGTCTTTGTATTGAAAAGTGAACTTTCAGAAAAATTGAAGTTTCTGGATGTGATTTTTTTTTCTCTTAAAATTACCATTTTAATCTTTGGAAAAAACCCGAGCTTTTCCACATAAGGAATCTGATGAAATTTGTGACCAAAGAAGAGAGCACTAAGTGATCTAGTTAACAACATTCAGGTTCAGTATCTTAATGACTTATCTCTTCTTCCCTTGCCCAAATACATTTAGGATTCTAGAAAAAGGTGTTTCTCAGAATGAGGGAGAAAAGGAGAAACTGATGATGTTTAAGAGGTTTCAATGCCTTCTTTATTCCTCTCAGAGCCATACTAATCACAGGATTTGGACACACAAAGCCCGCCACCTTCATGATTTTGGGACATAATCTCTGGAACTTTCCTCACAGTAGTTTCTCCAAGACTATCATGCTGTCCCACGAAATGCCTTTCCCTATGGACTGAACATCTCTCTCTATGTTTCCTCATACAAAAAATTCTGCTGTGTGCCCATCACCTTGCCAATGGGCACAAGGCTACTTCTTCAAGGTCCTGTGATTAAGAATAGGATTCATGTCCACAAAATATGGCTTCCAGGGCCAGGGCAGAGCCATGGGGGGTAACATCACACACCTTTGTGCAACTCAAGAGTTAATATGTAAGTATATTAAAAAAATGCTCACTGGATAGATAGCTCTATTATCTGTTTTTATAACCTATTATATCAATTTCTGAATTAGTAAAAATATCCTCAGTATTCATGTATTTTCCATGCTGGTATTTTACCTAGAGTTATTATAGACTGACTAGAAAATTTTAATTACTGCTATTGAATTTCTAACCAGGCTGTTGATCCAATATACATATGTCATTAGTACAAGCTTATTTAGATAACATTGTCTTGTTCCACAGGCATTCGTAAAATGATCTACATTGAAGAGCACAACCTCTCAGCTGTCAGATTATCAATACATTGATTTATTTATGAATAATTTTCTATTTATCTCCTCTAGAAGTAATCAGAAAGGAGTCAGTTTAAATAAACTTCTCTTCACAGATGATTGATTGATTATAGACAATGTAATTTCCTATCCTTTCCAAAGATCCAGTTTCTCATATAACTAAACATTTAACTATATTGGAAGCAAGTTGATTTTACTTTTCTCATGACAGAAAGGTTAAATCAATGACTTATAGCTGAACATTGAATCCTCTCTTACTTTAAGTATAGCTCCCTTTGCAAGAAATAAGCAGAAAAGAATAATGTCTGAATAATGGATATTTTTGTCAAAAATATTTGAATGGAGAAATCATGCAAGTGCATGTATGTGTCTCTAGATAAAAGGATTCATGCTGCCATTTCTAGCCCAAAGCACTGAAACATTGCATAACAATAAAATATGCTTATATTGGACATGACATGCTTCCAGCTACCCTGGTGCAACACATGGAAAACAGTGAGGCAGCATCTAAAAAAATAAGCAAAATATGTGTCCTGTTATTTCTTACTCCTCAAGAAGAAAATATATAGATATTCAGCAGTTTTCAGTTTGGGAAATAAGGGGAAGATGCAGAAGTCCCCCTGGGCTGAATGGACTGACCAGCAGGTGAGGCTGCAGGGGTGAAGCCAGCAACTCTTCCTTGTCCCTGCTCCCTGAACCATCTTCAAAGTAGGACGTGTGGGCCCCAGGAAGCCAGAATGGACAGCCTGCAGATGGTGGGGTGGACACCCACTGCAGCCACAGGGACTGCACATCTTATCCAGGCTCATCAGACCTTGTTATGGTTTTCCTGCTGGGCAGCAGAGAGCTTACCCTGCATCCCTTTCACTGACCCATATTCAGTGTTTTCTTCTGGTTTTTGAATGTTTCTTGGCTTGATGAGCATTCAAAAAACTTAATAGTATTATTTTGCAATATTAAGGTCATGTCTTGATCATTGTCAAGTGTGCTGAGGCATAATTTCATCTCACTGCCTAAAATGTTTATGACTTCAGGTTTCTAACCACAGAAGTTTTCCTGCCAAAACGGAGTAGACTGTAGCTCGGGCCTTTAGAGAAGGGGAGGGAAAAGCCATGCCATGTGATGAAATAGCCTTTCTTTGTCAAACATTGTTGGCTTCAGTTATGACTCAATATGAAAAGACAGGTTCCTAAAGAAAGTTTCCACATTTCAGTGCCATTCATAAATATTTTAACTTGCTTTTACTTAATGCACGAATGAAAAAACCATAAAGGGGATTTGACCTTAAACCCTTAATTGACAAAGACTAGTTTAAATCCTCTGCAATAGCCGACTAATGCAGTACTATTATGAATCATAAGGAATCTTAGCATGATGCATTCCCATTGTCACTGAACTAGTTAAAGCCAGTGAAGCATGACTAAATTGTTGTGACATTTTCCCAGCCCTACTATTACCTGTCAGATGGGAAAAAATCAAGGCGTCAGGACAAGCTTCCATATTGATGTGCTTGCTGTTGATATTAATTGATGTAAATGGATAAGCTTGTCCATCAACAGTAACAAGCACATCTGCTCATTGTAAAAAGAAATCTTCTTAACCTTCTGTTCTTTTCAGACTCCTTTGATATGAAAAAATACTCACTTCTATACTCAGCAAATATGATGTCTATTGTGTTTGTTTTTATATTTTTTTTTCTTCTAATTTGCTGACAAAATGAAATATGAACTATTCTGGTATTTCATGTTTTTGCTCACAATGGATTGAGTTATATAAAGTAGGACATGGACAAATTACAAAAGCCAGAACAAGCAGGGTACCTAATAGTCTTATATAACCACAAACAGACTGCATCTGCTTTAATCCATCATCTTCCTTAGTGCTCTTTGGGAAAAAAGAAATAATTTTTTCTTTCTTTCTCTTTATTCATTTTAGGTACAAAGAAGTTTTCCATGGACTAAAATAGGAAGACTTTTCCTGAGAAGTACTATAGAGATCTATAGCAAAGAATCCTTTGGGTTTTTTCCTTGAAGAATTTACTAATTCCTGATGAATACTACATGTTGTGATACAAACAGAATTCTCCTAAAGATCCTATTGGCAGAATAGTGCTTGTGACAACAAAGCCTGCTCATAGAGAAATAATTTTTTCAAATGTCATCCTCTGTCCTATGATTTTTTTCTTCTGCTTAATAAAAAAATAAAAGTAATAATGATTAAGAGTATAATATAAATAATAATTCTGAATTCCACGTATTTTCATTCAGTTATGTTTTGAGTTTAATTAGAAATGTGATGTCTCCTAGCAGAAATAAAGTATGCACTGAGCATCGTTTGTTTTGAAATCATATTAATGAAGGCAGCCACTGCTGCAGACTATATTTAGCATTTCTGTTGATAGAAACAGAGAATAATTCAGAAATATCTTCATGTTGGTGAAATATTTACTGGAAGATAAAACCAAACATTGAGAGAAAGGTAAATGTAAATGTAATCAAGGTAAACAGAAATACTTTCAATAGAGTACATAAGCAAATGGATACACCTTGAAGAGAAGCAAACTGTAATGTTTTTAAAAACCTAAATAGAGCCATTGTCTAATAGAAACCTTTTACTTTTTCCTTTTTACGTTCTACCTAAGATAGCTGTACTAGCAAGTTCAAGTAATCTGAAAGTAATGCTGAGATCTGAAAGAAGCATGAATACTGATGAAGGCTAAAAGGATGACAAATTAAACCTCAACTCATATTCTCTTTGTTATAAGATATGTTGGCATATATCTTTTTCCAGAAATGTCTTCCAGTCCTTCTGAAGCTGTAGTTAGAAATCCAGATTGTTTTCACTTCCTGGGAGTAGTTTAAACAAAGGGAATAAGTTAGGCTATTGTTAAATTATCGTGGTTTTTCCTTACACCTCTGTACGTACAATACTCCCACACTAAGTCCCGAGCAAATGAAACCTTGTTCTGAAGTCTGCAAGTTCCAGTTAGCCACTATTTATAACATTCACACTCAAGGGGAAGTGTAGAGCTTTCAGTACTGTCCAGATTACAGCCTGGGAAGCTTTTGTCTTCCCAGCACAGCTGATACACTCAAGTTACTGGAAGGCTCTTTTCAGTTGTTTAAGAGCTATTTGAAATAGCCAGGAAAATGTCAGCTAACACAAACACATCACAATGCTTGATGTGATACGTCTTTTGAATCATTCTTCCATTTCAGAACAGAAAAACAAAAAACATGTTGAAATTTCATTTCAGTGTGATATGCCTTTTGATCACTCATTTCAGCTGATGCCTATGGAGCATCTATTTGTGAGCCCCAAATTTTCTGCTGATGTAAACAAATGAAAGAACATTGAGGAGCTACACTGAATTGTAGCCATTTAGCAGAGCAGAGATCATGTCCCAAAGACTTCACAAGGTAAAAAGTTCATTTTCTGCTATTAAACAGCTATGTTTTAAACAACTATGCTTGAAATAAAAATTTTCTTTATATCAAACCCAAAGAGACATAAAATTCACTGCAGAGGTGTAATTCACATTGAATGTAAAGAAATAATGTACTATGGCTTCTGTTTTCTCTTTCTAATGCTTCTAAAGAATGGAAAGATTTCCTTATAATTTAAAACTACATTAGTCAGTAACCCTTCACAATATTTGATCTAAACAAATTTTGGAAATAGTTCAAATAAATATCATTGATAGGGAAAAATGGAAAAATATGAATTAAATAAAGTGGATTTAAAAAGATAAATAATTTTTATAACCACAAGAGGATATAACATTTTATAGTCTTTGTATTTACATTTTGTACAGAGACAAAGGAAGGTATTTTGTTCTGACTCATCTGTAGGATGTTAACTACCACTTGGCCAAATTTCAAGAATTAGCAGCAATTGCATTAAGTCCCCCACAGATACTAAATAACAGCTATGATCTAATCAGAAATTATTCCTCTCAGGATTTGATTTTACTCAAATACAAATCAGATAAATTAAGAAATATAGGAGGAAATAACAGGCTCAATCTGAGTAATGATTTTTAATAATCACTGATCTCAATTGTATTTTAACTTAAAACCTAAAATTGAATGCTACCTCATTTCCCTAGCAGTCCAAACAACTCTTTGGAAACAGAAATAACATTATGTCAGTATTTAATTTCTATCATGGAAGCTATATCATATAATACAGTACAGAGAGCATTGTAACAAACATTGCAGTAATTATTCAGATACTGCTGAGCATTCAATAGGTCGTGCCATGATTTATCACAGCTTTCTCAATAACCACAATTTCCAATAAGCACAATGATCTAAACCTCTTATAACTTGGATTCTGAAACAACTCAATCCAATTTAGAATAATCATTCAGTTCTAAACTATTGTAACTCAGAGCATAAACTGCCCCTCTCTTAGAGTGTTTTTGCATGTATGAAAGTGTCTGTGACTGTAAGTACTTATTTTCAGTGAAGTCAGATATACCCCTACTACATCTGTATGGTTCAAGTCTTTGAGATTTATGATCATTAACTATATTAAATTTCAAACAAATTGAAACCCAAACAACTGGGGAAAAATCACTTGATTTCTTAGACCAGAGACATGAGGTAAAAAAAAGCACACTATGAAGGGAGCTGAAACTTTCTTTTAACTAAAATGCATATTTGAGATGGATGATGAAACAATTCAAAAATTCATGTATAATTTATCATTTTTCAGCAAAAACATTTTAAAAAGTCAAAACACTTCACTCTGACATTTTCAAGTGAAATGTTTTGATTTTTTTCATTTCAAAACAACTTTTCATTTAGAAAAAATTAGCACCATTTTAGATGTTCCCCTGAATATTTAATATTTTGGTCAGTCTGAAAGCAAAGTCTCAGATCTCTTTACTTTGGGAATATTAAAAATGTTCAAATTATTTTTCCAATTGATTGTTCTTTATCCAACTGATCAAAAAAATCAGTCAGTCGCACAGCTCTCCTCTAACACTCCTCTAAGACTACTATGATAGGCTCAATATCCATTTCAGCTCCTTTAGATGCACATGAGAGACACGTCTAAGTTTCCAGCATTGGTGTTACTGCTGTGTAAATGTTAATGCAGCTTTGGCCCAGAAAACACGTCTTCTCTGAGGAGGAATGATACATCAGCAATAGCAGTAGATGGAAGCAACAGACTAGTCCTGATAGATATCATGCTTCTGACATCCCTTTTGCCAGAAGTTTAACAGGAGGAAAACCAAAAGAAAATAGTTAACTACATTAGAGGAAAAAACAAACGTACTTGCATGGATATGGTCTGTATGGATATGCTGAATATGATGAGTACACTAAGGGACTGTGGGATTACACTACTATCTAACATGACCAGCACCCACTGGTTTGTACCTGCACAGGTCGCCCTCCTCTCTCTCTGCTATCATGCAAACTGCGTGGAACAACATTTCCAGATAAAGTGGAAGAATGAATCAGAACACGAGTTTTAAATATAGAGAAATTGGATTTTGACTTATTCATTTCCAGATAACAAAGTCTTGACTCTTATCCTGTTTTTTTGGTTCCACATCCCCCATAAGAGGTCAGATTTTTACTCCAAGGATGAAATGGAAGTGAAGCTGAATTTGCTCAGGGAGCAAGCATGCTGATACTTCCATGAGGATTCAGATGGACCTTGGCTCTAGAGCTTTTTCAAGGGTGAATTTAACATTCACCAATTTAACAGCTCTCCTGGGTAGAGAGGTAGCAGCACTGAAAATGTGGAAATTGGCACTGAAAGATTGAATTGTCTCATCTTACTTTTAGAGTACATACTTAAAGAAATTGCCAAAGCAAATCCCACACATTTCAGCTACTGGTAACTGCAAGTCACTGATTTAGGTAAATCTGTTATAATTCTTCAGGGTTTTGAAAGGATCAACACCAAAGAAACCAAGAGTCTTCCTTTTGTTACAGTTGAGCCTGAAGCACCCTGCGTGTCATCGTATGAGCAAGAGCATTCTCTGCTTTAGAAGAGCCATGTGGAGAAGAGACTTCATCTTGATCTTGGGCCTGTTGTGAAAAAGCTGAGGAGCAGCTTTGTATGTTAGCAATATCCCTGCATCCTAAACACTCTCCAGATTTTTACCCATTTGTTTTTTTTTTTTTTTTTGTAAAACAGTTATAAAGTATAAAAAGCACAAGGCAGAGACTTTTGCATAAGGGAGAGCTGCAAGAGACAATGGGTTAAATCTTGACCAAGTGAATCGAATGTACAGGGAATCATCCACCTGCACAGGCTAGAAATAAGATCATTTCAAAGCTTATAACTGAACTTGATGCTGTCCTTTAATGTGCAACTAAACAATTCATAAAGTTCATGGTTGGACTTGACCCCTGTTACTGTGCTCCTTCTTGGCAGCGTTTCTAGGAAAAGGCTATTGCGCAGCTCAGTACAGGAGAACAGAGGTTTATTTGAAGCAAACCAAGGATTATCCTGATCAGATACCTACAGACATGCTGACTGTGAACTAAACAATGTGTTGGGTATTAAACTGTACAGACCTGCGATAATTTAGAGTGGGAGATCTTCAGACTTCTGTTTTCCCTATAATTAGATTTTTCACACGATTACTTCTTTAATTTGTTGTATAAAAGTTTTTAAAATTACATGAAATTATACTTGTAATTGAAACAATATGTTTGTATCCTAGTGTTTTGAAACAAGGTTTATTTTGTGTCAGGGAACATATTGCCAAATATGTGGGCTCCAGCAGTTAGGAGTTACCAGACTTAGTGATCAATTGCTTTGTTGTGTGGTTTTTTTTTTGTTTTTTTTTTTTTTAATGCAGCTTCAGCTTACTTATCAATTTTGCTTCATTTGATAACTGGGGGGCTTTCAGTTGTTATGGAAAACATGTAAGACTTTCATGCTGCACAGAATACTCCAAGCTACAACAGCTATTAGATCTCCTGAAGTGCCATTAGATGCCTAAACATACTGAAAAACACAAAATCAGTCAGCAGAATACCCTTATGCTCATTGAAGGTGTCATGGTATGCAAATGAATGAACATGAGTAATTTTGGTGGCAATTCCTGACCTTCATGGTTCAGATGATGCAGATATTTATCTTATGCACCCAGCCAGGATAAGATCTGCCAATACAAAAACTGAAATCAGATTTGAAACCAAAGAAGCTGCATACATATATGTAACAAAAATTTTCTCCTCAGGTCTGGGAGAAATGGGCTATTTGAAAGGGACAAACAGTGTGAACAATCTGACTCTGTCAAGGTTTGCTTTTCAGACTGCCTAGCTTTAGGCATTGAACTAACGTGAGTCTTTAAAATAAGAAGTTAAACATTTAGTCTCTCTCTAGAGCAGCTGAAAGAGGTGGTTTTCTATGAGGTGTGATTTGCCTAAGAATCTTGGGACACTGGAGTCAGGAAAAGTGAGTGTGTATATGCTCCCAAGGAAATGGACTGATGACAGGGGTAAGCAGATCTTTAAAAAATACCTTCTTAAAGTGGCAAATGTCCTGTTCTCACCTGTACTTTGAAACATGGACACATATACACATCCTTTCTTTTTAAGAGCTTTTATAAAGGAGAATTCTTTCACAATAAATTATAAGAATAAAACAGTAAAAAACTACAGACATCACTGAGGTAAGCATCAGGACCGAGGAAAATAGTAAAATGCAAACTAGTAATTTATGAATGCGAAGAGCACACAGTATCTGGAACTTTTTTCATCACTTCTCTGTGAGGCAGAATTATCCATTTTAAATTAACTTGTCACTGTGACCGTGAAAGTGCATTTCTTTTTTGTCATATATACACAACCATCTCTTCAGGACAGAAATAACTGAAGTTTCCAGAGGCCATTATCTACATACAAAGTTTCTTTTTCAATATAACCATATGTAGCAGTGCACTGTACCTATGGTGATTTGTAGCATTGTCGGATACAGTTCAGAGTGGAATGATCTGTTGGAGAAAAAAATCAATCTAGAAGATTTCCTAGGATATATTTCAATTTGTCCATTTACCTGAGGAAGAACTGAACCCACAGTAGTATTAATAAAGACAGGAAAACTGAATTTGTTGTGCCAGAAGCTCTCTTTCTGACCTGTCCTGCAGTGAGTGGTTGTTGCTGGGTTGCTGTGCCTGCAGGAGGTTATGTGTCCCAGGGCTGGGTCTGGACTGTGAATGCTACTGCAGCTCCAGCCATACCAGTCTCTCCTGGCACAGTCAGCATTGCTTCAGAGCCAGATCAGGAGGCAAAAACGCCGTAGTACAGCTACCAGGAACACTGCTCTTTCTCTTCCTGCTAGATTTGTTTATTTTTGTATAAATATATATATAACTCACCATCTTGTAGAGAAATAACAAGTCATGGGCAACCACCGAAGGTCTGTATCCTAAACTGCAAAGATATTGTATTAGGTTATGGTAAAGGTGACTGAATTTGAAATGTAATAAGAATAGTGAGAATGTGGCTGTATACATAATCTATTCTCTGTTCTCTCCCATCAAATGTATTTTGGTGCTAGACATTTCAGCTGCTAACTGATCTTCTTTTTTCTTGAAGTGGAGTTTCAGACTAGGTTAGTATTATTCAGCTAAAGCTTTTTCTGATGTCTGGACTAAAGAGAATTGCAACTCCAGCTGTCAGCTTCCAGCAGCCAATAACAACCCTATTTACTTGGAAATTTTGCCAATTTTAATTAGCTGTTATGTTTACTAGTATATGCAGGAACTGCACTTAACCAGTGCTATGTCTGAATATGTGTTCTTTACCTTAAAAGATTGGTGAAGTCCCATGTTTTTATAGATGAATACAGAAAATAAAGCTATTTGTGTATTCCCACCACCCCCTTAGTTTTTCAATATATAAAGATTTGCTTATTTGCTTGCTTTTTACAAGACATGCTTCTACTCAGGGAGATAGCTAATTAAGACTGAAAAAGCATTTTGCAAACTTACCTGCAATGTTAATAAACTATTTTTATTTTATGTGTGCATCTATGTGAGTATACATATGTACTCACACATATGGCTGAACATATGCTTAGGACAATTAAAAGACAATTCCAAGCAAAACCAAAAAACAAGACACCTCTCCCTTTTTTATGCTTATTTTAGCATGTACCTTTGATTTGAAAGGGAATATTTTAGTGGCATTTTGCAGATAAGACAGACAAGTAACTTTCCAGTGAGACAGTGGTCTTTGTCACACCATTTTAATTACCCAAATTGGTTCATTTCAGACATGATTAACAGTTGAAAAACCATAAAGGTTGTGGACTGCAAGTTTATAAAAGCTGAAACACTGCCTTTAGATACAAAATTAACTCAGGTTAGTTTTTCTACTCTGTCATTGCCTGTTCCTAATTTTTTTACAACTACAACCAACAAACTGGCAGCAACTTCTATAGGTATGCCTTGACTCTGACCCGTGTGAAACATACCAGAACAACGGTGGGTATTTCTAATCACACTATGGGAAACAGCTCTCTGAAAGTGGCTGTCACAGCATGTCACTTTGTCATATTTACAGGCATACAGGTATTTGAAGCACCCCAAGGTATCTGTAAGTAATTGGCATGATGATTCCAATCCATTGCTAGCTATGAATTAAATATCTGAACAGTTTTGGTTAACGAACTAATTATCCTAGTGGAAAATTGTATCTTTTCTTTGTTCAGTGAGCTGGAAATAGAACCGAAGCTAGACATCGCTGTTCCCAGTGTAACTATTATTTTTGATGTGAAAGAAGAAGGCAAACAAGTTAAGATATATCTTACTGATGTACCTCGTAGATGGTTTAAGACCCCTCACCTAATCTGAGTCTGTCAAAAGAATCTCTGCATTCAATAAGCAGTTTGTAGCAAGAGGGGCGTAGTACTGAATAAAGAGGATAGTAAGAAGAGCTTGACACTTGAAAGGTCTTTGACAGCCTGTGGCTGACTGCTGATAGTGTTTAGAATAGACTTATTATCAGCCCTGGTGTATCTTATCAGTATGAACATGGTTGTTTGAAAATTAAACAGCATGGAAAGGAAGGTCTCACACTCGGTATTTTTAATACCTTTGCATTTAAATATGGAATTCCAAAAGCTTAAAACCCCAACCATTCTTCTAACGTATTTTTTTTTATAATTTTCTGCAAAGAACAAGCACAGTCAAGCCACAGCCTTATTTAAATGCATTGTTATAATACTATTTAAGCTTATACTTACAAGACCAGAATGAAGCATTTTTATTTAAAATGAGGAGTTTTGTAAATGGAAAGAAAAATACAAACATCTTTTTTTTTAACCTCCTTTTGTTTGTTCCTTTGTTAATATCTTGCTCTGCTAGGTTTACAAATCCTAAATAAATAGAAATTAGTGCTCCTTACTTTGCAGTCCATTTGCTTTAGATGTTTGCCTTGAGGGACATTTGTGTATTCTACTAATGGCTGCAGCAGAGTGCTGTCTCATTTTCATTCTGGCAAAAAAAGGCCGTTTCCATGGTTACAGTTTCATTTGCTAGAGAGAAACTGATGGCTGTTAGTGATCCCATCATAAGCAACTTCTGTCAGATTTCTTATCAAGTAGACATATTTTGACAAAGTGAAAGATAACACCATAATAAGAGAACTAAGTTGCTACTCTATGTAATGAACCATTTAACATTAAATGAAATGTGAAACCACATTCTTAAGGCTGAAGGTGAAGAGAAAAAAAGTAATATTTATAATTTATAAAAATAAAAATATTCAGTGCCGGAATAATGATACCTCCTTGCTTTCTGTTGTCAAGGTAAATCTAGTAGCATAACACTGATTTATATTTTAGGGTCATATACAAACCTTCACCACTATTTCACAGAAAGACTTCACAGAGCTATAATTACTTTTAGATTTTCTTGAAGCAGTTCGCTTGGCTAGGTATGGTCCAAGACTGAGTTAGGGGCTAAATGCAATGGCTGGTAGGTCACACCCCACACACACGTCTTCCCCCAGACCCAGCTCAGACTTAGTCTAGCATTTTGCCCCACAAAATACATGCCGTATCTATTCAGAAGGAATACTGTGGACCTAGAAACCTGGAAGACTTTACCCTACCCTTTGTATCTGTGAGCTGGGCAGGATGCCAGACAACAGTCAAGATTTGCCCCGAAATATTCTGTTGTGCAGAAAATGTTTATTGGAGCCCCACGTAACCTGAGGACTGTGGTTATTGAAGGGAAAAGAAGACAGTATACTGTTTAATTTTAGATGTTTATGTTTCAGATCTTTAAGGTATCATATAGGGATGGCATCACCAGCTCTCCAGGCTTTCTTGGTTCACTATCACAGGAAAGCCTAAAAAAACCTTCCAAAAGCTAATCACAGAAGAGGAGTTGAACACAGGGAAATAAATGAAACACATCATTGACATATTAGGACAAATTCAAAATGCCATGAAAAATATATCCCACGAGGTTGTGGAGGAGGACTGAAATAACAAAGAAAGTAAGATTCAGGTAAAATTAAATACTAATACACTGTACCTGAACTGTATACTCTGGGGTTAAGCTGAAGATTTGTAAAGTATATTTGTATTAATGCATATCAAGCTTTTTCTCCTTAGACTTCTCTATTAATCTCCATCTATATACAGATATTTGTTTAAAAGTTAATCTCACTTGAAGCAGAGTATCAGTTCATTATTGCCCTTCACTTCAGTAGTCGTTCAGCTTTACAAGTGATGTGAAATGCTATCAGACTAAAATGATAGTGCCTGATTCTTATCTAAATTGAAATTTTTTTATATTTCTTCAGCACATTTAGAAATGGGATGTAACTGTTTAATCAGTTTTAAGTAATTTTTTATCACCCAGAAAGGTACTTTAGGATAGCTAAGAGAGGCCAGTAAAATAGTGTAGACCTATTTTGCACTCAGAATGCACTCTGAAATCAGGGTTATATGTGAATTTGAATTACTTCCAAAAAGTTTACAATCTCTGAAAGGTTTTTCTGAGATACAAAAGCAGCTGATGTCCTGTAGATGCACATTTAATTATTTCTTAATATAAATGCTGTGCAGTCCATGGAGGTTGCAAAGAGTTCACTTGCCTGCCCTGACTTATGTTATGCTTGAGCAGAATCTTAGCTTTTAGGCACCCATTGTGCACTCCTGGTTGCTTTTGCTGTTTTAAATATTACTTACAAGCACAGTGTGAGCTATCTTGAAACATGGGCATCAGAACTCAAAATAAATGGCACTGGGCTCCTTCTTACAACATACAATCACAGAATCACAGAATCACAGAATCATAGACTGGTTGGAGTTGGAAGGGACCTTATAGATCATCTGCCATGGGCAGGGATACCTTTCACTAGACCAGGTTTCTTGGAGCCCACCCCATCCTTCAGAACTGAATCCTGCAGTAGGACTGTCAATTGTGACAACACATGTGTTTCTGGAAACTGAATTCAGATGCCTGTGTCAGCAGGTATGGATACATGGCTGAAGCCAAAGGACTTCTATGAAGTCCAGTTGATGAGGCCCTCTTCTTTACATGAGTGCCAGCCATGAGTTTCTTTCATACCCAGGATTCCACTGACTTGAATCTAGAATGAGTTCTTCTGTTATAGCTCTTTCAATAAGCTTAAAGGATTGGATCTTCTACAGCAACTAGCACTGACCTACTTCAGGTTCCACTGAAGTTAATGATAAAACTCTCTCTGGTTTGAACTTGAGCAGAGTTATGTCCATGGTGCAGTCTTTTGAAAAATCCCACTCCATATGGTTTCTAAAGAGTTAGTGATGAACAAAAGGCACTGAAGTAATCTATACTTTTCAGATGGGGTTTCTAACATAGGTATAATAACATCAGTGACACAGGAATTGAATGCATGGCACTCTATTAAATTCCATGAGCTGTAATACCATATTTCTAAAGCTGTGGGAATGTTAATATCTGCGTTTGCTCAGCCGCTGTACTTCACCACAACCTTGGGAATCTATCTGTTTATGAATTAGTTAGAGGCAGGGTGAATGTCTCCATAACATGAATAGGAGCTGGGTAAATAACCCAAGGGCCTGAATAACCCAAGAGCTGTCACTTCAACAGGCAATGCTCCTCAAAAGACATACAGCTTCCTCAATGGCTAATAAATCTAAATCAGATAGAGAGAAAACAGATGGTTTTGCATAAGTACTCCAGAAAGGCCTCCCTAGAACATAAAATTTTTTGTTGGAACTCCACTCTTTATCTTTTTCCTTAAGCACAAACTTAAGATGATTGTGCTTCTGCATTTGCAGAAGCTGGTATTGTGAGGAGCACAGACGAATCTTTCCTTTTTCTTTTCATCACATACATGATGCTTACCATAATACCCACAAGGGTTGAAATAGTACTTTTTTTCAGAAAGAGTGGCAAAGATGACTGTCACAGGTTGAGAGCTGGTTAAGCGCCCAGCACCCATCCAAAAAACACCTACTTATTTTCTTCTGCTATAGTTAACCAGAGGAGAGGAAATTAAAAAACTTCATGAGCTGAGATAAGGATTATTGAAAAAAAGCACTTTAAGGCAAAACAGGTTCAAAACTTAAACAGTATAAAGAAGACTTATTATTGACAGAATTATAAGTAGAAAAAGGGTAATGAGAACCAAGGCAAACTTTCAGAACACCTTTCTTTCCCAGTCCCTCCCTCTTTCTAACAACCGTGCAAGGAAATAAACATGGGGTTTTGGTCAGTATTCCACTTCTTAAGAGTCTTTCTTTATGTTTGAGGACAAGAGTTTCTTCTGCTGTGCCGTGGGATTCTTCCCATGGGAGATAGTTCTGTGCAAATTTTTCTAGCGCGTTTTTAGCTTTCACAAGCAACAGCCCACCCGAACCTGCTGCAATGTGAAATCCCTCCTACGGGCCAAGCATTCTTCCCACAACTGTCTAGCATGGGTCATTTTAGTTCATGGGGTTTAGTCTTTTAAGGATCAGCTGTTCTAGTTTGGAAGCGAAGGCTCTGTTCCTCGATCTCTAAAAAGTCATCTCTCTCTGTTCAAGTTCATCACTAGATTACAGCTTTTCAGTATCCACACGCTCCAGCGTGAGTACTCTTCTTCATGGGCTGCGTGTGGATCTTTGCACTTCATGAATTATAGGGAAACTGTTCATTTGTATTATACTCCTCACCAGAGCTCGCAGGAGAATCCCAGCTCCAGCGGTTGGGGCACCTCCTCGCTCTCCTTTTTTTCACTGACCTTGGTGCCGCCATGTTGGTTTTCCTCATGTGTCCTCACTTTTCCTCTGACTTGGAAGAAAGTTGGTGTCTGTAAGTTGCAGTTGAGAGGTTGATCTCACCTGGGCTCGGCATCAGGGAATTGCTCGCCATGTCTCTCCCTGCTGGCCGCGTGGTCCCTGCCAACACCTCATGGGCGGCTTTGGCCTAAGGAGGGGCCCAGCCATGCGGTCCCAGCCTCGGGAGGCTTCTGGACCCGCTGGCCCCGGCAGCTGCACTGCCCCTGGCGGCCCCCCCAGCAGGATGGGCTCCAGTGGCTGCCTCCCCACCCCTCGGAGAAAGAAAGAGAGAACTTCTTGAAGTTCTTCCTTTCTTAAATATGTCATCACAGAGCTGTTACCATCTCCGCTAATTGGGCTAGTAACCTGCCCATCGTCAGAGCCTTCAGCTATTGGCTCTGTGCCAGACATGGAAGTTTTGAGCAGCTCCTCTTTTTTTTTTTCCCCCTGCCCCCACAAACCAGGTTGTGTTAAACCAACACAATGACTTAATTACATTGCCAATATTACCAGAAAGGTAAATTTAAGATGAGCCTTTTGGGTATTATGATTAAAATATCTAAGTGTTTTAGAGTCAAAGTTGCCACTGCAGTTCAGTCCTTCTCTGAATTCCTAAATAATTGGACTAATCTTCAGCAATGCTTCGCTTTTACACTTTGCAATTCGAACAACAGTTGTTATGCTGTCAAGTCTAGGAACAGTCAGTCCTAACATTTAAGTGCCTAAGAGTTTTATATGTTTGGCTTTCAGCAAGATTTGAGAACTTCATTTCCATAGCTCTTTCTAAAAAATTGCAGATGAGGAATTTGTAGCCACTACTGATTCTTTTCAAGAAGAAAAACTCTTGTATATATATTTATTTGTTATTGCCTCAGTGAAAAATGCCATGTCACCTTCTGGTGCCAAGGATCTGCTCGGGCAAACTGACAACTCTGAGCTACAACAAAACCTGACAACTTCATAACCTTGCTAAGCATTAGGAGAAAATGGCTGTTCATTCTGCCTGTGGTGCATAAAGGGCTTTTTATGGCCCAATATCCAACATGCTGCTCTGTGGGAAGAGGAAAGGTCTTGACTCAAGTTGTTTCCTGTTCAAATAAGAAATAGTAAAAGCAAATCTAGTAGCATTAGCAATACCCTAACACACCCTGGGTCTGACATGTGAGTCAAGAAACAGAAGCAGAGAAGCTCCTCCAAGCTTACACGGTAAATACCAAGGTGCAGTTTGGTGGCAGGGTATATCAGAGACAGGTATCTCTTAAGAGACAGGTCTCATCCTACACAAAAGAAAGAAACAAAATTTTTTAAATTCATATTTAAATCACCCTGGGTGTATCGATGTAATGCATTTTCAAAGAAATTTGCCATTCAGCAAGGGTAGTGACATCAGTTTTCAGAGGACATATCTCAGCATTCATGTGACAAATCAAAGGGAGAGCAAATGTAGCAGAATTTACCATTCTTAATAAAGCTGAGCTCAGACAGATACTATGTAATGTATCCTACCTATAAGATATTCTTGATTTAATGATATCGCATGAATTTACATGATACAAATTTCATTTTTCGCCTTCCAATTGATCCCGGAACTGATGCCTTCAGAAATGTTGAGAAGGGATAACATAAAAAAATAGACAAATAGATATATTCTATATTTTAAAAATGTTAAAAGCCAAGGCAACATGTATTATCTGCAAGGATGCACAGAAGATCTGTTCATGCTACATAGATCAAAAGCTGGAAGTGTTTCCCAGCAGCAGAAAGCTGATTGGGCCAAAGAATGAAAGATTTCAAAAGGCTCCTGCAAAAGATTGCATGTAAGGCGTGTTTCCTTTTTATTTAGTGTAAAGAAACCAAACTTTTGGAGTGAAAAGACTTTCCAAAATCTTTCTTATTGAAAACACCATATGTAAGGTTTTCTCATTGTGCAAAGAAATCACCTTTTTTTTCTTTTTCTATTCAGGCGCTTCAGCAAGACAGACTTTTTCCTGTAAGTAAACATCTTAGAATTTTCCAATGAGAAAACAAAATTTCCCAGGCAGCTTTCATGGTTTTTGATTTTTTTTTTCCTTCTAGTTCAATCCTTCCTGGAGTGGAAAGAAACCATTTAGCAATGTAAAGCAATACTACAAAATAGTTCAGTGACAGGAAGTGAAAAATAATGTATCTTGTGGGGAAATTACACAGTCATCTAATTAGACAGGATATTGTGACATGTAATTAGTTTATGTTTGCTGAGTACTTAAAAAAAATGCAAAGCTCTTTATAAATGCTAACGATTAATATTTAACCTAGGCATATATAATTAACAAAAGCCTGTTCTAGGCAAAGTATTAGGGCTAATTAACAAACCTATTTTCATATCATATTCACATTTCCCTAAGATGCTAGAACCTTGCTTCAAAGAATGAAATACTGAATCTGTAGAGTGCTCTTAAATATCAAAACAGAAATTCAAATTTTGTTTTAGGCTTTTGGGTTTACTATTTCATTTGATAAAAATTTATCCCACATAATATCATAAATTCATATATCATAATATCATATGCGTAACATCATATACTTCTCCTAAGTATTTGTGGGGTTGTCTTTGGAAGGATTCCACTAATCCAGTTTTACTTGACTTCTGAAAATTGAGATTAAATTACAGAAGAGTTTGGCAGCAGACTGATCAGCCGTCATTCCCATTTCACTATCTTAGATAAAAGTTGGAAATAATTCCACCATGTCAGTGTACTCACAACAGCATGAGCCGTGGCACATGAGAATTGAACCAGGCCTATCATAACCAAGGGAAAGGTCAAATTTGGGATCCAAATTAGGTAATGTGATGGAAGCTAGTAATAGTCTTTGCTGATCATGATGAAAGTCCAGCTTTTTGCATTCAAAGAACCAAAGTTCAGTTCAAAAGGCAGGAAAAAGATAAATCTTGAATTGCAAAAATGTAGTGACAGAGAGATACATAGTAACCCTATATTTAAGCCAAAAAAAAAACTTTTATGATTTATGGTTTTTATACAAAGAATAATGATTTCTGCTATTTCCATCCAGCTTCTCTGTGTAGGTTTGTACGACTGTAAATGTTGCTTGTTACATGCTTGAACTTTAGCACTGCATTTTAACAATAAAAATGTTGTGCACTGACCTTTTTTGTTTTGCTTTGGTTCTTCAAGTAAAGTTTAAAATTCTTGTTTTCTGTGAAGGAAATAGAATTTGATGTTCAAATAAAAAAACCCCAAAAAATTAATCATAACCAAACTTTGATGTTGTGGTCTGTGTGGTATGAATTTTCCTCAAATAGAAATGTATTATTCTGCTGGTCAAAATTTACCTTAGTCTATGTAAGATGAGCAATACCTGTATAATTATTGGATTCTTAACTGATGAAAAATCGAGTTAGAAAAGTCTTCCTAATCAGCAGGATTAAAATAGAGACAGTCTCCAAGGATAAACTTGCAGGCTGTTTTACTGAGAGATTGCACAGAACACACTCAAAGTGGGACAGAAACAGAAGGAAAAACATGGGGTGAGTAGCAAAAAAAAAATCCAGCCATGACACATATTAATGCAATGTGAGAAAATAAAAAAGCAATAAACAAAAATAGATATTGAATGAAATCAGTGCCTGGAAAGCTGAGGGAACAAAATGTGCCTAATGACTGTCCTGCAAACCTTTACTGAGGCAAACATTCTGTGCTCATGCAAACAGCTCTACTTTTGTTAGCTGGACTGTCCATGTAAGGATAAAATTTTGCAGCTGAGTTCCTGAAAGACTTCAGTATACTTATTTGCTTGTTCACATCTTATTAATATAATGTAATATGCTATCTCCAGTTTCTTATTCTGGGAGACTCAAATAAATCTTAACATTAATTTCTAAGACCCAAAATCAGCAAAATGTATTTACTATATATACACTGAGACAGAATTCTCAGCTTATTTTGAATGAGTACTTATCCAGTGGTCTTTTTTCTTTCTCTGAGCTAGTAATTGAGGACATGACTCTTTAAATATCTATCCGTTGGGTCCAAGAATCAGAGCAATATTTTAAATTATTTCACAAAAAGAATCCAGCTAATATCAAAGAAACCCCCAATACATTCAAACTTCCAGTTTGATCGCTACAAGTTTTCCTCTCCAAGCCCTGAGGATTACATACCAATGTTATTTTTCAAATTACAGTTTCAGTTTCCTGGACTCATGGTAACTTTAGATAAATGCATACTTTCATTCCAGCTGATACATGATCTTCTTTTAGACTGTAGCTGAATTAATTTAAAATTACAAAAATACACAGAAAGTGGAGACACAAACCAAGTGGTCTTAACAGATGTGATCTCATCAGGGTTCCATTTGTTAAAGGAAATCATTGAATATTAACTAAAAGTTAATTAGATCTAATTGCCAATTAGAAAGGAAAAGTAATTTGAAACTATCTGCTGCCAGTGTCTTATTATTACCTTTGAGAAGCTTATATCTTGTGGAGGGTATGCTACCTGCCCATATATCCATTCTAGTGTGCTAAGTCCATTGCTAAATTCTGGTTAATTACAGGTAGTCTCACAGATCTCAAAAGATGTAAAGAAAAAGCCAAACAACTTGTCTTGAAACACCAGAAATACTGAAGGACTCACTAACTTGCTCTGTTTAGCAAATCATAACTCTTTTATTTTAGTTTTGTTTTCCAAAGTTCTTAATTTTGAGAAATAGGTAAAGTGAAAACAGTGGGATAATAATGAAAATAGGGACACAGAGATAATTCTGAAAGTGAAGGGACTTGTGCTTGTCCAAATGAAGTACCGTTGGTAAGGAGACAGTGGGCCAAGATGTGTTAGTGTAACACACAGCCTTTGCACCCAGGATCATCAGCTGTGTGGTGAAGGTGACTTATATCCCTTGCTACAAAAACAACCCTGTGTACTTTGTCTAGCAGGTACACTTAGTAAAATACACACCTGGAGAAACAAGAGCTCAAATTTTCCCTGGGTCATACACTTCTTGCACAAATTTAGGGAAATAAAAGGATACTATGACATACATCACAGCTGAGAAAGAAGGGTTGACAAGAACGCAAGGCCATATGGGGTGCTGAGGTCAATCAGTGACTCTCTTCTGCACTGAACTATTTTGATCCCTCTTTGAAAACTAATGTGGGCAGTGGTGTGAGCAAGCTGGAGAAATTCCTTTTAGCTCCTCAACCTCTCTTCTCTCCCAACTCAAGGAAACTCAAGATGTGGTGTAGGTGACACAGTAAGACACTGGGAAAACAAAGCAAAATGTCAGATTTAGGAGCTTAGTTCAGGGCTATTTTTTTATTATTAACTTGGCCCTTAAGTTTTCAAATAAAATATTATTTTTATGAGAAGTAGCTCTTTAGATAGCACAAGAAACTGCAAGTTATCTTTGAACCCTTCTCATAAAACCTGGGCCTACTTAATAATTCCAATTCTTGAAGGGCTATAACTTTTGTTAATTAGCCAAGTTCCTTCAGCTGGCTTCTAAAATTCCAGACAGAAGAGAGTCAGCAAATCCAACCAGGTCAAGCAGTTAGGAGGACAATCTACAATAGTCTGAAACCTCTGGGTAGCCTTCTTCAAGGAAGGTTCCATTCCGAAAAAAAAAAAAAAATCCCATAAGAATTCTAGTCTTGCTGTTGGCAAAAAAACCCCAACAATATTTTGAGCCTTTCCACTTGAGATTTTCTACTGCCTTACAAGTATTTTAAAGTGGGATTAGTACAACTTGTCTTGGATTTTCTTGATTTGAAGGATTTTGCTGTGAGCTGATATGAACTGCACTTTATTTTGCAATTAAAATGTATATGTCAACTTCTACTTGTGAGCTGCCATATGCAGTCACTCAGCAGAGTCTGCTGACACCTTTCACTGCAAAACCCACGTGATGGACTGGATCTTCTTTTCCAGAACCTTTCCCAATGCAGTAAATTTGTCATCACTTCAGTGAAACATTGTTGTCCCAACCTACTGGGCTGATTTTGAAGATCTTTAAAGAAGATAATATTAAATTGTCTGAAGTAAGAATTGATGGGTATCTCCAGGCACCTTTCACTAAGTTTATGTTCTGGATTCACATTACAGAGCACACTTTTATTAAAAGAATTATTAGACCCAGCCTTAAGGCTACTATGGGAAAGTTTTGAAAGAAGGAATAAAAATTCACATCTCAGGTCTCATTATGAAATGAAAGACCTACTGAGATAAAAGTGACATGTAAATTCTTTCCCATACCTCTACACATTAATAGCATTTCTGCCTTAAGGATTTAAGGAAATATTTAATATTGCTTTCCGTCATGACAAAGAATTATTTATTTTTTTGGTTTAGATCTCTTCTTAAACAAACTGTCTATAATCTGTACATTTTCAAATTCCAAAATGACCTTTTATTAGCATAATGTTTATTCTTAACAAACAATTGTTGTCAGCAGCCTGTGCCACCCCTTAGTAACCACAAAGATATTCCATGGCAAAGTATCTAACTACTATATTTGTTTTATAGTTTCTGAGCATAAAAACAAATGAAAAAGCAAAGAATCAGTAAGAATGAAAGCAACAGTAGAAATAATATTCACAAAAATTGCAGGAGAAAAGTAGGGGCAGCAAAAATTCATCTATCAATACATTGCAGGAGATTGCCTTACTGAATGTGTCTGCTTCCATAAATACCAGAAATAAAGAGACATATTTGGTTTCTTCTTTTCTACTTTTGTTTTATGCTCTATGCCCTCATTCGACATGTATTTACTTATCTTAGGTTGAGCAGTTACATTGCTCCATTGATCAAAAAATCCTCAGGATATTACAAAGCATATTCTGATAAAACCTTTTCATGTTATGAAAGTATCTTCCAATTTTTTTATTTTTTAAATTTCTTTGTCTTTTCAAATGACACATACATTCACTAAAAGGTGGGATGGAAAATGAGGAGCCAGGGTGCATCTGCTTTATAGCAGTAATTCTCATTAAGAAAGAAAAACTTAACTCCTTGCCTCTAGTCTTCAGGAAAACAAGTGAAAAGTTGTATTGCTTAACAGAAGATGCTATTTAGAGCACAGAATGTATTCCTAGTACTTATAAGAGTAATCCCAACAGATAGCTAGCAAAGTCACCTGCTGAATGACCTTATGTGAAACTCTGTAGCTTGTCTATACTATCAATATTACATTCTTATTTGTATTGTGCACAGTAAACTTCACAGATATTTTCTAATCTCAAAAACCACGAGGAAATTCTTAACCACATGAAATTTCACAAACAGTTTTGTTGCACTCGATGGGAAAGGCTGACCTTTTTGTTGTCATAGTACAAACCTCTCCCTTGTCAGCAAACAAAAATCCATTATCTGTTAGTAATATAGGGCCTATGGCACAGAGACAGGACTACTATTAAGCCTTCTGTCTTGGTCCTGCATCCAGCCCAGGTCAAGCTTAAAATGTGACTGTTAGGTTCTGCTGCATAGAGACCACATCTTCTTTTGTGTAAACAGTCATGACAAGTTGTTTAGGGTAAATTATACATAACAGTAGGGGAAGCAAAGAAAGCTGATATGAAGTATTAATTAATTGATTAACTGATTTTATTAATTCTGATTAAATTTCTACTATCAGTGAGTGCATGTTCACCTGGAACTTGCTGCATTATTTAGCAGTGGAAATTAGGTTTGCCTCCCCACCAGTGGCCCAGACAAAGCTGAACAAAGGCTTAAGAAATGTCCCTCTTATCAGTGATTTTGTTTTTTCAGCCTACTATTTATTAATAACTTTAAAGATCATATTTACATTCCTTATGCTGGGGTTTCCAGTCCTTGAGGCCAAAACTGATCTCACCGATCACAGGCAAGAAGTTCTTGGTCTTGCAGGACCCACGAGGCAGTGTGCAGAGTAAGAGACCACAGCCACGCTGTGGTGTGGGTGGGGAAGCTACATGCTGGGCCACTAATGAAAGATGTGGCAGATTCACACTGGTGATGTCAGTGGCACAGCAACTGAGCTAAGAAGCTGAAAGGCATCACAGGACACCAGGCAGAGTTGTTGGTGTTAAGGCTTAGGCAGCAGCACCCTGAGTGAACATCTAGTTAATGAAAATTCAAAGCCAAGTCAGGAGTTTCTGGCCTGATGCAAAATCCATTAAAGTCAATGGAAAGATGTCTACCTAGAAGCTTTTGAAAACCCCAGATGACAGTAAGAAATGGGAAGGCTCTAGGGTTCCTAAGAATAAAAGAACAACATCCGTAACTTAATGGACCTTACCAATGGCAATAAATGTGAAGAGGTTCCACTGAGAAACTGATGTAGGAATTAATATGGGAAAAATGACAGAACCTTATCCAAGTCTAGGATGGAAATCTTGGGACAGTCACGAGAAAAAAGAAGATATTTCACTGGAAAATGATTATGCATTTTGCCCTCTTGCTTTGTCCGTATGACTCATAAGACTGTAAGTTTAATAGGGGCAGAAATTCGATGCAGGGTGAATGCTGAGCCATATTTTAGCTTTGAGATCTGACCCATTTTTACTGTTTCACTGACTGAGTGGCCTGTGGCTTTTGTTCTTTAATGCTTGATATTTGCATTTGGTGGACAATTTCAAATTGCTACAGTTATTTGTATAGTGGGAAAATTTCTCTTTTGTTTAGTGGCTATTTCTCAATTGTTTTTTCAATTTGGTTTCTTTTCCCTATGGTAATGGGGCTTGACAGCATGAATCCCTCTTGGGGAAACTGGACATATGCAGCTTTTAATTTCTTCTGGAGAAAGAATCATCTAAATTAAAAGTAGCGGGATGTTTCTCACAGAAGGACAAATTTTCTACCAAGATTTGAGTAACTTTGTGACAGAAATCCTACTCCCTGCTGGGGAACAATTGCCAGTGGCTCAGCACACTCCCAGTAGGCCTGTCATTTTATCACCGTTTCCCTAAAATTCCCTTAATTCCACGCATAACAGAGTCACCATGGAGTTACAAGAGGATTCATGTAAGAGAGAAGGTCTCAGTCATTCCAGTGAGAATATTGTTTGAGTGAACAGTTCATGGTTTGGCCTTCAAACAACAATGATCCTTTAGGTAAGATATTAATGAAACTCTGGGTTTGATTGCAGGGTATCTCATAGCTTCTTGTGTGGCCATGAATAAGGCTCCTTATTTCTCCATGTCTAGTTTACATACTAGCAATGATTCCTTCTTTTGCAGAAGTGTTCAGAAGAGTTCATTAATATTTGTGAGGCATTTAAATGAAGAACTTACTGAAGAAGAAATAATTCCGGGCTGGGCGCCTGGGTGCACACTATTATTCCCAGGACAAAAGAAAACAAAACAAGCCCTAATTGATTCAGAGTGTTGAGGAAGTGTTCTTCCATTTTCCCCAGATGGCAAAAAATCTCAATGTATACAAAATATCAGTAGGACAAGCAATTGTGCTTGAAGCAGAAACTTTGACGCTGTGCCTCAACTTAACTAGAACCATCTGCTCGTGCATGAACAGTAGTAAAAGACTTGAAAAAAACACAAAGCAGAGCTCATGCACAAAACCAGGTGATAAGTAAGTATCAGTAGAGTTCAGTTCACTGCAAAGTGACAAGAACAAGTTTATCAGATGTACTCAAGAACAGGCGAACAGGTTGCATAAAAAAAAATTTTCAGCAAGTTTGACCCTTCAGTTAATCACCATAGTTCAGTGATGTAACAATTAACTGCAGCCTAAGTGATAGTCAGAAGAGCAAAAGGCTTTCTGTGAGATGAGGGCATAATCTGGAAAAAAAAAGTTATGAATTTGATCACTGGTATCTGCAATTGGTATCTCAGAAAATAATGTTTGTAGTGCATTGCAGAACCAACACGGCTAGCTCAATTATCAGGTTAAACAGAGTTTCCTTTGAAAATCTGGTTTACAGTCAGTTTGAAAAGATGCACAGTACATGACCAGAGGGGAAAGCAAGAGATGTGAATTTTAATATAATGCTCAAAATTTTGATGTGTTTATTACGAATTTCCTTTAGACTGTCTTCAATGCTTTAAATCTCCAGCCTTGAATTTAAAGAAAAAAGTATTTGTGGAGGTGAAGGACCAGTCAACACGTATTAAAAAATAAAAATATTTTAAGTTTTAGGTGGACCCTCATGAGATGAAAGTGACAAGAGAGCTCAAATGAAATGAATAGGGAATCTGAATCACATACAATTTACTTCTAGATTTTAGCAATATTGTCAATGTTCTCCAGTACATTTGATTTCAAGTAATATGTTTTATATTTTATTATTCTATTACATTAGAACAGTTACTCTACAATTAATAAGAACTAAATACTTTCTTTAATGAGTCATTGTTTACCATTGTAGACTATTAGTTTACCTTAAGGTCTTGAGCCTAAAAGCACAATTTTTGCAAAACACTTAAGGCAATCATAAGTCCATAGAAGCCTTCCGTATAACCTATTTTACTGACAAACAATTACATTTCAGATTGAAGAGGTGAAATGATTAAGAATATTTGACTTAGTTGCCATGACAGCATGCATTTTTCATCAGGCAGAGTGTAATTACTACAATTTCAATGATGTAAAATCAAGAAAGATGATAACAAACAGCAGAACCATGGAGATATTGCCATTGCAACCAGGTTGCCATGGCAACAGTGATAATAATCTCAGTGATAGATGTTTTCTCTTGCTCTTTCCATTTTGTACGGTTATAACATTCAGAGCCAGTTTTTACCACAGCTTTTTATAGTTTATTAGACTGTCAAAATAGTTTATGAGATGTTGTTGCAAAGGAAATGACTGAGTTCCGCAGCCTAATAAAAATGCCAAATACTCTGTTTACATACTGCTCCAGCATTTAACAAACATTAAAAAATTGTATGAAAAATGATTTGATATTGTATCTGTATTAATCAATTTGCAAGGCATAAGCTCTGTCACTGAAGGTCAAATGAATACCTTCCAAGCATTACTTTTAGAGAGTCCTTTTAAAGTTTATTCTTGACACCATGCTGCCAACTCCTTTTACCTGAGCTGTGCAAAACAAGTAGCTCACGGGAAATGCTTCAAAATACTAGTAGATAATTAGCTAGAAAAATCATATTATTGATTTAAATAATTTAGGAACATTTATTTACTTGACATCAAGGAAGTGGTCAATGCAGATTAAATAATACTTTATTTACTGAACCTGTGCCATAGGCAGGAGATAATGCAAAAAAAGTAAGATAATGTGTGCATATTTTTTATAGATATGTGTAAGTATACATAAACACAGACTATTGTGTGCATATGCTATTTTTATGCAGTATGTCTGAAGTGTGTTTAGGAAGACAGAGGATAAATAACATCTTCACACTGTTCCCTCCTACGCTATAGAGATATCAGAAGGCATTGATTAGTAGAGGAAGCATTGAGATTTACCTCTGAAACAGAAGAAGCCTCCCTTTTTTATAAAGACTAACTTTCTAAATCTGAAACTCTTAAGGAATGATGTAACTTTAGTGGAAATTTTTAGAATTCTTTAGAATTTTTTTCAAAAGAAATAGTTAAAAATCTCGTTTTATTTTTCCCTATCTTTTTCTCCCAAAGCTTAGCAACAGTCACTATCCATCTTAAAAAATAATTATATACATATTCTGAGAAATAACACACTTAAAATCTGAATAATGTCTACAAAAAATTATTGTTCTTCATTGAAGTTGCCCCAGATTTATATCCATAGCTAAAAGAATGGCTAGCCTTTACTACCACCCAGTTTGGCCAGCTGCCTTATACATTTGCTCAGCATTGAGACCTTCAGTACAGAACAAAACTCAGAGAAAGGGAGGGACTCGTGAAATGTTGTGGTTAAACAGGTGGATAATGGGACAGGAAGATGCAGAAAGAACATGAACGATTATGAACTGCTTTGAGGTGTTAATGTGGATTTGAGGACCAGCACGGGAGACTGTGGCCATAATACCAAGACACTGCTGACAGATGGCATCAGTTTCAGTTATGCTGCTCCCCAAAACTCCTGTGTTAAGGAGCACAGCTCCTGCATCATTTGGACCTGGCTCTGCTCATCCCATAATATGTAGAGGCAAATATGCATATTGTGTTTCCTCAGAGAAAATAGATATATTTCCAGTTTAGAGAACTTTTCACAGGTTCTAAAATTTTTCTTCAGTGTTTGAGACAACTATGACCCACAGTTATCAATCACTCTTCAATCTCGGTTATCTCTTTTGAAAAGAAAATAAAATAAAGCAAAAGTACTGAAAAAAGCCAAATAGAACAAAAAAGCCATGTCGTGGTTTAGCATAGCTTGATTTTTAGTTAAGGAGAAATCCACCAGTCATGGAAGTGGTTTTTTTTGGCAAGGGGCTGCTCTATCTTCCTCCAGACCCGACAAAACCAATCAGCTGGCTAATTTGAATATTCACAACTCTGTTAAGCCACTTAAGAAGCTTGCCACACCTCTGTGAACAACATTTAAGTATGAACAAATGCCAGGAAAGCTCTCTTACTTCCGGCTTTTGGACACTGGGTGGGCTGGGCCGAGCGGCCCAGTGGGGCTGGGCCATGACCCTGCTCTGTCATGGCCCTGCCGGGTCGGCCCCAGCATGGTGGTGCGGGGCTGGGCCAGCCAGGAGAAAGCCACCCCGGAGCCGCTAACAGCAAACCCACCCCCACCTGAGGCTGGGACAGCACAGCCGAAATTCATCTGGCCACCGCCTGGAAGAGATTACATGATCGACAGTGAGAGACAAATTCTAGCTGCAAGGCCTGGGTAAGAGTAACTCTTTCAGCACTCTAAGATTCCCCAGAACAGATGAAGCCTGCAGACATCAATCCTCTCCTGAGTCAAAAGAAAGGGAAGGTGAAAACGTGGAGAAAGCACCATAGAGACACTAAAGTCAGTGTAGAAGGAAGAGCTGAAAGCCACAGAGAGGAGAAAGAGGAGATGCTTCAAACCTAGAAGCTGAAATACTTTTGTAAAGCTGTGGTGATGAACTATGATATATCAGAGTACCCCTTGTAATTTCATGAAAAGCATGGGGGAGGTGCAGAGTTCAAATTGCAGCCATGAGCAAGGGTACCTGTGCTGAAATAAGCAAACGTTGAAGTAGCTGTGATCTAATGAGAAGTGTGAACAGAGAGTGATGAAAGGGATGAAGTGAAGACCCCTGCTCCCAGGGAAGAAGAAGACCTCTGTTTCCAGAGATGAAGATGATCCCAGAAATAGATGAAGAGAATCTTTTCTTCTGAACAGGTCATCCTTAAAATGGTACCCCATTAGCTAAAGATTGAACCCTCAAAAACTGTTGTGGGGAAAGTTGTAAGTCAAGGGAAGGGACTTTCACATGGGGAGCAGAGAACCATCCTGGGTGGCTGTTTCGCTGTGACATTGAAGCCACGAGAGAACTGTTTCTTGTGGAGATGTCTCCATAGCATGAGCAAGAGAGACTTTTCTCCCTAAGTGAACTGAAGAAAGACTAATATAGAGGTGGTAAACTAACTGTAAAAATCCCAAGTTTTGTCTCTTTATGTTGTCAGTAGAAGGAGAAAGAAGAAGTGGAGGGAGGAGAAGTGTTCTGAAGGTTTATTCTGACTTTTATTATTTTGTCTTTTAGTTCTGTTACTAAAGCTTTCCTCATATTCTTTAAAGTTTGGAGCCTGCTTTGCTTTCTCCTAATTCTTATCTCAAGAAGTAAAATAAGTAAGTAGTGGATTGTGAACAAAACCACTACAAGCCGGTAGAACACTACTAAGTTCTACTGATTGCTTATACTTTTGATAAACTAGAGGTTTTCAAATTTTAGCTTATGCTTGGGGGGAAAAAAAATTATAGACTGCTATCTACCCCAAGCCAAATAAGAATTCAAATGTATACAACTCATTACAGTTAACGGATAACATATGTTTACATTTGCCATGTTGCTTGGAAAACTTTGCTGTAGATGTTAAATATGTAACAACCTGCATGTGTGGGTAAAAGAGGTGAGAGGGAAGCCTGGTCTCCGAGAAGATCCACTATAAAAGTTGACAAATGGTATACATTATCTGAGATTCATAATTGTAGACAAACTCAGAGATATTTTAAGACCTACTAACTTTTTTGAGACTACAGGACCAATCCTAACATTTCATATGATTTCTTCAGTTCAGCTTTATCAGATTCTGAGACTGGAGCACTTTTTTTATATATAAAAAAATTTTGCAGTGAGAATGGGATCCTGGTATTCAAATATCATTCCCTTCTCTCAATTTCATATTCATATAACCCTATATAATATATATATGTTTATACAGTTACAGGTTTATTTTGAGCAAATAAACAAGGAAATTAAATAATTTGGGTTTAAGTCTTGCTGTTGAAGATCAAACACTTGTAGCTCAATTTTCTTCTTATTTATGATTTAATTAAACTATATGCACTAGACGACACAGTCAGCTTAACAGAAACTTTTTGCCTGAATGTCCTTTTACTTCGTGTTCTTATTACTATTAAGTACAAATTCTACCAAAAGAAAAGTCCCGAAAAATGAATTAAATTTAAAAAATCTAATTGGCAGGGTGAGTCAAGGGAAAGAAAAAGAATAGTTTAAGCTACTTTAATTCTTTATTGGAAACTAAATGCTTTTCAGGATGGTGGCATCTCTTTAAATAAGCTTCTCTACCCAAAGATGCCCATCCCTCCAGCCAGCTCACCATTTCTGCTGCTGTTCTTTAAAGCTCTCCAGATTCATGATATCTTTTTTGATAGTGTGCAGCCAAAAAAATCCACCACCGTGCAGGAGTCTAACTGGGATGACACAGAAGCTGCAGAGATACTGTTACTCGCTTCCTCGACCATATGATGTCTTTGTGCATGCAGCCTAAAATTGCACTGCCCTTTTTCTGGCAGCTGTTACACATTGCAAACTGATGAATACTTTGCTGTCCACAGCTAATCTCTTGTGTTTCTTGCACCGTTATTACTTCCCAGGTTTGTCTCCTTCATCAAATGAACATTCTTGCATTATGTCTGCCAAATGTTATTATACATCATGCCAAATTTATTTTTTCTCTTTTTTTTTGTTTATACAGTTACAGAACACAGTGCTTTTCATATACTTCTCCTTGGCCTCTGAGGTGTTTAAACTACTTCCAGTCTTTGAATTTCACGAATAGACCTGACTACTAACGACTTAACAAAAATTATAAATAACTTCCAGTGATCATCAATTCTGCTTGTGCCTTGCTAGACTTTCTTCAACTCAGTGCATTCCATTTATCATTACTTTGTATTTTTCGGGTTTTTTTGGTCACTTTTCAGATCTCAGAACAGTACTTCTTTTTGAGCTTAACTACATTCTCAAGTCTTATTTGTATCAAATGCTAGGTGCAAATGCTAGCTATCACCCATCCACCAATTTTACAGTTTGAAGAAAATAAAGTAAGAATGAAAAAAAAAGTTCATCTGGAAAGCCATATGCTTGAGATTTGCCTCGTTGTTAAAGTTAAATATCTTATGAATTGGGATTATGTTGGAGATCCCCAGATCTTCTGTTTGGAATATCCATAAAATTTCCACTAATTGCAATGAACATTAATTACAGCCTTTAAGGGTCCGCCTCTGCTTTCTGACAAGGCAGAAAATTCAGCACATACTGCATTCATTCTATAGACAGCCTCTTTTAAGGCATGTCCTTGGAGATTTCAAGTGGTGAGCGGGCTTTTTCCTCGCTTTCCAGACAATGTATGAATTGCACTAAAATGAATAAACAGAAGGAATGTAAACACAGAAACAGAAATTAAAGCTTTACCACTGTATTTTTTGCACGTATTTGAAAATTCAGAGACATTTTGTAAGCTTTAAGAGTTCCTGAGTGCACAGATAGTAAACTGGATTGATCACCTACGAAAGAAGCTGCAAGAGATTTCCCAAGAATGACCTGTGTGCTGGGGAATGGGATAACCCCCTGCCCCTCAGGTTTTGGTCCTGATTGTCAGTTTTGGAGTAGAGATGAAACAATTCCTTTTGCTGGGTGTCTAAGCCATGGCTGCTGTTGAATGGAATTGCATTGTAGAATATGGGATTATCACTCCTGGCTTCCCTTGAAAAGGGAAAGAATGGAAAGCACTGAGTCTCAAGAAGCAACACTCTTCTTCAAACAGAGGAAATGACAGTTCCTGAAAGAATGATACACAGCACTGAAAAAAAAGTGTATCCACACCAAGATGATGATAACAAATTACAAAGTCTGCAGGCTGCTCTGAGTTGCTCCCACTGTGTAAGCCTCCATCCTTGCTTGTGAGAGCCCGTCAGAAATGCTGATGTTGTTTTGCAGAACATCCCCCACCTAGATAACACTGTGAAGGAGACCTGCTGTTTGTCCAGGGCGGTAGGTGATCCCCCGGACTCGGTCGCCATGCTGACAACTGATACACCTTGAGGTATTTTAATCTCCTGGCCGTGTGCCAACACCTTGCTCCATCTAAATGCAGGACACATCTGCTTATGGTGGGTATGTGACAAAACCTGGGTCGCAGTAATCGAGCAAGATAGTGTTGCTAAAGAGCTTATGATGGAATGTCTTTTCAGACAGAATTTCATCTGCAATTAAAGTTCCCACCTGTCCCTTCTTTTAATTATACCTGATGCCTCTTGTCCCACAAAATGCTGATATATAGAACCACTTATTGTCCCTTAATTTAAAATTAATTAATTGTTGTCATTGTGTGCTATCTCATTAGGAACATTGTAGGAAAAAAAATCCCAGTTAATTGTGAATAGAAATCCTAAAATTTTATAGGTGAAGTTCTCTGTTGGTATTGAGCACAGTATTATTGAGCAAAGCATTGCTGATGTCATATATAATAATTTATTTGGAAAAATATACAAGCCAAGTACATCAGAAAGAAGGAACCAATATGTTGCAATGTGTTTCAAAGCCTTAGTAGATGCTTTGCTATCATTTTACTGAATGAAATTCTTCTTCCAACCTGTCTTTTCCTGCACCACTTAAAACAGATGAAGAGTGAATGTTGGCATGAATGATAGAAAGACCTTGTGATGACCCTCTCCACCTGAGAGAATTTTCCTCCAAACAATATTTGGATGATTTTTAAAACAGATGTGCAAGTCTTAAAACCCTCATCCCAATTGCCCAAGATATAGAAGAAAAACGAATTAAAATATAGATTGAAAATGTCTTTTGATATTAAAAATCATTTTCTGAGGAACATTTTAGAGCAATTTTCTGTTTTATGCATTTTATCTTGCCACTTTTCCAATTGACTATTATTTCCCTTGCTCTCATGTGGATATATACTGAATAACATTCTGGAGGATATTAAGCCATGCAACAGCAAGAAAGAGCTCAAGGAAATTATTGCAGCTTAGTCTGCCTCTCACTCTACTTTGGATTTAAACGGCCATGGTATTTAATTTTCAGGGATCCCAGCTCAAATTTCTTCATCCAACTTATAGAAACTTTCCGTGCTTTCCATCTGGTAGCCTCTATAAAATCATGCCTACAAATGCTTGTTGCCAGTGTATTTTCCAGGCACTTTGTCTTTACTTGTTAAGGTTTCTGGATTTTTTTCCCTTTGTCTTTCTACCAGAGAAAAGGAAATGCATTTAATGCACAGCCCACAGGAAGCCTTCTGCACTGGGATTAAATGCAGTTTGTTCTGTTTTGTGATCCTAAACCCCTCGAATACTTGATCAGATCTATCAGTTATGAAATATGCACATTTTTTGCAATGTTAAAACTCCTGAATTTGAACAGATTTAATTGAACTGTTCTTTTAAAAGACTCCAAATGAATTAAACTGCTTGCTGTGTATTTTTATAAGAAGGTTTTAAATTTTCCATTACTGGTTTTGCAAATGATATATCTCCAAACTCTTTTATGTGACACGAAAACTTTGTTATGATTTGATGTGTTTTTCACTATCAAAGGTTACCTAGGACAACATGCATATTGCAAAGTCTAAATTACTTTCTTTTGAAATGATATAAAACAACAAAGAAAGAACAAATGGATATCATACAGGACAGGGCAATCAGCCTTTTAGCAGCACTGCATGAGTCACATTTGAATTTATTTCAGTGACTGTTTTTCCTGTTGCTGCTATACATATATTTGGAGATTACTTGTGCTGTGTGTCAGTAGACCATGGATGTAAGTATGCCAAGGGCATCTAGGGAGCAATTTGCACTGATCATATACCCTTTGCTCTATCCCAGAACTCTGGGATGTCTGTGACATCTATTCTCATGCTGGATGCTTCTGTGGGGAAAAGTGAGCACTTCAATACTTCTCCAGTTTCTGTAGCAAGCTTCCAAGAAGTTACACTGAGGAAAAGGACAAAAGGAATACCAGATGAGAAGACAGAGAAGAAAATTTGCACAAACCTTTCTGATAGCAAAATTTGCAACACAGAACACAATACAGAAGTATTGTAGTAGTAATCAGTTGGCCATGCAACCTCTGAATTACACGGACGCAAATTGCTGTGACTATTGCCGGTCACTGGCTATTTCTAGAAGATAAAACATTTCTGCAATGATTCTGAACATTTCTGCTGCCTCTGAGACACTCAAAAGTCTGTTCTCATCCAGTTGAGGTATACACACTGAAGCACTGAAATTGAGCACAGAAATTAGTATTTTCCTACCTTTTGGCTTCTACTAGAAAAATGGAGTGAGGTGGATACATCCAGGAAGCAACTCAGGTCACAGACTTAAACCATCATTTTAAAGGTCTTGATCTTTCTTTGCATAGGAGATTAGGTTGGGTTGGGCTGGTTGTTTCTGGTTGGTGGTTTTTTGTTTGTTTNTTTTTTTTTTTTGCCAGCTGTCTGCAGTCTGGATAAGCACTGTTACTGAGGAAACACTTTGGTACACATTTGCCTCCAGATTTTTTCATAACTTTAAGTTCTACACAGTCTGCAGACACAGAGAAGTTAAACTATCAGCACTGCCTAAGGAGAAAATAATTGCAAAATAAAGGAGTAAGGCTAAAAGCGGGATGTTCATCACAGGAGCTTTGATTAGCAACAAACACTGCAAAAAAATACCACATTCAAACATTTTGCATGTAAGTCCTATCTCCTTACCTAAGCCTCTCCTTATCATGGTAATGGCTTCTTTCTCTTCCCACAACCTCTTCTTTGTCATGCGCATCTTGCAGTGTAAACTGCTTCTTAAACTGTGTTTAGGATTTTTCCCACAATGATCCTAAATCGTTTAACCTGTAGAAGGATCAGCTGTCTTCAAAACTGCTAATGATTTTGTAAACACTTCTATGCTATTTGCTTGAAGGCAGAACTATCTGACTTCAGCTTTAAAGCCATTTGCTCACAATAAATTAAAATAATGCACTTAAAGAGCCTCTTCATTAAAGCACTGGAGAGTAAAAGTCCTGTTTGACATGTTTAACTCTCCCTCTCTTTTAAAACTTCTATTTGTTGCTGATCTCTTCCCAGCTCCCACTGTTTATTGTACTAAATATGGTACAGAGATAAAACCATATTCCACTCCATAGGCTTTTTCTAGGATTTCTACATGCAGCAGGAGGTAAACAGAAGAGTCGGATAAAAAGAACTATGATGGGATGTTATTTATGTATTAACATATGTGGAAGAACAGGGGAATAAGAAGAATACACTTAAAAGAAATGAAAATTGAGCTTGACAAGAAATAGATGATTATTTAAATGCTTTTGCCAATCTAAATGTTGGAGATAAACTCCCCTTTCAAAGAAAAATGATACTTAGAAACATTTTTCTTTTACAATAAAATAAAAGAAAACCTGTGGGAGGTGAAAAGTCATTGTGGAAAAACATAACTCAGAGTTTGTGAGAAACTATCCTGCTCAGACAAGGAAGAGGGAAGCTGTTTATCAGATACTAAGTGGGGGGAAGCATGGAGAGGCTTCACCTCAAAAATAACATAGAATCATAGAATACTTTGGGTTGGAGGACACATTTAAAGGTCACGTAGTCCAAATATTTCTGCTTTCATAAGAATTAATCACAGCATTCAGGATTTAATGCAAAATGCTACTATCCTCTTCCCAATGGTCTACATCTCAACATTATGCCCTTACAATCTAGTTTGCTGACCTAAGACACTAGAAGCTATAAAACAGCACGTTCAAAAGTAAACAACCAGAAAGAGGAACTCCATTTTATGTGGTCTTACTTTTATTTATTTTATTTATTTTATTTTATTTTATTTTATTTTCTATTTTATTTTATTCTTTTCGATTCTATTCACTCAGAGTTTCCCAGTCAGCCCAATCCTCTCCATGGGTTCAAGGAGGACCTTCCACTGCCTGTCAGAGTCACTCATTACTGTTTTCATCTTTTCTAAGTCACTCAGCACCGAGATGAAAACTACTCAATGTCTTTTAAAATTTTTTTAAATTTTAAAATATTTTTTGTTTGTATTTTGCAAAACTGTGGTCATAAAGTCCTATACAAAAAAACCCAGTGTCTGAAATTCTACTTTGTAGATTTTTTCTAAATATTATCAATTGATCCATNAAATAACATAGAATCATAGAATACTTTGGGTTGGAGGACACATTTAAAGGTCACGTAGTCCAAATATTTCTGCTTTCATAAGAATTAATCACAGCATTCAGGATTTAGTGCAAAATGCTACTATCCTCTTCCCAATGGTCTACATCTCAACATTATGCCCTTACAATCTAGTTTGCTGACCTAAGACACTAGAAGCTATAAAACAGCACATTCAAAAGTAAACAACCAGAAAGAGGAACTCCATTTTATGTGGTCTTACTTTTATGTATTTTATTTTATTTTATTTTATTTTATTTTATTTTATTTTCTATNTTAAAATTTTTTTAAATTTTAAAATATTTTTGTTTGTATTTTGCAAAACTGTGATCATAAAGTCCTATACAAAAAAACCCAGTGTCTGAAATTCTACTTTGTAGATTTTTTCTAAATATTATCAATTGATCCATTTACAGCAAGAAAATGCTCAGACCCTGGGAGAAGGAGTGCTGAAGTCAGTAAAATCCAGTCTGAAAAAACCAGAACTGTTTTTCCAACACCACTAAGTAAGATCCCACAGGTAGGGGTTTGTATATTTAGAAAAGTTTTAAGCAAAAAATCCAGCTATTTGCATCTCTAAATGAGTTTAAAAACCTGATTACATATTATAGGAGAAGAGAGGCTTGATCTCAGACGGTTTGACTCCTCCACTATTCCACTCACTGGAATACTGATCTTCTGAGCTCAGTAACATCTCTTAGGAGACCTTAAATCTTTGGTTCTTACATCTTTTGACTAGATATTGTTACATATTATTTTGTGCAGTTATTATTCCTGCAAAATGGCTTTGGCACTGTTGGCCTGATTTCAAGGATTCCTGCTGTTCATTGGGGTGGGAAAGCCAGTAGCTGTACATCTTTGTCTTGCCCAATCCACAAGGATACACATCATAATACAACATCAGACCAGAAAGAGAGCTCAGAATATTTTGATAAGAGACGAAACTGAGTTTCTTAAACAAATGCTGGCTTGCGTTGTTTCCCCCTATTGGCTACACAAAGTATGAGTTTGCTCTGTCAGAGAAAGTGTCATCTAAGCATTAGAAATTGACATAACTAACTAGTGTTATTTATCTGCCTGGAACTGCGGTTATGAAGCAGCATATAGGAGGAGTACAGTTATGTGGGAAACATAGAACAATTATTAAAGTCAACAGAGATTAATTATAATGAAATTTAAAAATAAGTTTCATGCATTTATCCATTTTATGTGTGAGTTGAAACTCAAGAATTAGGAGGAGCTCTACAATTAAAATTCAGCTACATTAACAATCAAAGTTTCTTGTTTTATGAAGCTTCTAGGGAATCAGTTTTTGCAAACATAAGACTTCTCCCTCCTCTGTTTTTTTTTTCTGTTTATTTATCAGAGATGAGATTTTTCAATGTGAGACATATCTCTGACTTTGATACTTTAATGTCTTTCTTGAATCTCAGACTCTGTTGTGGGAAGCCTGGTCTCTGTGAGGCCAGTGGGGAAAAACTCTTCATTTTGCTGGGGGTTCAGATTTCATACTGTCTTCCATGATGCAGCTTTTTAATATAAACAAGTAAATGCCTTGTTAAGTAAATGAAGGACAAGTTAACCGATTGTAAAGACTGTATTGACAGCATTAACGATTTTTAAAAATTTTATTTCAGTATTAGATTACATATGAGAAGCTTATTAAAAGAACATTATATTTGCAAAGTCAATTTCTGGAAAGTTGCTCAGAGCCAGGACAAGGGCTGCATAAAGAGATTCAGTCATAAGCAATGCTATGATTTAATGCTGCATTAACTGAGAAATGTTTATAACTCTCAGAATTCAAAGTCCAGTACAATCTTGTTTTTTGCAGGTCTACTACCCTATGCAGACAAATTTAAAATCTCAAGAATTATTCAAGTAGGTACTATTTCAAGCCTGAATTTAAATACTTTTCTCGAGTGATGGCTATGTTTCAGTTCCTTGACAAAAAACAAAAATGACAATGCCATTTTTTACTGTAATTTTCCTTTCTCTTCTACATGGTTTATTGAAACTGCAGACTTTGTGGCAAGGACTGTATTTTATTGGGTAGGTCTATTAAAGCAGTTCCCATAATTTAGGTAGTCCTATAATATAGATGAACAAATAAAGAGCAACTTGTTACAGCAACACAATTTTTCAAGATAAGAAAAATACCTCTTAGACCTCAAGAACTGTGTCCCGATTCATACAGTTTGTGGTACATGCTTTAGGATCTTATGACTTTTTAATGACTTTCCTACAAGTCACTAGGTACACAACAAACCTGAAGGTCTGCTTACTGCATTAATGGACAAGGGTTCCATCAACATTTGCTGTTAACAGTGTTATAAAGTCTGCTTCTGTGTGAAACCTCATAAGCCAGACGCTTAATCAAAGCAAACATATTAAACAACTATTAATTATTTTAATTCAGTTGGAAATTTCTGAAAAGCTGGTAATGATAGCATACATGCCTATTTATGCTAAAATAAATCGCTGGATATTTCACTTTGTTTCTCTGCGTTTACTTTTGTTAAAAATAGGATTTAAATGCTAAACTTCAAAAACAAATTAAAATCCAGGACAGATTCGGTGAGCAATTTAATTATCAATGTTCTGTTCAAATAATTGTCTCACGGAGACAGTGTGCTTAGTAAGAGGAGACTGCAAACAGATGAGTACACAGATAGCAGAGTAAATACATTCTACTGGCTTAGCACCTTGCCTAAATTTTTGGCAGTTGACTCAGGTTTTACTCTAAGTGCATCTCTTTGCAAGATGTAAGAACCACAATCATGCCTGAAACACATCTGAAAATTTAGAAATCCTAAGAAAATTGTGAAAATTCATCTTTTTTAAATGGACATTTTTGAAATGCTTTTAAAGGTTCTTTTTCTAGAACAGTCCAGAGACAGAATATAATTACCTGAGAGCTAGACTAGAAATAGGTTCTTTCAAGCTCATTTCTCTTTACATAGTGTGAATGGGGATATGAAACATCTGAACAGGTTGGGTCCCTGGTCCTTTCTGGGCATTTCCCTGTGGACCCAGCTCCTGGGGTTTATTTTGAGCAAATAAACAAGCATGCAAGGAGACTGATCAAGAGTTAAAGTATCTTTCCTGAGCCACTGTCTCCAACAAACTACAACGTTTGAGGGCATCAGCAGATGGGAGCTTACAAGCCATCAGTGGAACTGTTTGACCTAATTCTGCCAGCAGATGACAGAACCAAACAAAAGAACAAACACTTCCCCTAGCCGGTGGCACTGCGTGGGGTTATTTTGACCCAAGTGCAGGACCTGGCACTTGTTGCCTTTTTGAACCTCATACAATTGGTCTTGGCCCATCGACCCAGCCTGTCCATATCCCTTTGCAGACCCTTTCTGCCCTCCAGCAGATCAACACTCCCATTCAGCTTGT
>VZRQ01006644.1:351997-404992 GCA_013397975.1 Machaerirhynchus nigripectus
AAGGAAGGAGGGACTGGGGGGAAAAGGTGTTTTAAGGGCTTATTTTACTTCTCATTATCCTCTTCTGATTCTGTTAGCAAAAAATTCACTTTGTAACTTTAATCTGAGCCTGCTTTGCCCTTGAAGTGTTTTCTCCTTATCTCAACTAATGAAGCCTTTGCTAATTTTTTTTTCTCTCTCTCCTCTGCCCAGCTGTGGCAGGGGAGGGTGAGNCCCCCTGCCCTGTCTCCCTGCGCTGCCAATGGGAAGGAAGGAGGGACTGGGGGGAAAAGGTGTTTTAAGGGCTTATTTTACTTCTCATTATCCTCTTCTGATTCTGTTAGCAAAAAATTCACTTTGTAACTTTAATCTGAGCCTGCTTTGCCCTTGAAGTGTTTTCTCCTTATCTCAACTAATGAAGCCTTTGCTAATTTTTTTTTCTCTCTCTCCTCTGCCCAGCTGTGGCAGGGGAGGGTGAGCAAGCAGCTCTCATGGGTGCCTGGCACTGGGCCAGTGTCAAATCATGACATCCACAAACTGACTGAGGGTGCCCTCGATCCCCTTTTCCAAATCATTGATAAAGATATTAAACAGGCCTCAGTACTGAGCCCTGGGGAACACCACTTGTGACAGACTGCCAGCTGGATCTGACTCCATTCACCACCACTCCCTGGGCCTGGACATCCAGTCAGTTTTTCATCCAGCAAACTGTGCACCCTGTCCAACTCATGGGCAGCCTGTCTGCCCAGAAGAATGCTGTGAGAGACAGTGCCAAAGGTTTACTAAAGCCCATGTGTACATCTACAGTCTTTCCCCAATCCACTAAGCAGGTCACCTGCCTCTCAGATTGTTCCATGGAAAGCAGCAGCAAGATATAATGGATATATTTCTCAGGGAGAATGGGTGGCCTGATAAGGCTAGGAGGACCTGCGTGACAGAGTAGAATCCTTCAGCATTTTTGCAACACAAGAAGTGTTGTTTTCTTAAAAGTAGTATCTCCTGAGAAAGAGTTGTCAGTAGCCAATTTTCTCCTTGGTAAAAAGAACAGGGAATGTATGAAATTGTCAAAATATCCCATCTGAATTATTTATAAAGATTTTTTTTCTTGTTAAATAGCAAGCTTAAACTGTCACTTTAGAAAACCCATAGGAGAAAGCAAAAAAATATATAAATCCAAATGATTTTTTTTAAGTAACCAGGAAAACACTTTCGCTCATATGAACCAATAGGGTGGGGTTTCTTTTGTTGTGATTCCCCAGAAAAATTGAATATTCTCCTTCTTTTTTTTTTAATCTCTAATGAGCTTGGGAAAACATTTGCCCTCATGAATTTTCACAGGATCAGAAAATTCCTTGTCCTAGAAATCTGCAGATTAGAAGACAGACAGGCTGAGGATGCTCTGTGAGAGGAGGCAGTGATATTTTTCAGTGTCAGAGTTTATTTGTAACAAGGAGGTAGGTATGATAACAGTTACATTTATTGGGCTTTCAGGCAGAGAGATAGATGTAGATAGATACAGGTAGTTATCACATTATATTCCAACTTCTACAAAAAGGGAATATATATTATACAGCTTACTTTACAAATATTACAAAGAAAATATGGTTCATACCCTGAAGAACTGGGACATTCATTTCCAAACACACTAAACAGGAAATTTTACATAAAGTAGCTCCAAGAGTTCAGTCTCAAAACAGCCTTGAGTGACTTTGGTTTTTTGTTTGCACATATTATTGGAATGGAGATTTTAGTCATCTTCTTCTTTCTTAGGCTGGCAGTCACTGACAAAGCTTCACAGAAGGGTTTTTTTAGGGGGGATTTGCCTCACAGGGAAGCGTGCTGGTAGGAAAACAAGGGAATGAGTAAATAGAGGGCTGCATGGCCCTAATCCCTCAATCCTAAAATTGAAAAAAAAAAAAAAAAGGACTGAAACAAGGTATTTTTCTAGGAAAGGGAGAGAAGGAAGAAAGAAGGACATGGGGCACACTGCATAGGTGATAATGGAGGATATTTACGACCCAGAAAGCTATTTTTATTCTTCTGCTCCTCCCCCCCTCTTTACTGTAGAGGCTTTTCTTACAAATGTTTCCTTGAACTATAAAATCCCATACTCATCCCCAAGAACATTATTTAATCAACTCTTTACAGCAACAAACACATACATTCCTTCAGTATAATTCAAACAGACATCTTGTAATCCAAAACACACCAGAAATAATGTTGCCCATTCCCTTGCATTCAGGAGTCATCTTTTGTGTAATTATGAAGAAAAACTGCTGGAAACAAATTGAAAAATGTAATAACCAGTTTGCTTCCCATGATTTACATGAAGGGTACCCTGACAGCACAACAGCATTACTAATTATGATGATCCAAATCAAATTCCCTTTGAGGCTGGTCTCCATCTCACTGCACCCAGCTGTAAGAGAGATATCTAAGAAAATCACCTATTACTTGTCACTTCAGTGCGACCACAGCCAGCATCCTACACTGGACTAGTGGTCTCTCTGACAACCTCCCAGACTATACAAATCGCTGGTGAGCACGGCATTAATTCAGCCTGTCATCAGCTCTCCATTCTACCCCTGTAATTCAAAAAGATGGAGTATCTGTGATCTCTTACAGGAAAACACTGCTCTGGGAAAACACCTCTCCAGGTAGATGTTACAAACTACCATGCAGTCTCCCTTCTAGATCTGCTGTAATTGACAGGTGCTGTGACTCCCATAGTAATAAAAAAGGTATGTTGGTCCATGGCAACTTGAATATGAGTCAGCAGTGCCTTGGCAGCCAGGAGGGCCAAGTGTGTCCTGGGGTGCATCAGGCACAGCATCGCCAGCCAGGCAAGGGAGGGGATTGTTCCACTCTACTCTGCACTCACCTTGAGTCCTGTGAGAATTTTTGGACACCACAAAATACAGAAGACATTAAGGTGGTAGAGAGCATCTGAAGGAGGGCCATGAGAATGGTGAAGAATCTAAAGGGCAAACCTCATGAGGAGAGGCTGAGGTCACTTGGTTTGTTCAGCCTGGAGAAGAGAAGATTGAGGGGAGACCTCATTGTGGTCTTCAACGTCCTCATGAGGGGAAAGAGAAGGGCAGGTATTGATCTCTTCACTCTTGTGGCCAGTGACAGAACTGGAGAAAATGGCATGAAGCTGAGTCAGGTGAAATTTAGGTTGGATATCAGGAAAAGACTCTTCACCCGGAGGGTGGCTGAGCACTGGAACAGGTTCCCCAGGGAAGATGTAACAGCACCAAACCTGACAGAGTTCAACAACCTTTTGGACAATGCTCTCAGGCACATGGTGCAACTCTTGGGGTGTCCTGTGCAGGGCCAGGAGTTTGACTTGATGATCCTGATGGGTCCCTTCCAGTGCAGCATATTCTATGATTCTGTGAAATTTGAGCCTTCATACCCAGGCACACACCCAAAACATGTCAGCAAAGCTTGAGCTGGCACAGGAATGCAAATCAAAACCATATCAGGTCTGTTACCAAGGCAGAGAAAGCAGACACTGCACACCACAGCTCCCAGCTCTGACATTGTCCGTCACGAACATTTGTTCCTCAGATTTTTCACTCCAGCTGATCCTCTCTGGAGTGCTGCAGAACATCTACTCTATCCACTGTCCCTCCACATGCACAGTTAAATTCAATTCTGAGGCTTTTATTTAGGAATACAATTCACAGAAGACTTTCTTTTTCAAGAATAAATGTTGCAAGGTTTGGCTCAGGATGTTTGTTTCTGATCTAGGGGATTGTTAAGCACACACGGCACTGGAAACACATTTTCCAGGAGACCATCATGGACTCAGGGCATGCTCATGACAAAGTGGCACATAATTACCATTATTCTAGAAGGTTTTTTTCCAGATTATTTCTTATCCATATATGAGTTCATATCTATGCAGTGCAAAGTAACAGGATGACTAGCATTTGAGAAAAAATACACTATTTTCAGATGAGATACCAGCTGTCAAGTTAGATAGAGAATACTGCATCAGAAATTTTACAGCCCAGTTCACAAAAATTTTATGTGTCTGTAATTCATGTTTTTGTGTGAAATAGTTGTTCGAATATGCCATGCACGGTGTGCCAAATAACTGCATGCATAAAGACCAGTCAAGGATTGTCTTGGGTCAAAGAATGGTCAAATAGATTCTAAAAAGAAGACATACATAAAGTTAAAATGCCCCTTATTTCAGTGGTGAAAAATCTGCATGTAAAATCTTAAATTGAATTTAACTGGATTTCTCTTATTTATTTAAAAAACCCCAAGGCACACAGACATAAACACATTTTTTAATTTAATTGAGTGTCCCAGAGAAAAGTGAAATGCAGCAGCCAACAGAGAAGTTAATCAGTTTTAAGAACCTCAGCTTTTACAATCAGATCTTTAGTTTCTCCCATGTTGTCTCTGGAACTTTCCAGATCAAAGACCCCTGCTGAACAAGATTCTCTGTGAAGCCCCAAATGAAGTCTCAACTCTGGCATATTTCAGAAAAAACTTGTTTAAGGTAGTTATTCCTTGGGCAAAGTGATAAAGAAGTGTCTGGCTCAAAAACAAAGATATCAACCTCAGAAAACCTCAGTCACTTTCCATTTTTTTTTTTTTTTGTGAAAAAGGCACATTTTATATATAGAAGCATGCAACAGGTTCTGATTAGGAAATTATGTATTACTTCTGCTGAACTCAAAGGTTAGATCAGTCTTGGAATTCAAGTCACAAATAGGTTGAACTTAATAACGTAAAGACATTTTGAATGCAGTGGACAAGGAATAAATTAATAACGGGGGTTTATGCTGAATGTGATTTTTTTTTACTATAACCATAGCATACACTCAGAGCTACAATAAAAATGCTGTACCAAACTTTTTTTTTTCATTTGCAACTGAATAATATTAATCTCATCTGAAAAGTAATGGTTCTAACAAAACTAACTGTAGTGCAAGCAGTCAGCATTTTCTAGTCTAGCAGTTAGCAGAAGCACTGTATTTTGGAGGCAGTCTTTGCAGAATAAGATCAGAAATGCAGAGACATCTTCCAAGTTCTGATACCAGCTCAGCTCTATTGAAGGGAAACATGTAAACTTGCATCCAAGCAAACTTGAAACTGACATCAATATGCTCACATGCATTTTAATTTCAGCTCTCCAGCATGCAAGTACTGGTTTACTTGACTCGTTCAAGTCTCTGTGTCACTGCCGTGGGTCAGCCTTCGTCCCCCAGGTCCTTGCTTTTGGCCCAATACTCTTGAATTTTCAGTCAGCTGCTCAGGAGAACTAACCTGCCATTTAACCCTCAGTTATGCAATTAAGAAACATCAGCATGGCTAGAAAATAATGCATAAAAGATTGAAGGAAATATATTTCTGAAAAAAAGAAGAAATGTTATTTATTTTAATGTTGAGGTTGCATACCCGTAATGACATTTCTGCTTTTTTAAAGCAGCTGAACAAGACAAAGTGAGACAACTGGCAATTTATTAATTTATTCTCAATAGAGAGAGCTCACACAGCCACAATCTGTAATGGAGGCAGCCACATGCTCAAACCTGCTGAGCAGTGAGAATTGTAGGTCAAGTCCAGTAACACACACTGGTTTACACTGGAAGATGAGGTCTACTGACAACTGTGATAGCATGCATGTGTTTAAAGTGCTTTCCTGGACAGCAGCCACCAGTGCAACCTACAGGAGTAGCATGCTCTTCCTTTTGGGAAGAGAATGACAGACAAAAGTTTCTAAATATGAATCTTAATGCTAGATGGTGTCAAATCAGAGCAGCCCCACTCATATGAAGAGAGATGTCCTGATTTTTATTTTACCAGCTGAAAGACTAGCTTGTTGCATCCATCCACTTGATGCTAAAAAGCTGCCTGTCTCTAAGCTCAGTTAATTGGATGCAGAACACTCTCTGCATTTCATTTTCTCTCTCCTTTTTCCTTGTTTTAAATTCTTTTTTTTTTCTTCTCTTTTTGGCAAAGTGCCCTTATTATTTTGTATCCTAAAGCATTGGAGGTTAATAAAGAGAGCAAATGGAGAAGGAGATGGAAAGGAGTTTGTTTGTACTTCACTCTCCATTGGGCCATTATGTCTAAATCCATTATGTAGTTTACCTGATGCTGTGTTCAGAGCAACTGAATGCTGTAGTTCTTTTTAATACTGGTATTTTCTTAACACAATTTAAATTAAACCCTTTATTAGTCCAGAGAAGGCTGAACACGAAACAATAGTAGCTCTGGGAGAGTAATTATTTCTGTTCCATTGTCTGAGATGCTAGGGCTTTTGATTAGTTACACTATACAGTACTTAACAGCTAACCAGCCTCACCATGGTTAACAATACATAAGATTTTCCCTGTCCCAGCAGCACTCCAAGTGCTTCTGAAATGTTGGCTCTGTCTTTAATCTTGTTATTCACAAATACCTCTAATTTTCTGGAGTGTGTGTGAAAACTACTGTACTGCCAGCAGCATAGAACATCATGCGTCAGGCTCTGTTGGGAAGGGATCTCTGTAAAATGGATGCATGAAGCTGTGGGTTGTAAGCCATTAAGCTTTCTCAGTACGCTTCTAATGAGCTTATGATAGCCTCACAAAATGACTGCTTTTACTGCAGCCTAGTAAATTACAGTATGTACAAATTAAATCAGTGGGACCCAACGCAAGCTGTTCCTCATCAGGTTCAACACTTCTTTTAAGAAGTGAAAAATTATGACATACTAGAGCTGCTATATGTTTCAGTCATGTCATATGCTGAAAGTGTGTAGTGTACTCAGCTAATTTCTACAATTATCTGTATAACACTTCTCACCCTGTCCCACAGAAACCAAGTACTTCCTCTCTTATGCTGTTCCTTCATGTTTCAAAGTTGGTGTTGTAATGCATGTGAATAATAAATTAAAAGTTAAGAAAAAATTGGCTGTTAAAAGTTAAAAGCCAAAAAAGTAGCTCTCTGAGACCTTGATCTCTCTCCCATGGAGGCCGGTGGCAAAATCCCAACTGATTTTTTTTTTTGAACACATAAAACCTTCTGCATTACATTAAAACCACTTTTCTATATTACCTCTCTGGCAGTCACAGGGCACCATTAAAAATGCTAATAGAAGTTATTTCTACATCTTCACATATTGCCTCCATTCTTTCTTCTGTCAGTTTTATTTTGGTGTGACCTGAGTGGATTAGCTCCTGGTGTTCAGCACTCCAAGTGACACCCCTATGAAGGAAACCTTTTGGGGCACTGGTATATATATTAATGGAAACACGTCTCTCTCTCTTTCTGCAGCTTTCTCTCTACTTCTCTTTTAGTACTGTGGCATCTGAACAATATTAATTACATTTTGCTAAACAGTCGGAACGGTTTTAAAATTACTACTTAAGCACCACTGGAAGTGCAACTGACTTGGCCCTGTTGAACCAGTTTACCATACCTGAAGACAGCTTTGTGTATATTTTTAACAGAGCAGTCCATGGCATCAAGGTGCAAATTCCTCAGAAAGTATCCTAAGGTCAATGGTGACATTAATACTCTATAAATATGATGTACATACATATGATATGTTGCTAAGACTCTGCAGAAAGCAAGATGGCTTTTACTACAGGGGCTTGAGTCTGGACAATAATCATCAGACATCCTGCAGGAGGTGGTGTAGTGCAAAAAACCGGTGATTCAGAAACATTTTCCAAGAGTCGCTCTTGGATGCATTTCCCAGGCCCTGGGGCATGTGCTTTAGCTCTGTTCAAGTGTTCACAGGAAGGAACACTGGCTGTTCCTCCCTTCAACACCATTCTCTGGTTTCAGAGGGGTCTTCCATCTGGTCACTCCTTGGCACTCCTAACTCTTCTGTGGTTTAGCTGAGTGACTGTGTATGGACAAAACAAAGGAAAGCTTGGTGAGTTTCTAATAGAAGCCTCATCCTCAGGAAGTCCTGTGTGTGTTCCTGGATTCCTACTGAAGATTATAAAAATCAGCATATATCCCCAAAGAAATTCTATGGGTATTGATGACCATTTTTAATAGCAGCATGAACTGATGAAGTTGCGGAACAAAGGCAGCATTAGCAACTTCCAGCATCTGAGAAATGGTAACAGATCCCTTTCACCACATGAAATAATGAAATTTAAATAGTCATAAAGAGAATAATGGTTTCTCCCTTCCACTTTTCAAGTCTTCTGCTCTCCATTCTCAAGCTGTCCCAAAAAGCTCTGGAGTTAGAACTTGCCTTTAAAAAGTGACAGTATATTGTCATTCTAGTCAAGCATCAAGAAAAACATAAATCACAAGTAACACATTATCCATAAACTTTTCTGAAATAAAAATCAAAATAAATTGGAAAAAAAAAGAACAACTAGACTGTGAATACTTCATTAAAGCAATGCTGACTTCAATGAAAGGGACAGATAAAATTAATAGTGTTACTACACTGCCATATCCTCACCAAACTCAAAATTAATACATTCATGCCAAACTGGAAACCTGTCAAGAAAACCATTTAAGATTGTAAACAAAAATACCAGCCAACCTACCAACCAACCAACCAACCAATCAACCAACCGTCAGTACTATTAATAATATCTATACATTAAATTAACTAGTGCAATGAAAATTAATATCAAATGATTTTATGAGCTTCTAGGAAAACTCGTCATGATACCAGTTTCTCCTCCTATTGAAATGACAGCACTTTTCAGCAACTGCATTGCAGATGGCAGCAGTATTCATGGCAGCTTTCTAGCATCCACAGCTTTAAGCCAGTAGGATATACTTGGTTTGTTAATTTTTCATTTACGTATTGATCTAAATACAAGTAACAATATTAGAATATTGACTACTGTGTGGCTATTTTATATATTTATGAAAATACGCACACATATACACTTATATGCAGCAAATAAGGGGGGGGGCATCCTCATTTTTTTGCTTATATGTCTTTTCCTCAACTACTAGGCTGTGTCTGGCATTATTTGACTTCTGAGAGATCCTGTCCACCACCACGTATAATAGGATGTTATATAGTTATAAACAGATAATTCAGCCTTCCTGCCTGCCTTCCTTACTTTTCCTCCTTCCTTTCTTTCTTTTTGCCTTCTTTCCTTTCCTCCTTTCTTCCATCCTTCCTTATTTCCTTCCTCGGCTATGTTTCAAAACCTGGCATCATATACCATGCATATGTGAAACATCAGAGATGATTAGTACAGACAGGAGATCGGAAAATCATGAAGCACTTCTGAAACCCTGATAGGAAGTGACTCTTCCTGGTTGTTGATTTATTGATGCTGACAACATTAGTTTTTTTCTCATTTTTAAAAAACTGAAAGTACCTTGGTACTTGGAAAAATACTGAAGCCAAGTAAATAATGAAAAAAAACCCACAAACCTCTGTAGAATTGAATGTCCCTGCTCCTGAAAGAACCTGCATGTGTAGCTTAATAAAAAACACCAAACAACAAAACCTAAACAAACAAACAAACAAACAAAACAAACAGAAAAAAAGAAAAGGTTAAAAATGAAAGGCTTTCAGAGATGCTTCTTTACAAGCATCCAATATAATTTTCGGATGCTTACAAAGATCCAGCCCAGAAGCTATTTTGTTTCTTTAGAACCAGAGCCAGTATTTTTCAACCTCTGTCAAGTTAAGGTCTGGGAATAACACCACCTTTTCAAAAGCTGTCTTCCAATAGCCATACACCAATAAACTGGCTAATGAGGACATTTCCCTTGAAAGTGTCCAGAGAGAGCTGAACACATGAAGTGGTACTTTTAAAGGTGAAAATTTTGTAGATAGTTTCTTTTAAAGGGCATAAGATAATTGCCCTTTTTTAACTAGCCCTTTAAAAGTCACTTGAAGACCTGTTTTAAGCCCTGTTAACAAACAGAAATTTGTAACTAATGTGTCATAGGATTGTGAAATCTACCAAGAAAATAGATTTCCACACCCTGTTTACTCTGGTAGTTAGGGCTATTCATGATAACAACACAGAAAAAAAAATTATGTGATTTTACCCTATAAAAAAGACTAGGAATGAATGCTGTGGAGGTAAAGGATTAAGGAAAAAAATTCAAGTCAAATAGACAGCTCAAGCTTTTATAGTATTTAAGCGAAGAATATGACTTTTGAGCACTTAAACATGTTCGCAGACAGAAAAGCTCAGAACCATGGATGTTTGGAAAGAGTCTTGCTCTGGCTTTGGTGGTCATGGCCACACACATTTTCCCCATATTTCATCTCTGGTAGGCTTGGAGCCTTAGGCTCTTATAATTTCAGCAATTCAAGGAGTTTCTGACCATTGAAGTGCAGTGACTATTGCTGCATTTGTAGAGTCCCAGCACTGTCTTGGCCCTGGTCAACTGAGTAGTCCCCCTAAACTCTTCTCAGGCACATCCTGTGAGTTAGCATGTTCAGGGCAGCTTGCATGTACCCTGCCCTGGATAGCAAGAGATTTGTAGTGTGGAAGTAAACCTTTGAAATAGGCAGGCCTTTGAACATTACAGAGGCAGCCAGCTGGCCTCCTTAAGAAAATAAATATTTGATTTGGTAGCACAGACAGACACTGTAAATAGCTGCCACAAACTCAGGCTTGAGTGCAGCACCAGTTCATCAGCAATTTGGACCTCATCTGTCTTATGGGTAGAAGAACTGCAAGAGACATCATAGTAAAATATATTGTCTAGTTTTCCATTATATTCTCCATGAGATATTTCTAACAATTATAACTATTTCACCTTTTTGTTTTCATGCGTCTGAGGACCATATTCAGATATTCAGTGTAGCCAAAGGACCCAGCTAAAGCCATGTTTGCTCAAACATATACATATTCTTTAGTTACTGTACTATAGCTTAATTCTGCAGACAGCTACAGCAGCAAAGCTCTCCAGCTCTCCTGATTCTTCCAAAATGTTTTTCCTAAAGATGAAAGCCAAGAGAAATTTCTGGTGTGTTCTCTAGCTCGCTGAGAAAAAAATCCAGAAAAAAATTCCACTGAAATCAGTGCCTGAATTCATCATCTCCACTGGGTCGATGAATTTGCGCATGCAGCCAAAGCCGCTGAGAGAGCCAAATTCTCAGCTGGTGTCCATTGACTTTCATGGAGATAGGCCAGGTTGCATCGGCTGGGGATTTTGCCAGAGCTGTTGACAAAAAGACACAGATGAAGAGTCAGCTATGCGAGGCTTATAGTTAACTTGGCAAATCTAGGAGTAGCCAAAGCACCACTATATGGGATATATTTACTGCAAAGTACAGCAGTGAAAAGAAGTATATACAGAAGATGAATGTTTCTAATCCTCTTAGAAACCATAATGATATGTCAGGACAAGAATTTCCCATGTGGAAACCATGGTAATGAAGCCTTCGTTTTGTCCTAGGTGACTGTCTTTAAATTGGCCCCTTTCTTTCTGCACTAAAATTAATAACCATAGTAGTAACCCAAGCAAATCACATGCTTTTTTGGGGAAAAATCACACTCAACAGCACAGTAGACCAGTTCATATAAACTTCATGCCTCAAACTATGGCATATGACTTCTTGTGGACTGCTGGAAAGCAGGGCAGGGTCCTGGGGCTCCCTTCCCACCTCTGTGCTAAGGGCTTTATGTGCAGAACTCCCACATAAGCCATTTCTCTGTTCAGCCCAAGAAAGGAAAACAAAGATGCACCAGAGATTTTATATTGAATCTACATATGAACTTGACTACGGTCTAAAATTTCCCAAACCATAAGCATACATGTATCTTCTGATTTTGCACTGACGCTTTTCAAACAAAGACGAACTGAAAATTGCAGAGGATAAAGCCAGTAATACTAGAGAGCATACGCAGCCCATGTTTTGGGAGTGGGAACTTCCCTGAACCTAAATACTGACTGCAGCATAATTTCTGGAAGTTTCTAAGGAGATGGCTGATACTGACATCTATTGGAAACATAATACTGAAGGGAATAGATATTGGTCTCATCTAACATGGTATGCACATTGGTATTGAGAAGCTTAATGTAAAGAAAAAATATATGCTTGCAATGATTTGTCTTTTATCAGTGAAACAGTGGTTGTTAATAATATAACCATTTAATATATTGCTATATTTATTAATGTATATTTAATGAAGCATGCATCATTAAAATTATCCTTCAGTGCAAACAGAGAGGAGGGACTTGAAAGTGCCATGCCATGTGATCCATGGTAATGGGCTGAGGCATTTACTCTCCTCTCCTTTTCCACTCATTAGGTGTCTGATGTTGCTTATGTGAGGTTCCTGCTATAAACAAAAAGTAGTCATATATAAAGGTTATTGTGCCTCTGTTACAAATTACAGTAGGAGATACGCTAGTCCCATTAAAAGTGCAAGCAGTGTTTTATCATGTTAAACCTTCAACAGCCTCAAAGAGTTAATAAATAGAAAATAATTACTAAATTTATTTAAAGTCCTCCTTCTCCCTTCATGCCCTATGTGTGTACTACTAGGCTTTAATGTGGATCTTTCACAGACATTTTCCCCTTCTTGTGTGGTCTTCCCAGACTTGCATTAAAGCTGGATCCTTACGAACTACAACACACTTCATGACAGAAAAAAATTATCTGTTGCTTCTCCCCTCCAGACAGCCACAGAAGGAAACAGGAGCCACAAGCATGTATTTGAAGTTCATGCTTGTATAATGATGCAGGATCCTTCCTGAAACGAGCATCCTTTAAGTATTCAACACTTTCAAAAGTCTGTATTCATCATTTTCAGTAGCCAAAATATAGATTCATGTGCTTGGTTTAAGGATGTGTTTTGTTCAAGATCGCATCATCAATTGGTTGTAGAATGAATCAGAAGTCAAAACAGCAGTGAACTTGACTTTGTAGATTTTAACAAGGGCTACTTAGATTTTTTTGTGTGTATTTGTTCCTCAAAAATACTTGTATAAATCTCCACAGATGTTTGTGCAGATGAGATAGTCTGTGTATAATATTTTTGATGGATTCACTCCCTCTTCTAGTGCAACTTGACTTATAACCCATCATCATTATGTTAGTGACTTTGTTTGAAAGCCAATTATTTTTTTAAAAAGTGAATATCAAAGTTCACCAGAAGAGGATATCAGTCCCCCAAAAACATTGGTCTTCACTACCATCAATAGTCTTGGGAAAATATGCTGCTTTGAGTCCTCTTAGTTTGAGAGTAATCATATAACAGCTACCTGCAATCAAGTCTTAAGATTAAACAGAAATATCAATCCTTCCAAAACTCTTTTCTTTGATTTTTAAAATTATTATTATAGGAAAAGGATTAGGGATAATGGTTTCAAATTAAACAAGGGTAGATTCAGTCTGGGACAAGTTGCCCAGAGAGGTGGTGGATACCCCATGCTTGGAAACATTCAAGGTCAGGTTGGAAGAGGCTCTGAGAAACCTGATCTAGTTCAAAATGTCCCTGTTCATTGCAGGGGGTTGGGCTACATGGCCTTTAAAAGTTCTTTCCAACCCAAAATTTTCTATGAATATCACTCACAAAGAATTTACCTTGTAGTTTAAATATACTGTGAAATAACCAAGCCACCCATAGGCCTTGATAAATAGTGCTCATAAGCGTTCTTAGTAATGCTTTGTACTTTCTCAGAAATATGTAAGTAAAAATATGTGCTGAACTACTAAACTCATAAAATTATTGCAGAACCGCTATCACTCTTAGTTGCGTTAACTATATTATAATAATTAAGTATTGGGTTACTAATCTCAAAAACCTATTTTTTTTTTAAACTGAAAGACAGTGCTTTGTAAAGGTCAAAGTATTAGACTAAAAAACAGGAATCAGTAACTTTTCCGGATGGCTTTGAAGCCGAGTCTTTCTTTTAGGAAAGTACTTAGCCCCTTTACAACACTTTTCCCTATATCTGATACCAATTTCTTGTTGATTTCCCAGCAGTGCAATTCCATTCACTTCAGTAGAAGGCTTTATGATTTATGGCAGCATAAATGAAAATACAATCAGGTTCCTCATTTTAAAGATGGAAATCACAGTTATCATTCTCCCTTTGGGCAATGTAAGGATTAATTAGTATTTTTCTGTGCTCATGAGGTGTTTTAAAAATATATAGTGGTAACAATGATAAATATTATTCCTTTTGTGCTAAAAGTTCATGCTTACTTGCAAAAATGTTTCTAAGTTAGGTCAATGTAGCAGTCATTTGAGAAGGTGAAGGTCTAACATCTTGGTAATGGAGATTTACAACCCTGTGAGGTTTCTCAACCTTGAAATAATATTAATTATAATAATTCATTCTTTAAATCATACTTATTCCTTCTTCCTATTTAAGAATTTAATAATAAATCTATTTTAAGCATTTTAAATACACCTGAATAAGAAATAACCATATAACTTAAGGTAACATTCTCTTACTGAATTCAAAGGCAGTTTTTCTTCCATTCTGGCAAAGAGGCCTAAAATCGTGAATTATTAATGCCTGCATCCATTTTCAAGTCTCTTTAGAAAAGAGATAAAAGAGGACTTATAAATGACAATTAGATCTACCATCTATGCAAGATCATAACCTTATCAAGTGGTAGTAATCTTGGAGAGGAAAAAGAAAATGNACAATTAGATCTACCATCTATGCAAGATCATAACCTTATCAAGTGGTAGTAATCTTGGAGAGGAAAAAGAAAATGAACAACTTTGAAAATAAAATTGTTAAAATAGACACAGATGTTATCAATGAATTTGCTAATTACTTTAAAGAACAAAATGTCTCTGCCCATAAATTTGGAGCTGGGGTGAGTTGAAAACATAAAAACATCAGGATGGCATACAAAATACTGAAAATAATGTTTTTTCACTGTGACGGGTCCTATAAGGATTTTAAACCTGACTATCTCAAGTTAACATAAATCTTCCATACGGCAAGTGAGTATTAAATCTCATGAAGAACAAGACACAACAAACTTTGTGGTCTTCAAACAAGACCGCAAACAAGCCATAAACAGCTGCAGCTACCTACTCAAAGTGAAACTCATCCCAGGACTCATCATTCATCTGCCCACTTTAATTAACTTTGCTTAAGTTCAACCAATCAGAGAAGCAATATGCAACTGTGCATGGGGAATATGCTAAAAGCATTACTTTATTGTAAAGCCTTGTGTTGTAAAGCCTGTAGTAGTCATCTAAACAGAAATGACAGTTTTGTGTAAAGACATCTGAAAGAAATAAAGTGAACTTTGGTATTGTTTGTACCTATACAGGAGGTTTGTAATCAATTGTCTGGCTTTTGTCCATCAATGTGTCAACTGATGATCAGATAGGTGCTACTTTTCAATTCTGCCCTTTTGAAATGGGAACCTCACATACCAACAAGGCTTTATATTAGGGTTTTCCGTAAGTCTTGTGAAGATGAATCTCAAGTCAGGATTCATGCTTTCGGCTATATTCTGCACAGTTCCCAAGTGAGGAGCATTTAGTTGCAAGTAATGGAGAGCTATAAAGGCAAATTCTAAATCCTATCCTAGTTTCTGAGTCCCTGAAAGAAGCTAGAGCACACCTGAATAGTTTTCTTTTCTCAGCTGCATGAAGCTAAAAAGCCGGATCTGGAGTTTATAGCATTTAAAGTTCTTTACATTTCAATCATTTTATTCATGTCAAATTCATATTTTTGCAACATTTTTTAGTTTAAAAGGTCCTCCAGATTTTTATATGCTTCATTAACTCAGGTATGTTTAGACAAACTTTTTAAATTTTGCAGATGTGCCTACAAAACTTTTATATTGATGCATAAACACGCTTCAAATAAAAATGAAATTCATTCTCTCAAGCAACATGTATATGTCCATCCTGACTGGGATTGAAGTTGCATCAGGATAGATTTCTTCCACATACACCGAAAAGCTTGGCACTAATGCAGTGTGAACGTTTAACAGAGTGCACAGACAAGGAAAAGATGCACAAAATCAGTTACTGTGTGATGTCTGAACCTTGATCGAGGTCATCAAAGAAACTCCTCCTCTGTTTGCATCCTGCTACTAAGAAAAAAACAAATAACAATACAGGACAGCATCATGAGAAAATCAAACATCCTCCCCCTGCACTGTGAGAACAGATCTATAGAAGAAAGTAATGACAGAAAGAATAAAAATTCTAACAACACTGATAAAGTGAGTATGGTTTATGGCCCCACTGAGGAGAGGTGCAGTCTTTGCATTTTTTATTCCAATTTCATGGAGTATTTCTGTTACATAACTGATTTTTCCCCCTCTGAATTAAAAAAAAAAAGAAAAAAAAATATATATGCATATATATACAAAAATCAACGCTGGTATGTCTGCATTTTATTATCTGCACATTTTTTCCTAGGAAATATTAGCTGAAAAAAAAATAGCTACAAAATATAATCATAGAGGCTCATGAGGAAGGTAATTCACATGTTGAATGCTTTAGTTTTCTTCCATGGCCACGTTCATTAGCCAGACTATAGGTCCCATGAGCCAGTTCTTAAGGCTGGGAAAGGAATAGTGTGGTCATCAGAACTTCTGCCTACATGTCACCCACAGCCACTTAGAATCAAGCACCTGGGATGCCATGGCAAAAATAAATCTTAAATCCTGGTGTCACAGAGCTACAACAGTGTGTCAGCAGGGAGTTTTAACTGTTAGAGTCTAGGTCTGCACACCTGTAATAGCAAACTACATGGGTGTTTTGGAAGCTATTGACAGACCTTGTGCCGTTCTGTAGCGCACTGTTGCCAGGGCTCTGCTTGTTGCTGGGAAGGCACTTACATGATTAGGTAACTGTACATTCTTCTTTCAGGATTGTCAAATAGGAGTTTCATCATATAAAACAAAAACTGACCACCAGCTATGGACGATAGGGCAGGCAAGATGGAAAATAAATGAGGGAGATTGGCAGATCTATGAAATAAGAAAACTTCAGCTGAATATTGTGTTAAATCATTGAAAATATACATGCATCTTTAAGAAAGAGCCACAAACCTCTCCTGAGTTACTGAATGTAATTATTAACTGTTATTATTATTCTCTATCCTGATCTTAAAATTTTATTAAATCGTAGTTCAATCTTTATTAGTAGGTATTTAATTAAGTGAATTTATTTATTGCACACATTTTTATTAATTGACCAGTGCCAGGTACCTATAAGGAAAAGGCAGATCTAACATACAGCTCTTCATCTTTTAAATGTCAGCAATAGAATGATACAGCATTACAACACTTAGCAATTTTCTTATTAACTTCTGTACTCTACCTTAGCCCATAAATAAAACAGAAGTTACCCCTAACACATAAGAGAATGAAGTCGAACAGTATTATCAAACAAGTAAGGATATGAGCTAAGAATAAAGAAAGAAAAAGAAGAAAAAGCAAACAAATTAAAATAACATGATACACTGATTTATATGACATGTTAATCATCTATTATTTATCCTAAGTGCTTTTTGAGTTCTCATCTAATTTCACTATAGCATCACAGATACATTTTATTCACCTTTTCCTGAATGTTAATAATTGATAAGCGATATTTAGCTTGCAAAGCTGATGCATACTCTTTGAAAAGCCATGCATTCCACTGGCTTCTCCCCTTGGGTGAAATCTGCTCCATCTGCATAAAATCATTGTATAAAGCTTTGAGGGCTTTGGGAAGCAGAATCCTTCCAAACAATATCTACAGTCCTCACAGCTGATCCTTACATTTTGTTCCTGGCTTACCTTCTTTGCAGCTTTCAACATCCACTTACAGAAAAGGAGTCTTTTTTTTCTGTGCACATTGCTGTTTTGTCTCATCCCTTTTGCTTCCAAGGGCCTAGAAAGACACTAACACTGCAAAGAAGAGTGTGCTGGATGTTTACACTAATATAAATTTCACTTCAAGTGCTTGTAAAATGGATGCCCATAGCACTGCCTATTATTCTGGGAATCACACTGGAAATTACTGATGGGGATTATGAAGTCTCTAATGAGAACTTGGAGTCAACAAAGAGCTATCCAGATTCACATCAGCTGAGAATGCACCCGGGAGGTTAGGGAAGGCAGGGTGAATATTCAGTGTAGATGGGAGCAGTACATTTTATGCTTACATTTGCCTTTGCAAACTCACAGTATCCTGAATGAACAACAAGAATGTTCAATGAACAACATTATAACTTCTGTATTTCTCATGAGGCAAATTTTCACACTTTGACAAAGTGCATTTCATTAATTTTCACCTTTCGACTCAGACATGGTTTTGTTTTCTTTGTTATCTTATTCTGGGTATCAAGGAGAGTATAGTTACAAAAGTCTTTACAATAGTTTATTGTGGTTACCTGCTGCTAAAGTTCTAGATAATTGTATGACTAGGTCTGTCCTGGCAATATTTCAATAACTATATGGACAAAAATCACCTCCAGGAATAAAATTTGTAATGCACCAAAATGTTCTGACTTTCTAGCTGAGCTATACCTATTCACACTACAGAATCCCATCTGTAATATATGCATACTAATAAAACTTTTGCTTGAATTCCATTTGCCATATATGACAGTAACTACTCAGCTTTATACTTCTGCTCTTACCTGAGTCTTTTAATTCAGCTAACTTGTTGTCAAAAATTTATACAGATGTTTTTTATAACTCAGTGAAGAACAAACTCTTCATTATAAATATTTTTTTTCTCTCTGTCTCTCTGTGGATTTGCCTTTATAGCCTTCCATGTTGCCCAAGTTTTACTTGAGTCATACATTTACTGACATTTACTGGCATACTGGCAATACACGGATTAGCTGGCAAGTATACTAATACTACATATTTTTTTGCAAAGAGGAGGAATGGTTCACTAATTCTGAATTAACTGTCTCAATTTGTGAAGCTTATTCTGATATTTTACTGACACGATTAGAATGCCTATTAATTAGTCTTTCATCACCGTTGTTCCAACTAAATAGTCAGTATATTTAGTAACCATGTGCCCAAACCATTTGATTCAAAACATTCATTGTTGACTCTAAATATGAAAATAACTTAATTTCTCAACATGAACTACTATCATAATGGACCAAACCCAGCTTAATTTAGTTGTATAAGTATTCCCATTCAAATAATTTTATCAGTAATGGCTGCAAATGAACCATGAAATTTAGCTGTTTTCCAGTCAAGTATAATCTAGTGGAGTATCTCATGTAATTTTAGATCTTGATACAGATTTTTCTCATCCAGTTTATTTAGCTGATTCAGAGTGTATGTGCCAACCTGACAGAAGGATTTGGAGTTAATTCCTATTAATACAGATTAAAATTGGGACAGGAAATGTCATCCAGCTCTGTGGAGACTGAGAATGGTTCCCAGAGGAGTTAAAAGCTTTTTTTTCATGCAAACTATTAAAAAGTTATTTGAGTATTACAAAATAATTAATTTCAAAAGTTGAAAGGTAATGGTGAGAAATAATAGAGTATTCTAAGCCACATAAATATTCCAATGACTATTTCTAAACAAGCAGATAGTAAAAATAGTTTATTCTTTCTTAAATTTTATGGAGCTTAGTAAGGATGCAATTCATGGATCATGTATTTTTGGTCTCATCAAAAAACAATATCCGCTGTTTACAAGTTTATATATGTCAGCAATTACTACACATAATAACAACCAAAATACCATAATATGTACAATTTGTTATACAAGTAGGATTAGTTCTCATAAACTGATGAAAGGTAGAACAGGGAAGACAAAACCAGTCACTGTCAAAATGATAATACAGCTTGAATTGATTTCTTCAAGAGGTATTAACTTCAGTTGTAGTATACTAAGAAGTTACTTTAACATTATTTCTATGGTCTACCATAGGATGAGCTTTTTAGTGTCATCATGGATTATTAACAGACCAACCCTACATAAGGAAAACCAGCTGTCTTCATGCCATTTATGTATTTCTGATATTTTACACAGAACCTGTGTTAAAACAACATTACCAAAATTTTAAGTCACTCCCTTTTACATTAGGTAATGCCACAGTTACAGCGGCCTGGATAGCCTCAGTTCAGTTCCTGGTGTTATTAAGTGTCATTATTAACATATTTGTCTTTATTAACATGCTAACATATTGACATACTAACATGTTGTCAATAATATGTTTAGTTCCATGACCACTACTGATCTGAGCTTTCCACACAGTTCTTGCCCCCTTCTCTACACAGGCTGGGCAGTGTTCATTAAATAAGTATTCAATATTTATTTATTTGTTTGTTTGCTTCTCTCTTTTCACCTATGGCCCAAAGCTATATATGTATTGAATAAACCAAGCACTTAGAAACAATTATTTTTTCCCTTGAGAGCATTACTATAGGAAACCTTCCTGCATCATCAAAATACCTCTCAAATAAGAATCCACTTATCTGCACAAAACGAGAAGAGTTCAGAAGAGTTAGTTACGCAACAAGCAGCTTACAGATGGGAATTTGAGGCATGTAAGGTTAAACCCAAGAGTGTGACTTAAATTTAGACTAATTTTAAATTAACTCTTTTTCATATTATGTTACAATGCATAGAGCCATTCATAGCTGGTCTCATCTTCTGCCAACTTCTTTCATGGGTGTGAGTGTAACACAGATCTTCAAGCAAATATTTGCACTGCAGAGGTCAGATCTCTGGCATCCACATGCAGCTCCTGGTACTTCAAAAAGGCAGGTCAAAAGGGAGGTTTGTACAGAGGGCAGATGATTCTCAGGTTATGGGCAGGCAGAAGAAAGAATCATAACTCTAGTGGAAGGTCTCCAAATGGCAGGGAGAGCTCTGCTCACTTCAAGAGTGATCACCACATCAGAGTGAGCAACAGGGTGACATCGATGAAAGCCAGGAAAGGAATGGAGGGACACTGACGACAAGTGATTCAGCACACACACCTGTAAAAACCAGACAACAAACATGAGATGAGTGAGAAACAGAACAGCACTCACAGTGCTGCAGCTACTCAAGACAGAAAAGGAACAAACGTGCATATGTGTGTAGGACAGCTTTCCAGGAAGGAGGAGAGAGACTGAGGCAAAAGGTGTGACTTTGAGTGATACAGACTCTCAAGATAGAAATTTCAGACAGTTCTAGGCAATTATGGTATTTCAGTTTAATTTGAGCATTTTATATTGTATCAGATGCTGTCTCATTTATATTGTGTTAAAAAGGTTGTGCAGAGGACTAGGAAAGTGTTCTGTTTATCTTGTCTTAGCCAATGCACTTTGTGAAGCATTTTCTCCTGAAAATCAGGACTAAGAGAAAGATTACTTCCATAGCAGCCCAAATGAGCTTGATGGGTTCTGGAAAACTTTCTGGAGTGTAGGTACTGGCAGAGACAAAATGGGATGCTCAAGGAAAGTGTCCTGTCTAAAAAGGGAAGCAGTCCCAAATCAGGTCCCAGGAGTTCCAGGTAAGAGACTTTCCTGAAAAGTCATAAGGATGGTCTGTAGGGAGACAGACTGGAGTTTTCCTCGAACTGAAAAATGCTGACTTTCAACACAATATGGAAAAAAAGCAAACACTGTAAAGACATAGTGGTTAGGAGGTTGATTTGTTTCCAAACATCTTCAATCTGTCTCACTCAGTGCTTCTGAGGCTTCCCCTATTTAGTGAGTCATTTTACTGTAGTTTGGTTGTTTTTGTTGTTCTTTAAATAAAACATTAGCTCTAGAAATTGCATGTCATTACTGTTTTTTGGCAAGCTCACATCAAAAATGAGAAGAGGGGAAAGTGCTTTCACTTGGCCAAAGATGTTCGCCTGGAGCCAGCTGCAATGTGATCCTCCCCAGCATGGTATGGGAAGTAGTAGGCTAGGAAACTCTGACAAAGTGCATAGTAAAGCAGTGGCAAATCCACCTTTCAAATACAAAAGTCACAAAACAACATAGTTCAGGTTACCCTTCAGGGCAACTGAAACCCTGGAGGTCTGGTCATGACTGCAGTGCAGAGCGTAGTATTGGAAATCTATTTTTCATTGAATGCCATATCCTAGTAGAGTATTCTAACAGTTTAATGCCATATAAGGAGATAGGCTAAGGAAAGGTAAAAGTGGTTTATCTTTTAATAGAGTTGATTAGGCACAATCTGGATTGCCACACATTAAGTCAGTAACTTAAGTCAGGTTTTGCAGCATAAGAAGAAGAAACAAAGGAGAAGACAAATGGGAAAAATACAAAATTGTGATGATTCCTTGTATCAGTAGGATGGCAAACAGGTAAATGTTATTAAAAATATGCTATTCATAGCACAAAAAAAAAGAAGAAATAATTAGGTGGCTATGTATAGTTATGCCAACTATTAATGCTTGCTTTAAAAATATATTTCCAGCAGATACACAACTCCTAAAGAAGAGACAATTTAATCACCCACCTTTGACTGAATCTACAACTTTTTTCCTAAACAGTGTCTTACATTTCAGTATTAATTTTGAAGGTATGAAACTGATTTGATGATCTGAAAGAGATTATTTAATATTCTGCAGAATTTCAAAAATCTTGAGAATAATTGGAAGAGCTTCTTTGGTGTTTGAATAATTTAATACCTTACTGCATTTTCTAGTCTTCTTCTTACCAATGAACCTCTGAAAGAGCTTTATTCTTTCTGTGTTTATAGGATTTTAATACTCAGATTTGGATACAGAGCAATTGCTTACCTTGATTGCCAGAGATTCGTGCCCCATGTCAGTATTACCTGATTTGACTAATATAGTCTTTATCTTGGAATCTCAACGCTATTGTCAGGTCTCAGAAGAGCTCAGATTTGGCCCTTTAGACTATGTGATGAGGCTTTTTTATTACACTTAAAAAAGTAATTGAACAAGGTTTGAACAAAAAGCATCACATTGTCCAATTCTATACTTTCAATTTCAGAAAGAGCACAATGGCTTCTGTTTTCTAATTTTCCTGCTTTGTTCAACATTAAAAATCAACACTCTGTCTCAGCTCATAGATCTCTTTGTTCTGGCTTCTCTTTCTTCAGTGTTGCTTATTCCTTCTTCTGTTGCATGCACACGTTTGGTTAATTTATCCAATTTAACATCCATTGCATCTCCCTTTCGTTTAAGTCTCTCCCATGCTGTGAAGAGTGACTGTCCAGGTCCATTTTATTTCTCTAAATATTGCAGTAATATTTGTAGGAGCTTCTTTTTCCCTAAAGGGCACTAAGACAGATGCTGTGTTTTCCATAATGTCTGTGAAATCTTTTGAGCAGCCTAGGTTTCTGTGGACTACATGACACTCCTAAATTGCAGCTGTTCTTAAGGATCTGTTCCTCTACAGTGATCTTTTGCTCATCTCTCCCCAATGCCAGCAAAAAGTTAAGACACAGAAAGAAAGGACTAAAAAGCTGAGTATTTGACTAGTTTGCATTTGCCCTAAAGCAATGGGAGACAAGCTCATAAAGTGTTTTGGCACCTACCTCCAGCGCAATTCACAGCCGAGCCTACAGAGGTAGACTGCTGAGTTTGGTGGGCACCTAACCCTTGAGAGGGCATTAAAAATGGGGCACATTTTTCGGGGGTGAAGTGAATCAGTCACTTTTTTGTCAGGTTTTGTTGAGCAGAAAGCAGCGTTCTGCTTATTCCTCTTTCCAGGCAGCCAAGTGCTGTATGCCATATATACAGCTGACTAGATGAAGGGGTAGGGGAATGGCTCCTAAATTCCTTAGGAGAGGCAGGCTAGGACAATGAGAAGGTTCAGATCAAATTTCATAGTAATGCATGTCTGGATTGGAATTTGCCATTTTAGTAGCCTTCCATTAAAGCATGCTTAGTGTGTCCTTCTACCTAATACTGACACTGACAGAACAGATAGCAATAATTTCTATTCTGTTTTATTACATTTGATAAAACCCAAACCAGAGAGAATTGAGGATTTTCATAATCAGGAAATTTTTTTCATCAGCAGTTTAATTAAAAATACTTTAAAATTATTTACCCCAGGCAATGGTAGCCATATATTTTTGTCACTTTATCTTTGAGAAGTTTCTGGTCCAGTTCCCAGTGGGTCAGTTTCTACTTCAAATGTGATACCTTTGCTACAATTTCAGAAGAAAACCAGAAGATGATTAAATATGCAGAGCTGAGGATATTAATGGTCAAGGCTGCATCTGCAAAAGAGAGGAAAATGTGAAATAGTGATACATATCCCCAATTTGTTTTTATTACTGACACTGTGGGATTTTAGGGCATTTATCTGTCATCTTTCAAGTGCCAGATTCTCTTCAGGAAACCTGTACCATTTACATTCTCTACTCATTTTTCTTAAAATATTCTATTGCTTATTTCTTGTACTTGTGGCTTGACCGTGAACTGAGACTTCAGCAAAAGATGTAGATTATTACCAGGATTAAAAACAAATGGCACACTATGATGGCCATGCAGATTTCAGGATGCCCATTCTAATATTTCTGAAGGAGGCTTTGAGTAGACTAAATATTTATCCTGTGAAATGGGGTCCATTTTTTAGGCTCTTTCAAAAGCCGAGACACACAAAATCATTGGACATTGCTGTAAATTGTGGTCATATGTGCATATTTATCTTCACGTAAAAGTATGTTATTGCCAAAGTTTTAACCTTCTCTAACTTTCCTGAATAATTTTCTGGAACATCTTCTCTTATCACATGTAGTTACCTGGACTTACCAAGTAATTAAACATATGGTGATATATTTAGTTGTACAAAATATTGTTTGTCAAATTACATGTCCACTGGGTTTCAATGAGTGTTTACCGTATGTCTAGGTATCTAATTCAGTAGCTGATGAATTTCATTAGAGACATTCTAGAAACAATTTGGTTTTTCTAAAACCTGATCACTTTTAACACTTTTAAATTAAATCCCTATTTCTGTGGCTATATTTAAAGTGTGACTTGAATTCCCTGTCGTTCACCTCAGAGGCTTTTTATTTTTACTCCTGGCTAATAAACTAAGAGGCATACCTCTCATACCAGTAAAACCCCAAGCAAGCTGCCCTGTATCATACTTCACACTTCATCAAGATTCTTCCCTGTGTAGTAATACTATTCATAGGGTTTTATATTTGTTTGCTTTGTTTCTATGGTTATTTTTCCACTTACATTAGGAAGCGTGATTGGTTTTTCTCAGCTTCCAATCTACACTGGAACATTTTGAGTTGTCCAGAAAATCACTTAAAGCTCTTAGTGGTCAAATAGAGCTGAGCGAACAGACACGTGATTTATCTACATCTGCTTGAATGAGATGAAAACAGTCTTTCAGACTGAGAGAGAAATATTCAGAAACAGAAATGTTTAACCTCCTAAAACTTTTAAAAAATGGTTTTGTTATTTCCTTCATAAATGGCATACATCTAGCATTGTAGGAACCACGACTGTCCTTAAAAATGTATTACCTTACATCATTTTCTAGAAATACCTATATAGAAAATCTCAAATTTAGGAAGCCACTTATTCTTTCTCACCCATCTCATGTTCCAGTTCAAGCTATACTGTGTTATGCCTACAAAGCCAGAGGAGTCTCACAGCACTGTAGGACTCTGACAATTGAGCAGCAAATTGAGTTCCAAAGGCATGAAGTCAGCACGATGGCTCAGAAAATGCCATTGCAGCTGTGTCCCTTTCACAGCTTCATTGAAGTACTGGAAACTAACTACTCCAATCACCACAGCATGATCTCTGTCACACTAGGATTATGACTCGAGTAACAAAGATGCATAAAGGATGTGAAGGACAAAACAACCGGATCACACCACTTAGAATTTAACGAGGAATTCATTTGCCTCACAAGCAAAATGGGATTTTCCTCTTCCGTGTACCACTAAATAAGGCCAATATCCATAGATGAAGCATGATGAAGGCTGTTTAGCCACAGAGAAGTGGACACTGTTTCAGCCACAAGTTTCTGAAGCATTTAATCATTACCATATTTCCTCACATCCTTTGGACTGTGCCAGCTCCTACTCCCCCAAATGGTACAATGTCTCAGATATGCAAATGTCTGATAATGGCTGTACAGAGTCTTCATATGGGGCTGCCCTGTTTAGGAAGGAAGAGAAGTAAGCATGAGGAAGCATGAGGTGCCACACCACATGGCTGTGGAGCAAGGGAGCAGATGTTACCTACACTACTGAGCAACAGCTGTGAAGTCATGCATAAAGACGTTTTCTCTTGGTTTTACCAAGAGTGCCTTCTTTTCACAGTGGGTTATTTTATCCATTCCTAAATTGATAAGGAATCAAATACTTATTAAAGAATTAATTACAATTTTCCTGCCAAGTAGAGATGAAATATACTTTGAGACTGCCACCACATGGACAATCAGAAAGATACAGAGACGGTTAAGCTCCTCTGGAAGTAAAAAGGATGCACACAGACAAGCTTCTTCAAATCATGTGAGAGAGATAGACTCTGGTTTCACTACCTACCAGCTTTTCAAGCCTATCTTAGTCATGTGTAAAATATCATAGAATTATAGATTCATAGAATGGTTTAGATCGGAAGGGACATTAAAACACATCTCATTCCAAACCCCTGCCATGGGCAGGAACGCCTTCCACTAGACCAGCTTGCTGAAACACCCATTCAGCCTGGCCTTGAACCTCCCAGGGATGGGGCATCCACAGCTTCTCTGGGCAACCTGTTACAGTGCCTCACCACACTCTGAGTAAAGAATTTATTCCTAACATCTAATCTAAATCTCTCCTCCTGTAGTTTAAAGCTATTCCCCCTTGACCTATCGCTATCTGCCTGTGTAAAAAGTCTCTCTCCTTTTTTATTTTATAGGCCCCCTTAAGTTTCTGGAAGGCCACAGTGACATCTACCCAGAACCACCTGTTTTCCAGGCTGAACAACCCAGCTCTCTCAGCCTGTCTTCATAGCTTAGGTTCTCCATCTCTCTGATCATCTACATGGCCCTGCTCTGGACCACTCTAACAGGTTCACATCTTTTCTGTGGTGAGGACCCCAGACCTGGATGCAGTACTCCAGGGGGTGTCACATGAGGGCAGAGCAGAGGGGCAGAATCACCTCCCTTGACCTGTTGGTCACACTTGTTTTGGTGCATCCTGGGATGTGGTTGGCCTGGGCTGTGAGCACATACCATTTCCTCATGTCCAGATTTTGACCCACCAGAAACTCCAAGTCCTTCCCTGAAGGGCTGCTATGAGTTAGCAGTGTGCCCTGCCAGCCATGTCCTGGGGTGTGTCAGGCACAGCATCGCCAGCAAGGCAAGGAGGGGGGATTGTCCTGCTCTGTTCTGCACTGGGGCGTCCTCACCTTGAGTATCATGTGCACTTTTGGTCACCACAACATAAAAAACACATTAAGCTATTAGAGAGCATCCAAAGGAGGGTAACAAAGATGGTGAAAGGCCTTGAGGAGAAACCGAGTGAGGAGTGGCTGATGTCACTTGGTCTGTTCAGCCTGGAGAAGATGAGACTGAGAGGAGAATTCATCACAGTCTACAACTTCCTTGTGAAGGGAAGAGGAGGGGCAAGGCACACCACTCTTTTCTGTGATGCCCAGTGAAAAGACCTGAGGGAATGGCCTGAAGTTGTGTCAGGGGAAGTTAAGGTTATGTATTATAAAAAGGTGGTTGAGCACTGGAACAGATTCCCTAGGGAAGTGCTCACAGCCCCAAGTCTGACAGAGTTCAAGAAGTGTTTGGACAACGCTCTCAGGCACATGGTGTGACTCTTGGGGTGTCCTATGCAGGGCTGAGAGTTGGACTTGATGATCTTGTGGTCCTTTCCAACTCAGCTTAACCTGTGGTTCTGTGATTCTGAGCACTTCTTCCAACCTGTACTTGTCTTCATTTAAGACAATTTAAAGAGGTGGACACTCTAGAATGAGGTACCTCCCCTTAGTTTCAACCAATCCTTTTCCACCAATAAAGAGAAATTAAATATGAATAGATATGAGTGACAAAATAACAGTTTACTAACAAGTGAAACAGCAACATGCAAAAACAGTGAATAATCCCATGTCCCTCCACAAAACTCCATTTCCAGCCACGGTGCTGAGTCTTAAAGAGACAGTAACATTTTTCTGGGCACAGATAAATATGGAATACAATAACCTTTTGGGTTACCCATGACAATATGCATGCTCGGGGTTGCCCTGACCTAGGTGCAGCATCTTGCACTTTGGACTTATTTAGCTTCATGAGGTTCTCATGGGCCCACATGTCAAGTTTGTCCAGGTATCCCTGGATGGCATCCTGTCCTCTTGTGTCAACTGCACTGCTCAGCTTCACAAACTTTCTGAGGGTGCATTTGATCTCATTGTCTATGTCATCAGTAAAATATTAAAAAACACCAGTCCCAGAACAGAGCCCTGAGGGACACCACTCATTTCAGGTAGTTGACCTAAATCCACATTCTCCACCATTCTCACTCAGGGTGAAAATAAATCTAGCAATAGCACCCAGAAGTTCTGAGGAAAGAATGGTAGAAGTGGTTGCATTCAACACTAAAGATCCTAGAACTGTCTTGTCTCTGTCTCCTCTAGTGGCCTCCTCTCTATCCTGAACAGGTAAATAACAGCTGCAGGATGTTAAGAGTCACTAACAGCTCAGTCCTGTGTTTCAGGTATTAAATTACTCAAGCCCACAGAGACTTATTTTTGTTCTGCTTTTAGACATGTTGACTAAATAAATCTCATGTTGACAAGAATGAAACCAAATTGGAAGCTAATTTGTTGCTGCCTGACATCAGGAAAAATATAACTTGCCCATTGATGCCACACAAAGATCTTTATTCTGAAATAAAACACTTTGATAAAAAGCCATCCTCCTCGTGTAATTACGAAGCACAAAGGGCAAAGTGAGAATTTGAGTTTAAATGGTGAAATAGAATAAATCCTGTTTACAACCCTTATGACAAAAGGTTTACTGTAACACAAAAAGAACTGGAGAATTCAGTTTCGTAAGTATTCTGAAAGCTTTTAATCTCAGAGCTATAAATAATGAATTGTTTCTATATGCTAAGGAAGTAAAAAAATGTCAACATAGTTTGGCAATTTCAAACAATGTACAAGACTTTATCCTTCACAGAAAATGCATAATTAATAATACCCCAAAACATGATCTACAACCAGAACATATTTCAACTACAGAAAATCCCAGACTGATGTGTTTAAAGAAAAGATCTTTATTTCTTTGATTAAAATATTTAGAGATGTGATAGGTTGTCCTTGGCCTCAGCACAGAAAAGCACTTAAATTTCTACCTGTCTGGAAGTATGGAAGTCCCCCTTTTTGTGCTGAGTTGAATAACAGTTGGCACCATGGCCTACATGGAATACCTTAAGTGCTAGAACAGGTATCAGATCAGGTATTAATTATGGAAAAACAATTACTCAAATATTGATTGGATCAATGCCTCCTTAGGAGGAAATGTAGAGATAACAATTTCGAATCTAGTGAGTGGCTACTCCCAAGAAAATTAAGTCTTAGGATCCCAGAAAAGATGCATTCTAAATTTGGTAGTAGCAGTCGTAGTGCACGCAACACCTCAAAAACTACTAGTGGGATAGCCTTTCTATAATGGGAACCACAATACAAGTAGCTTTAACACTATGGGGTAGAAAATATGTTCAATGAATACAGCATGTGGCTCTGCAATGTCAAGAAAAAGGATTATGTAAAAAGAGAAAAAAACAAAACAGCATTAGTAAGGAAAAACAAGAAAAGAAACAAACAACAACAGCAAAAAAGAGTAAAGCCCCAAAATCCAAAAAGGAACATTCCAAAGAGTATGACAATTAAAACAGCCTGGAGTCTGTAAGAAATACTGTAATGGGGAAGTGGTGAAATACGTGCCACCATTCAAAAAGAAAGAAAAGCACCACAAAAAAAGCTACCATGGGATCAGTGGGAAAGCTTCTAAGGCAACCACAGGGAAAAGAATTTAAGAAAATGAGAGCTTGCCAAAATGACGAGAAACCCATAAGAAAATTATAGGTTAAACACATGCAGGAAATTGAGAGCTCTAAAAATAATTTCAAGTATACCTTACAAAAGGATTTTCAAACTGATAACAAAAGTTCTTTAAATACTTCAGACACTGTGGGACTGGTGGGAATACTGATGACAAGTGTGCAAAAGCAGCACTCATCTGACAAAGGCTACAGCAGAAAAGCTCAGTGAATTCCTTGATGAAGGCAACCCTGCGTGGGAAACAGTCCTTGCAGCAGAGCAGTGAGAGAAGATAGATCCATTTGAAATAAATATGATTTGAGTATAGGGCCAAAAGAATTAGTTGGAAGTCAGTAGGTCACCCAGTCCAGGTAGCATCATCCAAGGCTGACCTTCCTGTGGAACTGCAGAAGTGCCACCCAGGCATGTGGCCATGGGGCTACAAACAGCCCCTGTGAGAGGTGGCACATGGATTGCCAACACGAGTTCCTCATGGAATGAGGGCCCAGAAGGGTATCCTGGAAACTACAAACTGCAGTGGTATCTCTCTTAGCAAAGGTATTAGAGCATATGTTCAAGAATAGGATCAAAGAGTTTTTCAATCTACATTACAGAACAGGATCACTGACCAGGCCAGATATGGTTACCTGGGCAAGAATCAGTCTGGCTTCTGTGAAGGAAAATCCTATCTCCCTGATCCATACGGATCTTCCTTATTTTTCCCCAAGGGACCTAAAAGAAAGGGGGTGAGAATGTGACAAGTTTGCAGATGAGTTGAAATTCTTCTGGGAAGTAAGGTGCTGTAACAATGGCAAGAAATTCCAGATGGACTTCATAAAACTGAGCGAGAAAAACATGGCAGATGAGCTTCAGTATAGATAAAAATACCTAGGAAAAGTAATCCAAACCACTTCTACCACAATGCAGTAGAACTGCAAACTGGGAAAGAGCTCTTACAGTCATTCACTGACATTCACTGCCTGAAACCATGGGCTAAATGGGCAGGAGTAGCCAGAGGAGACAACAAGGTGTTTTGCATCATCCAGAAGAATCTTGAGAAAAAACAACATAATTTTGCTATTGCATAAAAATCTAATTAACTCATATCTTGAGTTCAATGTGCACTTCTGGTTCTTGCATCTCAGGAAGGAAGAAGACTTTAAGAAGGTAGAGAAGTTGTCAGATAAAATGACCAGTGATGAAGAGCAGCTCTCCTTGCCCACAAGGCCAGGGCTCTTCAGTTTGAAGACATGATGGATGGATATGAGGTTTACAAAATCCTGAAAGCAGGGGCTAAGATGAATGTGGAACTAATCTTGCAGGCCTGCAACACGAGAACAAGAGAAGATGATTAAACCATCAGAACATCTATTTAAATCAGTTTATAAAACAACTTCCTTACACAGGCAGCTTGGAATTTACTACTAGAGAACAATGTGGAAACAGTATCATTAGGAGCAAAAGTGAAGTAGGAAAAGTAATAGACCACAGCTTCAGGACTTGGAGTACGATGTGGCATGAGGACACAGAGGAGGGAGCTATGCTGTGCACCTAAATTTCATTTCAACGTGAAATCAAAGTACTGTCAAGGTCCACAATCCGATGCATATATGCACACCTGGGAACAAGAAAAAGCTCCCAGCTTCCCTCTCCCACAGGGACCTAAAGTAACTTTCTCTTAAATGTTCCAGAGCCCTGCAGCAGATTTAATCAAAAAATCGCCTGTATGCGAACATATGAAAGCTTGCTTAAATCAGTTATCCACCAGGGACTTTTAAGCTTGTGTCATGGCTACATTTTATCTGTCTTGAGGAAGGAATAAAGTTCATTCTGAAAGAAACTTTACCACAGCCGTTTCTATACAAGTGACAGCCAGTATAATGCTAAGTATAAATATTATTGCATGGACTATGTTTCCGTTACTCTTGAGCAGTACTTTCACTGATCATTATTCATCATTACTAATAGCATTTCCAACATGCCAGGCATTGCATCAAGAGGACATTTTTAATAAACTTTCCATTCTGACCCTATAAACAAATTTTTAAAGTTGTAATAAATGAAGAATTATGGCTACTTTAGTGTTTATAATGTGAAGCTCAGAATTTCCATAGATCTTTGATGGTGCCCAAAATAAAACCAAATTATAATGCCCACAGGGGAGTCAGAGATTAGTCAGTAACTTTGATAACTCTATGCCATGTACCTATTTCATATATCAAATTCCTTTCAAGTTCATCTAACACTAGCCTTTTATGAAACTATCCCTATCTCTGCCTTATTGCTATCTTCACACAATGTGGGAAGGAAACGACCTCTATGCCTAGTACTATTTTCAAGATTTTCAGCCAAAATATGTGTGATGTTCACTTTGAGCTTGCAGTGATGTTTGCTTTCTGATTAGATGTTACTCAGTTAATTAATACTGTTGGCTCTTTCCAGTGGAAGACTTTGGAATGAAGGGACAGAGCACGATCTTCGGAGCGGGGTATTTCAACTTCATCTAAAGCTTCCTTCTTACACAGCTGTTTGGGTTTCCTTTTGTTTGGTGATTTTTGTGTGTGTGTTTGAGTTTCTTTTTTTTCTTTTGTTTGGGTTTTTTGGGGGTGTTGTTTATGTTTTTTTGTTGTTGTTGTTGGGTTGTTTTTTTTTTAAGTGCCTGTGTTCTTAGTTAGAATGATGACTTTCAAACACTCTTTATAGTGATAGATGATAATTATTATTGTTGTCTAACAAACCTACAGAGGGACCAAGGGAAGGTTTTGCTAAGCTCAGTGATGTGCAACAAACAGTGTAATACATGCCTTGAAGAATTAGGTTGTACAGAACGTGTGCATAAAATAATTTATGCTACACAGAATTGCCAGAAACAAAGAAAGAAATATGGATAAGCACATGCAGTAAATCTCAGTGTTCCTAACATATAATCACACCCACTGACAGAACAGAACTGCCTAGTAGAGGCTCCAGAGTATCCTTGATATCAAGCTGACATTAAAGAATTTGTCAGTGGACCTTCACGGATATGCAAGAGGAGCTTGCCTTGAACTTTCCACATTGGAAAAGTAGGATATAAGTAGTTACATCAAAGTAAAGGCAATCTGCAGCTGTTCTCTGTCTGCTGCTTACCCCAGGCTGCTGCAGGTCTGCTGTAAATCACCCCAGTTTCAGCAGAGTGTCTGTTAGTGTTACGATAATGCAGAGTGGCAAAGAGCCAGCTCCAATGTGTGCCACCTTCCAGACAGCAGCATATTTGGTTGCGGATATTTTCCATTTTGTTGACTGATCTGGACTGAACTGCATTGCAGCAGTGGCACACGTGTAAAGGAAGTTGTGTACTGAGAAAGACTATGAAGCAGAACCTAACTCTTTGCTGTTCAGTGAGTTGAATGTATGACAAGAAACTATGAGAAACACAAGAGAAGACCCTGGTACATCTACTTTTGCTTCCCTCACAGTGCAAAACTCAGAAAATAGCTTTTTATATTTTTTTAGCTGAGCATTCCAACAGATTTATTGTTTATTGCTGCTAGGGCATTAACAGTGGGCAGTGCTGAATTAAGCTACAGAGAAGTGTGCTCATGCTCTAAGCATATTTCATCAGGTGTAATGCATTGCCTGTAAACATGCAAGCTTTGTTAAATTACGCCTCCCTTTCCACTTTCTTATCTGTGTTTTAGTGAGACAGGGAGAACCACAGCAAAATCTCTTGTCCCTCCCGCAACTGCACTCCTGCTTCTTCATCTACATGTTCACAAGTGTATGGTTCCTGGAAGAAAGCTCCCTCTCTAAGAAATAACTTGGAGCAATATCTGTCAATACACTGTAGCTGATGACACTGTTAAACCCTGCTGTTATATGTCTCCATTACAACTTCACTTTCTCTAACCTATCTAGGAACAGAACCCCACCAGAGAGAGAGGAATTTGCCTTTTGATTATGATGTTACACATCATATGTCAGCCACACTCTGAACCAGGAAACATGGCAGCTAGGTGAGCCTTGAAGCTTCGTGCAGGTCAGCTCTCCCTGCTGCCTTGGGGTTATTTAATTCACTTGTGGACTGAACAGCCATACGTGGCCTTTTGTCAGAGGGTATTGATATATTTGATGGCCAATATAGTGATGGGAATAAAGCTGGTTTTTTATCCTGTAGTTTAAAGTCTAGATATTTTTCCAGCACGCTCCTTGCTTTAAAACTATGGAAAAGACCACCAAACATGGAGTATAACCAGCAATATAATTGACAATGTTCTATAGTAACTGATATTTTATAGTTACACTATTATTTTTTTCTTCAGAAAAACTTTTTTTTGTATATAATTGTCCACTGGAACATCAGAAATGTTCCAGTTAAGAAAAATACTTTTCTGGAGCTAATTAATTTTGCATATGAAGTAGTGCAAGTAGACTGAAAAGTGCTTTCCTTCCTGGTGAGCATTCATGTTACAGACTTGAGCAAACAGGGATAGTTTTCTTTAAACTTCATTTTTGGCACAATGTCCTCACTTAACCAAACTGCACTAGACTTGCAGGCTTATAAATCTTGACTACCTCTCTAACTACACACAAGCTTATTGTACATGTATTTCAGAGACTCTGCCTAGTGCACTCTAAGCAGCTCATAATTTGAGTTATTGTCTAAGATCTCTTCTTCTATTATATCTGATAAATGAAAGTTTAGATATTTTGCACATTCCTGGGGAAAAACTTTTTACTTTGAACCTAAAATCTTTAGAAACTTGAGGAACAATGAAGAAAAAATAATAACAGCTAACCAAGATGAGGGAAAATAATTGAAATGCTAAACATCTGGTTTTGTCAGAAAATAGATAAGTTACAACTAGAAAAAACTTCAGCTATCTTGTGATAATTACTATGAAAATCTGAACAGAAAAAGTCAGCAGAGTCAACTTTTCTGGGAACTTCAAACACACTTTGAAGAAAGTCTGTTTTCATCCTTGATCTGAGCTAGAGGAAAATCTAGTAATTGAGTTTAAGATTAGAAATGAGCATTACATTTAAAAATGTTTAAATGTGTAAACTGTCTCTAGGTGATGAAACTTCTTTGGTAATATAAAATGAGATTTCTTTTCCTTTAATATGGTATTTTCCTTTAACCTAGTCCATAATGATTACTGTTTAGTCTGCCCACATGGAATTGTTATATCATCACTCACGCTTCAGAAAAATAAAAATCAAGATAAAAGAATTCCAGATTTTTTTTTTCCTGAGAGGCAAGGAATCACATTTGCAGCTCATCAGAGGTTCTTCCCTCCCCCATTTCTGTTTCTTTTTCCAACACAAAGCCTGTGAGCTGTAGCCATTTTAACTGCCTCAGAAATTATCACCTCACCAACTCACAAAATAAGACTTCCTCATCACTCATCCTTCTATAGCATAAACTGTGGGTTTTTTCCTGAAAATTGCAGATGTAAAATCTTCTTCTTTTTTTTTTTTTTCTGAAATATAAAAATCCCAAAATATGGAACTAGCTTGTTGATATAAAAATGTTGCTTGATAAAAAGTTTTGATCTAAAGCTTGGATGCATTTTCTCCATTGTACCAAATATACACGTACATTTTGTCAAGGCCAATTGTACATCAGGAAGAACATGTGGAAGCAAATAGAATTAATGCATTGGTAGTAAACTGCTAAAGTCATGAAAAAAACCAAACCAAAACAAAGCAAAACAAACAAACAAACAAACAAAATAGCACACACACAGCCCAAAAAAAAGAAGATGAGAAGAAGCATCAAACAACATTCCACATCTCCAGTGAACAGGCAGTGATTTGCTTCATTTGGCAGTGTCACCAAGAAATTCAGTGGGGTGGGATGGCTTCAAAAATGCACCCACACCACCCAGGGATGTACTATTGAGAAAGTGCTTACTTAGCAGGACAGGTATAGCAGATGAGTGGCTATTTTTATCCTACAACATCTCCTAGACTCCCACAATAAACCAGATCCTCTGCCCAGTTTAGACAAGCACAGGAGCAGAACCATCTCCCTGCCTGTTGACATGCTCATGACCTCCTGTTTGCCTTGTACATGTGCCACTGTCTCCTTGTCTCTATTTTTCATATGATCTTGGATGTCTGTGTATGTTTTTCCTCCCAAAAAGGACATATTTTAAACTCTTTTATTGTCTTTTAACTTAGATTGTTTTCATATATCACCAGTGGCCTTGATGATCATGTAGCCTTGCACCAATCCCTCTGACTTTCTTCATACCTAAGTCCAAGAAGCAGTTGTCACTCTCTGTTCTCTCACCCTCTGGCCTCCTGCCCCAAATGTGGTCCAAAAGCTGTGAACTCAGCATTAGCTGCCAAGGCAAATTTTGTCTGCTGCTACTGTACTTCTAACTCATCTGAAATGACTCCAGTTGACACAAGCTGGGAGGGAGTAGTAGAGATCTTGTATTTGAGGACATTATTTTCAGCTTCACCCCACAACAGGCTGATTCGGTGAGCAGGTGTGGTAATGTAAGGTCCTAAACCCCCACAAGCCACCTACGCTTGCTGTATCTGTGTCCTACACTTATATGTAGAAAAGGCTCAGTTTCCTTGCCTCCAACCTCCACAGTCATCTTGAGCTCTCACAACAAAATTATTTCTGTTGCAACTGGAATTAGCTCTTCAGTGTGGGAGAACCTTTTACACTGGAGGGAGACCCTTAGGATAGTTTGGATCTATGGGAACTGCATGTTTGCGCAGTCCTTCAAAATGCTGGTGGTAACGTGCAAAGAGAGAAATGACATGGCAGGAAGTAACAACTGCTGACTAAATTCAAAGTTGGGGGTTTCTTTTTGGTATATTGCATTAAATTAGCAACATTTTGCTAATGTTAGCATACTTTATAATTTGTTCGGATACCTTCTGCATAGCACTATCTTGATCCTAAAAAGGTGACGTATATGGTGGTAACAAGGTGCAAATATACCACATTACTGGTACTCTTTTCCTACGTACCTGCAGTACAAATTTATTTGGAATTTAGAAAGCCTGAAGACTTCTCAAAGATTTGTAGAGAATGAAGGAGACTAAGGATAATCTTTAGGTTTAGTACTACTAATCTATTATGATTCTTTCTTCTTTCTACTCATTTCTTCTCTTTGGATTGCCAATATGGTGGATTTTTAGAAAAAAATCCTTCTTGATTTGCAAATATTTTTATGTACACAAATACTTCTATGACTATGCTGCCCTCATATTTTGTGACTCATTCCTGTAAAGCTTTTTCTTGTTTTATATCTCAACAATTTTGCTGTAGTAAGAAAAATAAAAGGATCAGTGTTTCTGTAGTCTATAAAACTAGTGTGTTGTTGGAGATCAGAAGGTGATCTAAATACATATGGGGTGGGCCAGAGTAGATCAGGTCACCGGTCCATTTAGTCCCACATCCTGTTCCAATTTATGGAGGAGAGTGAGACTGGTGTAGGGAGATATGATTCATTAACACACTTCAACCTTCTTAAACTTAGGGCTTTCAGAGCTCAATGCTACTTATAACATATGTATAATAACCCTAAATTCATCCATTCTCTTCTTGAAGCCATGTAAGCTTCTAAATCAAATCAACTGAGAGAACTTTTTTATGTGCTCCGATGTCCAAGTGTAAAAAGAAGCAAGCAACCAAGTGGGAAAAATAACACTACAAATGAATATTTAGTTTCACTTATAAAATATACAGTACATATCATATACAATTTCAAAATAAGTCCATGTTTTTATAAATACAATTACAAAATATTGGTAAATGTCACCAGTGAATTTGTTTTATACAATATTCTTCTGGGTCTGATGCTTCCACAGAAACTGTCCTGTAATCTGAAATTAGCACCACTTGATACTTAGGATTAATAAATAAAACCTGAAACATGCCTTGTCGTAGCATTTTCAGAGATTTATATCTCAGAAATATTTAGATATGTAGTATCTAGAATTGTAAGCACCATGAGAAACATGGTAATGAGATGACATGATGAGAAATGATCATGATAATTTGATGAGAATTCATCAATGAGAAATTGATGTATGAATGAGAAACAAGGTAAGAGCCCGTGCCTGCTCCATGTGAGTAGGATGTAGAGTTTCAATAACGCTACATATAACATGAGAAAATATCTGATTATAAGGGTGCCAATGAGCAATTCTGGCTAAAATCTTAAAGGGTCAATTCACAGATGAATGAAAATCTCAGCTCCTTAAAAACTCGTTTCTCTCCAGTTATAAAACTTTTGAACTTGAACATCTCACAGCTGTCACAGTCATTTGGTTTGATTAATAAATCCTGCTTTGGGACAGCCCATAAAACATTCTCAACACCCTCCAGTGTTCAGGAACACAAGGAGATCTTCACAAAGACAAAATTTACTGTACCTTCTTATCAGCTTTATAAAGTGGCAGAAACTGCCTTACTGTCCATGGTGTTGTTTAGAATGCACTATCAGCTTGAAAATAAATTTAGATACTTATATTCTAGTACAAATGGTAGTTGTTGTTGTTGGTTTTGCAAATTAATGAGGCCTGTTACCACTACAATTCCAGTTTTCCACATGACATTATATAAAACAATATAAGGCTCCACTACTTTATCCTGGAGACTTCCCACAAGTTTTCAAAGCAAGTATCATTAACGCTTCAGTTTAAAAGCAAAAACCTGCACCTATGGATAAAAATTTTGCACGAGTGAGCTGAGTAGAAAATACAGTAGTAGCCCAAAAATATCTGAATGTGATGTTAGGAAACAGAGAACTCCATTTAGCACATGCCAGGCATCAAGTCACTGGTAATAATAAACCACAGGACGCATAAACTGTAAAAAATACAGCAAAAATATCAGTTAAAATGTCTCTCAGTTCTTTGAAGAATTGTTCTTGGTATGAAGAGGGTAAAAAATTGCTAGACTGCAATAAATTGCATCTCAGGACCACTGAAGAGTCCATAACTTAGTTAAGAGCAGGAAATACTGGCAAGTCATTTTCTTGCACCAGTCTTCAAAGGACTAAAGAACCACCCCCAAAGCACCTTGCAGAGGTGACTTCTGTGTGCCCCTGCCCCTCCTCTGTGTTCCTTGGTGCACCAACCACCCTTGTCCTACATGTAGGAAAATGAGTCCCTTTCCTAGAATTTTCCTTAGAATTTTGCATTTTGAGGCAGAACTGATCACTTTGGCCCTTTGTTTTCTGTCTCAGCCCACATCAAACTCATCTCTACAGGGGGAAAAAGGAGATAGAGAAGCGAATTGTGTTGTCTGGGCATTCAGCTCTACACTCCTCTTCTGGTCCATTCAAGCTGTCTGTTTCAGGCAAGAATTTAAAGTGTTTCACATGTGCCAAACCTATTCAGGATGCAACTCCAACACAGTCTGATCTCTTTCCCAGTATTATCTCTTGATTTAAGCCCCTGTAGTCTCTAACTTTAGAATAGCATAATTTTTCTGCTGACCTTTCCGTAGAAACTTGAGAGATTTTTAGAATCTGAGAGTTCATTGCCAGTACACAAAAAAGGAGAATGTTCGCCTTGCAATGGGGAACATGGCAAAAAGGCAAGCTATTTGTGAGTTTGTCAGGGGTTTCTGGTCAGGAAATTGTGTATTTTGGGCAAACAGCTCTCTCTGTAAGCTTTAAACTCAGAACATGGAAGGTGAGGTTCTTGAAACAGAGTGCATGCAGAGTTTTTTAACTACAAAAATTGCAGGACTTTTACCGTTTGGTCAGGTGTTATTTTAAAAAGCTTGTTTTATTGAAAAGAAAGGAAATCTCTCTCTTGTGGAAATTTTTATGCTTATTAAAATTATTATAGGGTGCTGAATATATTAGGACTCTGTGGAAGAGAGTAGTGCATTGATTTATGTTGTGTGGGTTAAGCATACATTAGAAAAATGCAGTAAAGTTATGTGAGATTTTGTGGTGAAATTTCCTCATGTACACATAAGGGTATCTTAAATGGAAATCCGCTACAAATTGATTACGGCAAAAAATAAAAGAAGTAAATATGATAGTATATATGTCATATTATGCAAAATGAAGTAAAAACAAATTAAATTCCTATCTTTTGGCTCAGTACTTTGCCATATGTTGTCTGAAACCTGTTGAGATTTGAGATTTGACTGTTATAAGTCATATGAAGAGAAAATGAATTCACCAGAGACACTAACAAAGGGTTTGGCCCTGCATTGCTTTTCTACAGTATCTAGCTCTCCCAAACTTTCTATGAAACTGCAGGTGATCCAAAATATTACATTAAGAAAGAGTAAACTCATTGATTTCAGTGAATTAATATTTTTCTGCTAAAACCAAGAATAAAATAGTTATGTAAACATACTCTACCTATTAGAAAATACTGCTGTATTCATTGTGAACACAAAAAAAAAGGTTTTTCTAAGGATATGCATCAATATTTTATGCTCTCTGACTGTACAAGATTCAAAGCATTTAGAATAACATCTCATCTAGCTTTTTCATTTACCAACCTCAAGATAAAATAAATTTCTATGTAATGAATTCTGAAAACAAGGCTAGTATACAACTTTTGAAGTCCAGTGTACAGAAACAATAAGCTGTAAATTAAGATGTTCATAAATTTTTGAAGGAGACAAGAAGTCCAGAATATATGGACTGGCTGAAGCCCGTCCTCTTTGCTTTAACCAGTCATTATTTCTCAGTAACAACTACTCAACGTGTCATTCTGTACAGAGTGAATTCCAATCAATCACAAGTGATTGCACATCACTGTGCATCAATCAGAGGATAATTCTTGATTCAATGAGATGCAATGGGTGATGTCAATTATGTTTTGTTGATGCTCTTTGATTGCATATTCTTTTGCAAATGCTGTAGCACCTGAATTGTAGCACGCTGACTAACCTGGCTGTTCTACATTTCACCGGTTATGTTTGAAGTCATGAACAGGAACACGAGAAACAGTAAAATATCACCTGTACAGTGCATAAAAATTAGCAATAATACCAGGACATACTATGACAGGTTGCGTTAAGACATAGAGGGATGAAAGGATCCACTGCCATATAGTATGAGGAAAAAGGAAGGAGATATAATTTCTGCGCTTTTTTTCCTTCTTATTTTTCCTTTAAACGAACTGTAAGTCAGTTTTTGGGCTTCTTTTTTGTTGTCATCTGGTTCTATAAACTCGTGAAGTCATTGTTTATATAAGCCTATCCTAAAGGAGTGTGTGTGTGTGTGTATGTTGTTCATTGAAGCCTTAGATGTGCACTTCATATCTACATTTTATTTACTTAACCCTGTGACGTTCATCAGTCTAATGCCAATGGAGGGTAGGCTCAAGCTATGCCTGTTTTATGGGAACCCATAAAATATGGGAGCCCAAGTGTGTTACCCACAGCTCCTGACAAGGCAAGTCCTAAGTGAAGGAGGTGTTGCAGTCTCCTCTCACTGAACAACAGACTTTAGGGTGCTTGAGGTAAGCAAAGGCTACTTATCAGGCCAGGGAGAAGCACTGCAGTGTGTACGTGCAGAGATGTTTCTTCATTATTTATTTTCTCCTCTGAATTCATTATCTTGAGGACATGGAATAACAAGCTTAACCTAGAGAATTTCTCTGGGTTTTCTCTAGGTAGCTTCCTTTGATGGGATGAGATGGAACCTCGGACATTTTACGGGCTTACTGTTTTAGTACAACCTGTGGGCAACAGAACTGCACTCCAGAAGCTCAGTCAAAGAGAAGAGCCATTATGTACATTGATCCAGAAAGAAGGGAAGATAATCTGTGCAGCTGAATAGCAGTCACAGCAGTATAAATTATTACTGTCTTTATAATCATAACTGAAGGGTAGAAGCAATGCATAGAACCCAGTGAGATCTGCTTCAGTCATTTTTCAAAGATAAACAGCCTTGAATTGGTGTTGTACACTGAGAGAGTGCTCTTATAACCAAACTGATGGCTATCACCAAGTAATGCTCAAATGAATATAACTTCCTTCTCACAGCAGGATTTATTCAGAAATTAGTCTTTTTAGTGGGTTAATTTCGTGGAGTTTTTTCCAATTTTTGAAAAAATATTCACTATACAGAGAAAAGCCAAATCAAGTAGATTTTAGACTGAGAGAAAAGAAGAGGCACACAAAAAAGACTGACATATCAAATGCTGGCATAAAATCTGTGCCTTTATATAGATTAAACATTCTGTAAAGAGACAGTAAATTACAAAATGAAATGGGAGATGAGGATGATCAGCAGATGTAAAGGCTTAAGTCCAGAGTGTTCCTAGAAACACAAAACTGACACCTTCTTGCCAGCACAGTTGGTACAGTTTGTACTTCTGTCATTCTGGGATAGAGGAACATCACCATAGGCCTTTCCAGATGACTGAAATACAAACAAATTATATAACATAATGATGTGAGAGTAATATGACATACAGGTTAATGCAGGCAAAAAGAAGACTTCTTCATATGACTGGTTTCCAAAATTAATTTCTTGCTGAATAATGAGAGAGTCTGGCAGTCTCACTGATATTCTTACTCTTGTTTCCATTGTGAAGGGATCCAATGCAACTTCAGGATTGAGAAGGAAATTTGAGACAGGTCCCACAGAACCTACGAGCGCAAAATATTCCCAGTTACGAGGAGACACCCCAATATTTCAGTCTCTTACCAATAAGGTCTACGATGCACAAAAATTAGAAAATAAAAATAGTAAAAACATACTGAAATTTCTGGCACAAGAAGCTTGGTATCAGCTTCTAAAACTGAGGTTCACTGACGGTGAAGTCCTGAAATAAGCCAGACTGGGAGATCCCTGCAGCACAGGCAAGAGTAGAGTGAGTTAAGCAAAAGCAAACCAGGCCTCTTCTTAACTACATTTTTAGAGCTGCCACTTCTGGCATCTACAAAAGTTAATTTATTTCTGCCAAAAATATCCATTCAACACATTAAAATCTTTTTGTGGGAAGACAATCAGAATTGAGTAAGGAAGTTATTCAGGGTCAGTGTGGAACCTGTACTGAAGCTATCTCCTGAATCAGTGCTAACCTGCTATGTCTGAGAGCTCTTAACTAAATGGCTTGTCACCCTCTCAATCTGTTGCTCTTTCCACTAGTGAATTATACAACATCAAAAAGCGAGAGTAAAAATTGAGACCTGCAAACAGTGACAGAAATCTTTTGTGCCTGTAGGCAACCAGTCTCAAACTTTTGACTTAGATCAAGCAGGTCTTGTCCTGCATGTCTAGTAAATTACAGGACAGTTTGGCACAGCTAATCTCCTTTCCCTTCATTTGGCATTTTGGAAGGTATCTTTAAGCTTTTTTTCTCATTTCATGTTTTATGATAGATCCTTTACCAGGCAACAGCTATGAAATATGATTTTACAGCCATCTAAATACTGTCATGTATCCTGTTTGGCCATGGAGTGTGTCTGCAGGCTGTGCTGATTATGGCCTCCACAAAAGGTCCAAGGAATATGATCTGGGGAAAATGCAACTAATCCTTCTGTTCTCTTGCATAGTTCTTATCAGATTGGAGTAGTTTGCTCTTTTGGCGTTGGATGGATGAAGATTCCCTAGATAGAAGTGAAAGTTAGTGTTATAAAATGAATTAGAAAAATCTAGCAAACACTAGGTTCATCTCCATATTATTAAGAGACAAAAACAGCAGGGCAGGAAAGTTTCCCTCGTTTGCCAGCAGCCAAACTGTGGCCAATTTGGATCCTCTTCTTCTCTGATGGAATCTCTGCAGTCACATTTCAGGCTTAAAAATCACTTAATTTTTGTTTTGTAAATGCTTATTTGTGCCTTAAATGTGCTAAATGAAGCACTTTCAAAATAGGAGAAGATTTACAAGCCTTAGAGATAATCGCAATGACTGGTGCCTTGCCCAGGAGAGCTGGAAATTCAAATGAGTTATTGGAAACATCAGTTATTGGACATGACCAAAGAGAGCATAGCAGTCGGAGTGACTCCAAATCCTCTTGCATAATGGAAAATACTGTATAGCCAGTTCCAACTGTGAAAGGGTAAAAGAAAAAGTCACACTAGGCCCACAAGCATGTTAAAAGCAACCTGCTTGTTTTGAGTTTTGTGTTTCTGAAATGAAGCACTGAACTGTTGACTATAATAACAATCAAAGGGTAAAAATCCCCATGTTCCTTTGAAAATACTTCGAAAATAGCTCGGATTGTTTATGTGTATTTGATCTTGATTGAAACTTCTCTGTGTCTGTGTAAATATATGAGTACTATTTTCTCTGAAAAACAGAAGGTAATTTTAAAATACATTTTCCCCAGGAAAAAAAATTTCTCACTTTTAAAAGAAAAAGTAGGATTTCCAACTTTTGATGCCTGCCATTCAAATAAAAAGTTAATAAATCAAAATCATTAACAAAACATCAAATTTTGCATTTTGAAGGCAATATGATTTTCTGCAGATCTCTTAGCAGTACATTAAAGGTATCATTTGTCCCTTCCAGCCTCATACTCTAGAATACATAGTAACTGGTTCAAGCATCTTGAGCGTTTTACATTGAAAGTATGAGCAGCATATAATTAAACAAGTGCCTATGTCAGCAGGGAAATCTCCATTGAAGTGAGGATCTGATCACACTAGCAGTAAATTTTGCAACTGTTTTCATGAATAGAAATGCTTCTGGTTATGCAAGCCTCAAAGCTGCTTCTATTCAAATCACTGGGACTATTGGTATCAATGAAACTTCAGCAGAAATAGAATCTAAGTCATTATTATTTGAGCTGCCAGCAATTCTTGAAATGCTAGTGTCTTTTTCCTTTCTGTAAAATGAAATTTTTGGAAGAGAGAAAAGTGAGTAATTTGGACACACGAATTGGACAAAGACTTTTATATTACAAGGAGCTGTCCTAGTGGGATTTCATGTACTTGCTGACCCACTGAGATATAGCAGACAGTGTATTTACTTGTTCAAAAAGAATGTTGATTTTAAGAAGGCAGTACATGATTTTACTGAACGTCCACATTAGAAATTCTCTTTGTTTTATGAGGATCAGTTGTCCTGAGATTGTGATGCAAACTGTAAATGTTGATCTGAAATGGAAAACATCAATACTTAAAAATGGCTGAGGTAGTTTGTTTTTGATGGGGCATCACTGAGTTGAAAAAGCAGAATAGTATTGCTCCCCCCATAATTTCATCTTAGGCAAGTGAGCTGAATTTAGCAAATAAACTGGGTACAAGGTTCTCCATGCTTGTCAAAATATGGTGGCAATTAAACTGGCATCTATTCTGCACCTCATTTTTTTAAGGAATATATTTTTCAAGGCTTTGACAGTTAAAAACTATTTAGATTATTTATGACATTTCCAATGAGTTAGTAACATTTTTTTATTGCATTGCATTTTGCATAATATAATTTGTCACTACTTCTTTATTAAGCTAGTTTTATATTCATAGTTGTCCCACTACACTATATTTTCCTCTTTGTCAGCTCAGAACTTCATTATGAAGGATGAGGTTTTATCGTTTCCAAGTGATGCAAATGTCTACAGTGAATAAGTGTCATTATGCAGGAACAGAAATTTAGTTTTCCTCCATTAAGCAGCCAGGCTAATGACTCAACAAGTTTATAGCCCACCACAAAATTTGATAGCTTGGTGTGAGTTAAACAAATGATGGTTACATATTTATAGGAAAATGAAAGTGGCTTTTTGGAGCCTCATGTTGTATTTTTCTCATTTAAAGCCTAGACTTCCCTTTTTAATTTAAAGAAGGGACATTCTCAGTTACAACTTAAGATGAGCATGCCTTCTGTTTCTTATTCTTGACAGTATGACAACACCATCATAAGGAAACAAAAAAATATCTATTTCATGGCCAGCTTTCAAATCCCACTGACACCCACAGAAACGTCCCCATTTAATGGCTTTGAATTCTCATTATTTCCCATTATATGCAGAAAAAAACCCCAAACTATTCATAATAAATGTTACATCCAGCTGAAGATTATATATGCCATATCCTGAGCAATGGAATGTTTCCGTCTGGGTATGACACCCACTAAACACTGTCTCAGGGCCAGTGAACATATCTGCATGATATGCATGAACATATCAGTGCCATATCTGCAAAAACATTGCAAGATCTTTCTTTTCTTTATACAATCGGTTTTAAGTAATTAATAGAATGCGTGAAAATGACCTATTTGGCTGTCTAATTCATCTCCCCTCCAGTACAAATTTGTCCTAATAGTATATTTTTTCAATGCTTTGCCTAATCTAATTCCAAATATTCAGCATTTCCCATTGGAGACCATTTCTCAGTTAAAGGGATCATGCTGTCAGGATTCTTGTTCAGATATTTAGCTAAAGTGTAATTTTTTTTTCCTAATTTCAGTCTGCTGCTCCTGGGGCCAGATTCCTGGCTGCCATAAACTGTCAGAGCTTCCCTAATTTCCTTTGGGTTTGGGCAGAGTACACCAGCTGAGAATCTGGTCAGGGTTTTCCCTTCCTACTGTGCTAAAATTTTTTTTTTCCTCTGCTACATTATACTATTAATCATCATGCTCACACTTATTCAATGCATTCTTTAATAATGCTTTCAAATCCTGCTTTCTAATACCATATTGCTTGCTCTGTCAATCATTCCATTCCATAATTCACTTATTAATCCATACTTCATGTTGAGGTTAAAATCAGCTGCTAAACTAGATGAGACTTCTCCATAGTGATGGTAGAACAGCCGCCATGATCATATGAGAGGATCTGTACAGAGGGCAATGAGGCAAGATCCTAGTTTTGATAAACTTTGTCTTTGTTTTCAGATAAAAGCAAACAGGACCAATAGTATGATATGGGTTTTTTGAAGGGTTTTTTTTTTTAAGGTACAAAAATTATTCTGCTTTACATCTCAGTATTTGTAAATCAAAACTGGCTGCTGCAGAACAACTCCATTCTTCCAGTGGTACTTCCTACCTATGATCTGCTGTGTGCACTGACATAGACTCATATTACTTGCTGGTATAAAACTATCACCTCTCCACTAGTTTGTAAATCCAATAGTTCCAAAACAGAGGGATAATTTTAAAAAAAGGGATTGTAGAATCAGGGTAGGAATACATGGGCACAAACAGGTTTCATTACTGAACTGTCCCTAGATTATCACTCACATTTTCTTCTTTTGTAGGTACTTACCGCAGAATCATCAAGGCTGGGAGACACCTTCAAGATCATTTAGTCCAACCATCAACTCAGGGTCACCAGAAGCACCCCTAAATCATATCCCCAAGTGCGAAATCTAGATACCTCTTGAACACTTCCAGAGATGGTGAGCCCACAACCTCCCTGGAGGTGGAGACATTAACTTTTGTTAACTTCTGGACTATCTTATCACTGCAGCAACACAGAAGGCCAAACCAAAACAAGGCCAAACAATCTTTTCCATTGGCAGAGTTCTGTGGTAATGAGGTGATGCTTAAGACACATTTTAAAAGTAGCCAATGTTTCCTATTCTAAATGAATCATAGCTCTCCTGTGCCCCTAGACATGACAAATAGATCTCCCTGAAACCAACAGTTGTTGAAATTTCCAAATCTGAATCAAAATAGATAAGTTTTGCTCTACGAGTTCTCAGCTCATTTGGACCAGTAGGTAAAGGCTTTTTTCTTTCCAATGCTTCTTAGAAAGTGACAAAACAAGAAAGCTTTTGAGCATTGTTGAGCAAATATTTACTTTTAGCTGTATCTTGTTCAAGTCACTTGACACGCTGCCATGGCTCAGGCCTGCTTGATCTATCATTGCTCATGCCATCTATCATGTTTTATAGTCAGGACTTGAGAAGATGACACCTATTGATGTAGGAGTGTCTAGGAGACTGTCTCATTGAAGACCTCCCACTGTGTCATTAAGAGCCAATTGTCAAACTGACTCATAAAGGAAACTTGTGCCCAGCAGTCAGACACCAGCAATATACTGAAGCCTCGCAAAATGGAATCACTCTTGTGATGTGGCCAACCTCTTTTGAAAGTCAGAGGTAGATTCAATTTTTGAACAGAGCACTGATGCATCATCAAAGAACAAGTGATGAACTTTTTTGTGTGTGATAAGTATCACTAGCAGGTGCTTGGAGTTTACATTACTAATTAGAAATACTGCAAAATCAATGTCTATAAATGATAACTCTATACAATCCAGTGGTGCTTGAATGCCCTGACAATGCTTATCTCTAACCTAATACTTACAGAGGTTCATCCATAACAGGACTTACTGTGACAGTATCAAGGCAGAACACAATTGTGAGCTATGTTCATGATGAGACCACATACAATTACTCTTGGGGTCTACGAACATCTTCAGGCATTGTGCCATTAGTCCTGGGATCCCAAACAGTATTTCAAGGGTTTGAGCAATGTGTCCTTAATGGATACCCATGGAATGGAGAAGTACATTAGATAAAATTTCAAACTATTGGTTCAGTAGCTTCTTGATCATTTGATCATGTTCCAGACTGTGGGCTTAGATCAGTGACATTCTTTTTTGCAAGAGTAAAAATAAATCTTCCAGGTAGAATGTATAATGTTAGTTTTTATGGAACAAGAAAAAAAGCGTGCACTAGCTCACAAGTTCGCTTTCAGTTAGTTCTACATATTAACAGTCATGAAAATGAGGTTTGTGGCCTCAGGCACTGAATTCAATCACTTCATCTTTCCATGTAGCAACCTTATTTTTGCTTCCCTCCAGGCACACACTCACAGGGCAATCATGCTGAATTCTCAGTTCAAGTATGAATGGTTAGCTAAGCTTTTCTCCCAACAAACCACATTATAGAAAATTTAGGAAAAATCAGACAGTGACAGAAAAGCACAAAAGCTAGATTTTGTTAATATAATAGCTCTAGGGTTTGAAATAAGAAAATCAAAGAGCTGATCAAGCCTAATCTGTGATACAGAAGGCATGTTTGATGCCATCTTCTAACAGATGTTACATACCATGTGTCAAGTGAGGAATGGTTCCCCCTCTATAACTTAAAGTCAGGGGTCCAATAATGAAGTTGAAAATGCAATTAGACTTTTTGTTTTAAGTTTTAGAAGATAGATGACAGTTATGCTAGAACCAATGAACTGGAGAAGGTACTTCTAATTCAGGTTTAAATATTAGTGAAACATTCCCACTGACGATACTGTCCTGGGCTGGAAAAGATTTCAGTTTCTTTTTTCAGAGTTGGATTTGTTTTTCATATGAATAAAAGGCCATGTATCTTATCACAGAGATTTATCATTCACTGTTGATGCCAAATAGATGATAAACAATATTGTCATGCTGAGTGTCAAACAGGTAGGAAGGGACAGCAAGTTTTGAGACCCTAAAAAACTCCAGGAAGGGCCTGAAAAAAATCCTCATCAACTTCTGGAAGTGTGCCAGATTCACTTGAGCAGTAACATGATTCTTTTGATTTTCTAGTATTTCTTTTAACCATAGTATATTGTAGGTGAGAATAGTTGCAAAATAAATTCTTGGTGTACTAATGTGCGAACAAACTATAACCTTAATACCACATTTTGTACGTGCTATAACAACATTACGAACATGTGCTATTACTTAACTTCAGTGGGGGTTTTTTGTGTTACAGAATTGCTTCCATTTTATTGATCGAGAAATCAAGGTCTAGAAAGACAATGTGATGTTTTTCAGACATGCAGAGCTTCTCCACCCAAGTGAATTGTTTTTGGTTCTCTTCCCATAGGTCAAGTGTTCAGCTCATTAAAATGTTCCACCATCACAATTCACTGACCTTGTGTGCAATCTTTGAAGAGGCTAATGACTTATTTAACACTTGTATTGAACTGCCAGGTATGATCTGTTTGAGTTGGAAGATCTATAAATACGGCTTAATCATTCAAAGGGTTTAATTAGCTAGTGCATTACTGCAGTTTTACATTGATGTAATATTATTTGGCTTATATGAGATTACTAAAAACACGCAGTGATTTAGTATTTACTAGCTAGTCTCTCAAGAACCTCAGAATCATCAGAGACTATTTTCAAAGGTGCTGCTATCTAGTGCCCATGGGCTGCATGAACATCATCTAGGGCTCATGGCTGGTCAGCATTTCTGTATCTTGGCATACTGTTGTGAAAACTGCATGCACAACAGGTCTAGACCAGCATATATGTTCAAAAATACCAAGGGGGAAAAATAAATCCATGCAAGGAACTTGATACTGGTACACATACATACATCTCTGGAAAACTGACCTACGAAGATGGTTTCTCTTTTCAAAATTTTTGGTCAAATGTAAGCATGTTAGGGAGATCACTGTTCTTTTCCTGCTGCCTCCTGTGTGAATAGTCAGAAAAACAGTCTCCTGTTTACCTTTGGCAAAATTGCAATATATGATTGTGTTCATAATCCTCATACTTCAATTAATTTTCATGGGAATATTTGCTACTTAAATATTACGCAAGCTGTTCATAGTTTAATGACTGTTTGCTCCTGCTCACAAAATTTCAAGGTTAGTGCAAGGTCAAGCTGCACTTTGCTGAAGAAGCCAGTTATAAATTTCACTAATGTATTGCATCATGTGATGTTTTTCTGCATTTACTGGTGATTGTTCTGGAGTAGAAAAAGGTTAGCTGAGCATACATGATACATTGATTACCCCTGAATTTACTCTCTTCCTTGATAAAATACATATATTGTTACTTCTGTGCATGTCATTCCTATTGCTATATCCCAACTAAGAGCTGAGTTATTTTTTAAACATAATGAAACTGCTTTAGCCTGATGGCAGTTAATAAAATAGATTTCCTTGTGAGATTTTTAGATGCTTCTGGTAGTTTTTAGGGGTATGTCTGGTGAACAGTTTTTGTTACCTGTATGCTAACTGATGGGTTTTTGATTATTAACTATTTCCTGGTATCCTGGTTCCTGATTAAAAAGAATTCATACCTTTAGTCTCTATCTGCCTGCTGAATAGAGGGCAGTTGACTGGGAGACACTTGTTTATTTAGTAAGGGGGAAATACAGCAAACTGAGGCTTTGGGAGTTTATGTGGAGGGCATCAGAAATGGCTTCAAAAAGTATGGGAGCAGCAATGGTTGTTATGGACCAAAGTGCTCAGTCCCCAGGCTTGAAGAACAAAATCAGCCCTGGGAAACCAGAAACTGTGATCCAGGTTTAGGTCTGGAGGGATGCTGCTGCTGCACAGGTCTCAGGCAGCATCAGTCTCAGGTATCTTTACATCTTTGTTATGAAAACTGAAAAATATGGACCCATGACTCTTCCTTTCCATGTCATTGAATGGAGGACATCCAAGGAAAAAAAAAACAAAACAAAAAAAACCACAGCCCCTAAATGCATCAAACAGTGAGCAGGCAATGATTAATTTGTTAACTCTGTCTTCATATCCAGAGACATGTTTGTCTGAAATGTTGCTCTCCCCCATGGATATGCCACGCCAAAAGAAGTACAGCATTGCAAAGTACTATATGCTGCCATGCCTGTATCTTGCAAAGCTAATTCTGAATTAAAGTCTGCCCATGCAGGCTCATGGACATGATCACCTGGACATGATAAGAACACAATAGAGAGAGGTAGACAAGATGAGAAGTGTCCCTGAGGAAAATGCTCTGTTAGTGACAGAGCATGGACAGACTGACTTTTCTGCTAGATTCTTCATGTGCACTAGATTTCAGGGATTTAAATCCTGAAGAGAAGCAGGAAACATTAATTTGCTAAATGGTCCTTTGGTTTGCCTGTTTTACATCTCTGATTGTTGTTCAGTGGTTCAGGACCAAATTAATTATTCTAGAATAATGATTACTTTATATGCATGGTAAAATACTTTAAAACATTCTGCAGACATTTTTGGGTGCTAATGATCATGCATTTTCCCACTAACAATGTTATTCAACTGACCATAGTGATTATAAAGAGACAAAATTTTTGATTGAGTCAAAATACGCAAGTTGAAGTAGTTCTCAATAGTACTCTCTAAATTATCAATGCCACATTATTACCTGTCTGGTCAACTGTCCATGAATTATGGAGAATTAAAATAAGCCCTGATAGGGTAGGCTGTAAACATCAGCACAAGCTGCAATGTGGCAAGATGTTATCCACAGCACAAGAAATGAGTCTAGTGTTAATAGAAATGTCTGAGATTTTTCATTATATTTCTGTCTTTTAAATATTTACCTGGAATGCTGCCATCATTTTCACCAAAGGGTTTGCAGGATATTTGCCTTTATAATTTGTATTAGATGTTTCAGCTCTAGGAAGAAAAAGTTGACTAAACTTGTTCAGGAGGAGGAAAGAAGCATGTAAAGTTTAAAATAGTGGCAGTGTCTTCCATGAAGACACACACTAGAAGCAGCCAGGTATGGGGCCAGATGAGAGATTCCCCTAGAAGAGATGCTGGAATAGCAGCATATGCCTACATGCTCACTGCCACAGCTCTGTGCAGCAGGTGCCTATTTATATACTAAAAGTTCTGACCCAAATGTTCACTGAAAGAGCTCTTTGAATTTTTTCCCCAGTCACATGCATTGAACGCTCACGATCAAATGGTGTAGAGTTGGCCTTGCGCCTGCGAGAGCCTGTGAACCACTGGAGTCAGGTTGTGAAAAGGTCCCCTTAGAACATTTCACTGACAAGTGCTTGCACTGCCTCTAGCAGAAAATCACTAGCCTAACTACTGGCTTTCTGTCATCATTGCTAAGCAAACCCTAGGAGACTATTTTAGGTTTAAGGTAAAAAAGATGTTAGCCTTGATGTGAAATGTTGAGCTGTATTCTCTAAAACACATCTATCTTCATGCACTGAAAAAAAAAGAATCTCAGATTCATAAAATCAAATCGATTAAAATTAGATATTGTAATCTAAATAATTTCGTCTGGAAATCACTACACATAAACTCAAAAAGGAACTGAGGTATTGCTTATAGGGAGGTTGTAACCCATGCTAGTTCCTCTCAGATTAAGAGCACCTCATCTCTGAAAGAATATTCATCATCATTAATGGGTTGGGTTCCAGGCTTCTGCCATCACTGCATTTCTGATTACGGAGGACTCATAAAGATACACGTGCTGTGAACAAGGAACCTAACTAGTCTTCAGCAAAACTTACAAAGACTGGAAGTTGCAGATTTTGGTGGTCTGCACAAGTCTCAGTTATCTGAGACTTAAATGTATTATTCAATTTTTAAATATCCTTTAATTTAA
>VZRQ01006646.1:3891-56458 GCA_013397975.1 Machaerirhynchus nigripectus
CCGCCGCCCGCCGCCGCCGTCGCCTGCTTCTCCGCGGGGACGGTGGGGAGTGGGCGGCGACGGGCCCGAGCCGCCCCGGGGAGCGCACAGGTGCGTGGGGGCGCCGGGGCGGTCGGTGAGGGACTGAGGGGGCACCGGGGGCTGAGAGGGCTGAGGGGTGGTCGGTGAGGGGCTAAGAGGGCGCCGGTGCCGGCAGCGCTGTTCCGCCGGCTCTGCGAGCACCGCCCGGTTCGTCCTTGCCTTGCCGGTATCAGCGCCCGCGGCCCCGGGGGGCGCGGGGGGGACCGGGGGCTCCCGGAGGCCGGTCAGCCCCGCGGGGACACCCGTGCGGACGGGCCCGGGAGTGTCGTGGGGTCTCTTTGGGGACAAGCATTAAACCCCTCAGTGTCTTTGAACGGATGCTGAATGTGTGTATAGTGAATAACTTGTGCTGACAGCTAATTCTGCCGCTATGTGCGGAAAGGGAGTTGGAGTTGGAATGCTTTTTGTCAGCTGTGGAAGGCTGTAATATGTTCCACTGAATTATTTTTTATTACAAGTAAAGTATTGAGTACATTATCTCAAACTAAGTTCAGCTTTTAGTAATTCACGTGCATTTTTCAGAGTGGCTGAAGGAAGTGTATCCCAAAGACCGAGGGAATGAACTTCCATAAACTCTTAGCTTGTAATTCTGTTTGATAATAAACTTTTTTATCCCTCCAGATTACTGCTGTTTCTAAGTAACTTTGCTCTGTCACCCGCCTTGATTAATTTTTGCCGAGAGGCAGAATTCTCTCAGGGACTACAGTCAACTTTGTTACTGGCTAGATGAGATGAGCAGAACTGAAAGGGTAAATTTTGAAACTTGTGCAAGAGACTGAGAGCTAAAGTCGATGCAGATCAAATATTTTACCTATGTATTTGCATACATTAAAATATACCTGAATACTCAGTATTGTCTGGTGTTCCTGCAGATATATTTCAGCTGTTAGGGAACAAACAGCAATGTTATCATGGTGATGAATAGAAATATTAATTATATTCCTGTTTTCCTTTTGAATGATTTTATTTTTATGTGAGAAATGCCAGTCCCTGCTGATCGGTTTTAATTGCCACGTGTCACTAAATGTGGATTCGCACTAGATTTTCTGAACTAGAAAGCTAATACTATGTCTGTGGAATATATATATACGTATTAATCTCTGGCTTTTTAGTTTCTAGGCATTTTTGTGTTAGAAAGTTGTCAATGAATCCATTTTTTTATGGTCTGGTAATGAATTTTCACTTTTGCATCAAGCTCTATGTGACTGACTCTTACAATTCATTAAATGCATGAACATTTATTTTATTAAACAAAAACTCTAACAGGAGGCTCAAACTTAAGTGTTCTAGACTTTTTGGTTGTAATGCCCTTCAAAATTCTGGGACATGGTTTTTCAAATATTTAATTAAATTTGCTGACAGAGGAAGATGTGTTGGCCTGAAATTTCAGTTTCCTCTTTTTTCTCCTTCCCATTTTTAGTTAGTTCAAGGAACATTATGCCTCTAGTAATGGAAGTGACTGTCAAGTTGGCTAGGCACTTCAGCAGGTTGTATTCCAGAGTGATTAGCCATTGATTATTATAAATTAGGTAGTCCAGCAGTTAAAAAAATCTGGGAGCAAATAAGTGCATCCTGATTTAGTTCAGTTATTTAATTATTTTTGCTATGCTCATACACTAATGAAGACTGTTGATATTTTTAATGGGCTCATTCTGAAAGCTTTTCAGTAGATTGAAAATTTGAAGAAACACCTGAGTTTGTGTTTAAAACCACTTAATCTTGGTTGCCGTGGTCCATCTCACAGTCATGTGGGAATAAGGCGTGGTGAACGCGGGTTTTACAGCACGCGTGCTTGTGAAGTGTCACTACACAGGAGCTGTCTTGGTGTTTGGATTGGAGTGTGGGGGAAAGCTCTTCTGTGTCCTTCATTGCTGGGTTGTAGGTGTCACACAGGGGTTAGCTTTTGCACTGGTTTGTGGAATATAACCAAGGGCTGTAAATGTGAAATAAGTGCTCATGATCCAGCCTCTTAATCCCACATGGTGTGGGAGACTGGCAGGACACAACCAGGCTTTCGTGGCCTGTCTTCCCCAAAGTGTTCCTGAATAGTAAGGGCTTTCCAGGAAGACACATCTACTGTGACATGGTTACACCAGTGCTGCTCACTGCTAGGGTAAAACCCCATTTAGGAAACTCCACAGCCTCAGTTCTGCTTTCATTGATGTAACTGCACAAATAGCAGAGGTTCGTGGCAGCACAGCTGGGTTAGTCAAGATTTGTGCCTGTTACAGCTCAAGTTGGTGAACAGTACAGCCATAGCTTAACTCCTGAGAATAAAGGGGATTAAAGGAAGGAAAAAGCTCTGGTGAAATAGGACCATAAGAGCAAAGTTACCCACCATTCTTTTTGCAAAAGTTAATTTCAACTTTTCAGCGTCTCATCCTACTCTGCTTTGCATCCATGTGGTACTTGGTCTCCCATCTTCATAGTTTCATGTCCATTGTAAGTTTTCTTTAAGTTTACAATTAATTGTAAACTTAATTGTGTTATAATACAATATATGTATTTTCTGTGGCACTGAGTACCATGAGAGTCAAATACAGTGGAGTTGTTCGGGTGCTGTTGCATTACAGATTCAAATCTTTTTGTCCTCTCACACTTACATTTTTCAGTAGTTTTGTTAGAGTCTTGCTTTTCTGAATACTAAGGCATGTAACATTTGTATCTTGGAGAGGAAAATAGCTAAATTTATGGAGGGAAAAAACAGGTATCATAAATATTGTGGAACTGTTACCAGGCTTCATTTTTTGATATTGAGATCAGTTTGTATTTCCATAACCACAGCTCCTTCAGTTCACCCTCCTGTGGTTGGAGTAGGCAGGGGTTCATCATGTCAAAACTTGTGTTTGGAATTTAGGATCTCTGCTGAGTAGAGAACTGGCACGTTGGCTTGATAAACTTCCATGAGTAACTGAACAATTGCTGCTGGTTTTTTTTTCTAGGAAGCTTGTGGGTTTGGTTTTTGTTTGTTTGTTTTTTTTGTTTGTTTGTTTTTTTGGTTTTTTTTTGGGTTTTTTTGTTTGTTTGTTTGTTTTTTTAAGTTTTTTCTTTTTTGGTAGAAGTTTGCCAGTATCCAAAATAAAAGCAATGGCATAATCTATTCATCTAAATATGGAAATCAAATGAATCTAAAAATTAGTTAAATGAATTTAAATTAGCTAAACAGAAAGAAAACAGCATTTGACTGGAAGGGTTGAACAGCCCTTAACTAAGGATGATTATTTTGCTAGGAATCTTTATGAGCAAAGAAATACACTGAGGAGTTTCTTTCTGGGAGAACTTTGGCAGTTGTAGAAAGCAGGGCTGTGTAAATTATTCTAACTGTAACGGTACAAAATAGAGACTTTTTCCTTCCATTATCATGCCCTTCCAGCTGCCAGTGATAAAGAGCTTGTCCTTCTGCATAACTTAATAATATCCCTTGCTCTGGAAGGGGTTGCAAGAGAAGTTTCAGGTATTTCTGTTAAATTTATTTGTCTTTTGCATTGGGTTTTTTTTTATTTATTTGTTTTTACCTGAAGCCTGGTCTGTTCTGTAAAATTACACTGACGTTTATTGTCCAGACATTTCATGTGTTTGTGTGCATTGCTAAATTCTCTTCTCTAGGCTCTGAAGGTGCAGTTGGACACCTTGCTGCCCAGGAGCTGTTTATGAGCAGTCTCTGGCAGTCAGCAATCCTCACTGGCAAATACCTGCTTTGTAATGGGGTATTTGAAATTCCTTGACTTTTCAAAATCCCTTTAGAGAGGAGGTATTGCTGCTGAGCAGAGCGGTGATCCCATATGTCTGCCTATAAAAATGAACATCTAAAATTGCTGTGAGGAAGGATGCCCCATTCCTTTGTAGTGTTCAAGGCTGGGTTGGATGGGACTTGGAGCAGCCTGGTGCAGTGGAAGGTGTCCCTGCCCGTGGCAGGGGGTGGCACTGGATGGGCTTTAAGGTCCCTTCCTTTGCTCTGTACACATCCATCCAAGTGTCCAGAGCAACTGCACATTGGCCACTGTTAGATGTAACTCCAGTTAAGTTGATACTGTTCATACTGGTGGCAGTTCAGTCTGTCTTATTACCAGAATATTTTCACCTTTTTCTCTCATTTATTTTCTTGCCTTGTAAACTCATCAGGGTTAACTGTGGGACTTAAATACTGCACAGGTACTTGAATCCCACCTTCAGTTATCTTTTCTTACAGTTAGTTTAAAAAAAAATCCCCATGAGATGAGTGCAGCATGTCTGGAACACTACGTATCATATTCCAGGGAGAAGCTTCTAAGTGTGGGTTTGACCTTGCACGAGTGTGTTTAATCCCTGTTGTTTGTTTGCATTTGTAGTATTTAAGCTACTACCCACAGTCATGACACTTTAGCAACATGACTTTTATGTGCAATCAGTACTAGACATCTGTTTCATCCTTTAGAGTTTATAGAATCATATCCAAAAATACATAAAAAGAACATAATGGTGCAGAGTCAGGCATTCAGGAGTTAGGAAATGCCAGAATTCGAGTTCCCTGTGTTATTTCTTAAATTCTGAAATAAGCAGGACTTGCTCCTGGTTCTTTAAAGCAATAACCTGCTTCTTTTATGTGTTGTGATTAGATTCAAGTATGGCTTTTCTTTGTAGTCTTAAAGCTCTTGGGAGCCCTAGTGAGGGAAAGTGGAGTCCTAAGTCTTCCTGCAGGATGTGTGGAGAGTGGCAGGGGAAGCTTCAGCCCCTCTCATTTGGGCAGTTTTGCTGTCAATAATGTGATGGTCAGAGGAATTCTCAGTGAAAGAAATTGTTCACCTTGTTTAACTCTTTGTTTCTTTGCTCAGATTTGTTTTTTAGCAGGAGCTTGAGAGAGGATTGAGTCATTCAGGCTCAAGACTGAAAATAAGAAAAAGCTTTTTTGTGTATCTTGTGCAAAACCTTTAAATCTTTTTGCTGTCTTAAACCCAAGACAGTTCATAGCTTCAGTCAAGAAATCAGGCTATCTATCTAATGCAGTAATTGAAACCAAATCTGCTGGTGTTTCAGTAGAAGTTGTTTCTGTGATGTTGTCTGCCTCATACTTCAGTCAGAAGTGAACTCTGAGAACTTTGAGGTCAAAAGAGATTAAATTTAATAAAATGTTTTTATGATGTCCTGTGGGTACACTGTAGAAAACAGTAATTAGCTACTTTCCAATAACTGTTGAAGCATCATAATTTTTCCATTATATTTTATGTTTATGACACTCTCATCATTCCTGTGGAAAGTGTCTTGCTTTAGAATCCTCTGTGCTGACACAAAGCTGTCGAGTTATGAGTGCACCTTCAAGGAAGTGCTTTAGAAATGCAACTCCTTTGTTTAACCAGGGTCTTGGAAGTATCAGGATGGTTCATTCAGGCCAGTTAGCTGTACTAAATGCAAAATGTATAATTATGATGTTCACTCTTTCTCTGTATATAACGTCACATAATGGAAATGTTTGGAATAGGAGGTCCATGTGATGACTTGTGGAGAAGTGGTTTTAATTTTCTTTGAAATGACTCATGAAATTATTACTTGGATATGTGTCTTAGGAACAAAAGGATGTTTAAGGCAAAGTATAAAATATATGATGGTGCTGCTGTTTGCCAAGGTTAAAATTACCCTTTTTTATGATCAAGTTCTTCTTCTTTCCCCTTTTTTTTGCTGTTTGTCCTTTGCCATGGGCTGCTGAGCAGCTCTTTGGCTCTTTTGCTCTTGGTGGTGGTTGTTCTACAGAGTGAGGTGTATGGTTAATATTGTAACAGAGCAGTGAAAGATTGAATATTGAATGTCAGAGCTGATGTGGCACCATCACTGCTGACCAGGAGAGGTCCCTGTGTTTGGCCATGGGGAAGCACTGCCAGCCAGTCAATCTGAGGAAAAGAAATGGTCCTTGGAAACTTACAGAATGTGGGTTGCTTTGCAAGGCAACATGTAGAGCATGGTACAGTTGGTGCCAGCTGTGTATTACAGGTTAAGGTGCATTGAAGGATCTGTGAATATTGCATATATTGTGTCCTGATAACCTAAAACTTGTTGCCAGCCCTGCTCCACTTTCTCAAAGTCCCAGTGCTTCCCAGGTAAAAGCTGTAGCTTTGATTCGCCTTCTGGAGACAAGCGTGGCATGAGCTGAGCTAAGAGGAATGGCAGAACTTATAAGCATAAAAATAACATTTCATAATGAAAAACAGGACAAAAGACTGTTTGAGAGAGTTCAGAAGACAACCTGGGAGAAAATTAAAATGAGAGGAAAGGGAAGGGAAAACTGGGCTTTTGTTATACAGAAGAAACAAAGTCTGATGAGAGTGGGGATTCAGGGAAGGGAAGGGTTCATTGTCACTGAGCATTTCTGATGTGGGAATGTAATTTATTTTACAGCTGCTCCCCACCAATTTTCTTTTTCTGTGGTCAGTTGTTAAAAAACAAAGCCATCTGCCTTCTTTTCATATTATGCTTGTTTACATAAACTAGATGAATATTCTTTGAATGTGAAGTGCATGTTCTGCATGACTCTGTTTTCAGGTTTTTATGTTTCCCCCTCCTGTTTTATTCTGTAGATTCCACCAATCTGCAGGCAAAGATCATGGCACAGTCTGGGAGGGAATTATTCAAGGCCATTATTGGAGCATTCAGAGGTTGGTATAAATTGTTGTTCTTCCAACTTGCAGGTCAGAGGAAACTCAAGCCCTTGGAGCATCTTTCAGTTCAGACTGCCTGTTACTCTTTTTTTTTTTTTAAATTTCACTCTTCACTGTTCTGAAGTTAAATGGCAACTTACGTTTCTGCCCCTAGAAGTCTTTTTGAATCTCTGCAAACTAATGATAATACAGTAACTTGAAAGAAGAATTCTTAAAAGTGTAGGTTTTGTGTGGTGATATTTAGATTCATTTGTTAAGCACAGAAATTACCCAGGTAAGGAATATCCAGGTAGGAAACTGTGAGTTTTCCTTCAATATGTAGGGCTTTATTCCTTCAAAATTCTGCTTAGGTTGTAGAATACTCTCATCATTGAGTGCCAGGATGTCAGGCTCTTAATCCTATGAGGTCTGCTTGCCTCAAAACCAGTGCAAACATAGGGAAGATGCAATTTTTCCTCTTCATGGAAGAATTATGACACATTTCTGAGTAACACACTTGTTTGAATGAAGCTAAGAAATGTATTTGTCTTGCTTTCCTTTTTTGTTTTTAATTATAAAATAATAACCACTCATAACTGACTTAAGTAGCTAAAATCTTTTGAGGGTCATTGTGACTTCAAAGCATGAAATCTACTTAGATTTGGGTTTTTTTATAATGTTCTTCTCTAAAATGTGAAAAGTGACATTTTGATTTGGGAAACCCTGGGGTCTGCTATCAACTGACATACATAAAATAAGATTGCTAATGACCTTTTACATAACTTAAACCTGGAAGTTGTCAACATGTAGCAAATCTTTTAAACAAAAAGCAGCTTCTTTTTTGAAAAGCTTTAACAGGTCCATTGTTTGTGGCAGGCACTTTGAACTTGGAAAAATGCCTGGTGCTAGTGAGTTGTTATTTTTTAGTACATCTACATGCATAAATAAATTCAGCAATTTTCTCCAGGGGATCTTGGCCACATGCTAAGAGAAGAGAGTGTTTCTTTTTAACAAGCAGGTTCTTTTCCAAACTGCCCCTGTACATGGATTGCAGCAGGGCCTCTGGAATGGGATGACTTGAGGCATCAATAGGCCATTCCCATCCTGATAGGAAAGATAAGTGTAAATCAGATTTATCTATTTATTTTGCCCTCAAGTGGAGTTGCTCTTACATACATGGGGAGAGTATTGTTGCTTAAATTTGTTCCACTTTACGTATTAATGTGCCCAAGTATGGTTATCCTCCAAAACTTCAAGATTTTTTCTATGTTCTTCACACATTTCAGTATTTAAGGATCTGTTTTCTTTATGTCCTGGCTGCTTGGAACATGCTCTTTGCTGCTAGGATTACAGTCCTTTTTTTATTATTGTTTTCTTAAGCAAGGCAAGGTTTTTAGAGGGAGGTAAGAGCTTTTATTAAAACAAGTTTAAACTGTTGGATGGTGAGGGAGGCAGAACAGGCCAGTAGTGCTTCTTTCTGCTGGCTTTTACATGCCTGTTGCCTGAGGTTCTTGCAAATTGACTTTTCATTTTCACACAGATCCTGCCGAGGTGGCAACTGGTAGAGAAGAGGATGTGTTGGCATGGCCATGCTGGTGGAGGGCTTCACACGGATCCAAAGGAAGGGGTAAAACTTGCTTAATTACTATTGCTTTTAAAATAAAAAATGTCATCAGCTTCCCCAAAACAACTAAACCTAAAAACTGAAGACCTCAAGCAACAATTTGTCCAAAATTCTCTTGGTAGATATATGAATATTGTAGTAGAGTAGATACTGTTTAATTGTCAGTGTAGACTTGCTAGCTCTTAAATCACCAAATGTTTGTAATAATGGTGTTGAAAGGCTTTATTTTATTAAAAATACCATTTTACTGTTACACACTCCTTTGAAATTGGCCTGTGTTAGATGCTTTTGATGGAAAATATATTCTCTTGTAATTCACTGATTTGTTGATCTTGTGACTGATATTTCCCTGTGATTTGACAGACAGGATAGTAGAAATCAGCTCGTGGGTTATTGCATCAGTTGGTAAAATCACACTTGAAATGGGAGGGGAGAGAAGCAATTAAACTATGTGTGTTTTTGCTTGGAATTAATGCATCTGGTGTATTCTGACTCTATATCCTGTATTTCTATTCAGGAAGCACATTAAAGTAATGATGATGGTATATAAGGAGAAGCAGTATCTTTTATTAGACCAAATGATTACAATCAGAAAATGAGGCAAACTTTTGGTTAAAACAAGGACAGTATTAACCATGTGATTAAAATTGCCAAATCAAAGCTCTTGAGTTTACAGAACTTCCATATTCTCATTTCCTGGGCACACTTATTTCAGATGCTGTGTGTATTTTCAGAATCGTTCTGTGTGAGTGGTTGTAACTTGTTCAAACTTGGGTGGGATCTTCCCTAAAGTGAGTGAAGACCACATTGATGACAGACTGAACTTCCAGAATCCAGGTCTTTCAGGCTTCGCTGGTTTAACTGTTCTGAGGATGTCTCTCCTATAGCCTCAGTTGTAAAGAAATTGAGAAGTTAAACTTAGGATTTTCTTCCAAGTTTTCATCTGAGAGTTGTCCCTTCATTGAATCCAAAACTGTTTGTGCTACAGGCAGAAGTCAGGAGGGGAGTATGTTTTACAGTAAGAGGGAATTTCATAACCTGAGGTGTAGCCAGCTTGTTTTAGCAAACATCTGTGATCTTTTCTACATGAGGCACAGGGGGAAACAAAATAATTGGCCATCTCCAGTCAGGGGTACCACTGGCTCTGCATGTAACATTAACTTCAGACTCATTTTAAGACCCTCCTTGCAATAGGTGAGCTCTTTCTTGGAGATTTCCTAGGCAAAACAGACTTCAAAGCTAACTGAGTCTTCTCTGTTTCACATATTTGAATTCCAGGGTTTTCTCTGGTCAGAAAGGAAGTGGAAGGTTCTGTTTACCAAAACACAAGTAGCCTTAAGGGACGTTGGATGTTCCTTAACGCTAAAACTCACTAGCAATGTGTTATCCAAAAATTTTGATGCCAGATGATATTTTTTCAGTTTGCTGGCACTGTATAATTCCATTGGCATGCTCCCTTCAGCCACTACTTGCAGCTATTCCTGTATAAATCAATCCCTTAACTTCTTTATTCCCGTAAATGCAGCTCTAACGTGGTTAATACAGGACATGGTCAGTTAAGGCTGTTGTCTAACTAAACAAATACCAGATGTCCAGGAGAAAGCAGCAAGAACCAGCTGTGGACGAGGTGAAATGTGTGAAGAGCGGGAAAAAAACAGGATAACACTGGGTTTGCCAGGAATTTCTCAGCAAAACTGAAGGGAAGGAAATATTCTGCTGTTCCAAGTGCAGTTCCTGTATCTCATGTAACATGCACTTGTATTCAGTGTGTAAAAATAAAAATACTGGCACCCCATTTACCACATTTTTTCCCCCTTAGGATTATACTTTTAGGAGAACTGCAGGTGAGATACCTGTCAGCTCTATTACACCTCTCTCTGTTCCAGATTTTTTTTGACAAACCAGCCTGTTCATTCTGAGTTTGGGAGTGACATTTAAATTGCCCCTTTTATAGCAGCTTCAGCAGGTACAGAACTGAATACTAAAGATGAACACAGAGTGAAGGGCACATTACCTTCATCTCACATGTAACAACTAGAGAAACTTACACTTTTTCTTTTTTTATTCCAAAATAACTTTTACCTACAGCAGTGGCTGCTGTGCTGAGTACTGAAACCAGTACTGATCTTTGCCAGCTTTGGGGGTTTTTTTGGAGTGGTTGGGAGAATAACCTCGTGCAGGGGTAAAAAGCTTGTGCTGGTGCAATAAAGGGGACGATAGAGCTTCCTGAGGGAGCACACAGGGTGCCAGAACTGGGTCTTTCTTTCTTCATCAGCAGTGACAGCTTAAACTACCACTTTCTTGCATCACACTTCTGACAGCTCATCATCCTGGCACGGGCTTTATCCACCAAGTGACAGGGTCAGCCCAGTGAATGCCTTGCAGTGCTCAATGACCATGGAGATTGTGAAGAGGAATGATGGCTTTCTTTTTCCCCCCACCTCTTTAGGTATTTTAAAATGTCCAGAACCTGGATGGAATGGGTAGAGGGGACAGGAAGTTGGTCAGTGGTCATTCTCTTGCAAATAATCTTCAGTATTGCTTAGTGTGTTTTAAAAACATGCTGCATTCAAGAAGAGGAAAAGGCTTTCCTTCTTTGCTCCCTGCTATATTAGATTTATAATATTTTTCCTTCCACACCTTGCATTTCTGTAGAAATAGACCTTGAAAGAAAATCTAAAACATTACTACCATTTAAAAGGAGGTAAAATTAATTCATCTCTTAACCTTTTTATGTACCTCAGAGAATCAAAAAAGGGCCTGAGTCCATTGAACAGATTGCTCATTTTAATTCTTAATGTTGCCACTTGCATATTTAAACAGTTTTTAACTCATGTTTCAGTACAACAGTAACATTTATTTCATGGTAAACTTTGATGTAATATGTGTGCATTTTGCATCCTTTGATATTTCTTCTTGTTCCTTTGCAAGGCCTTTGGCAAATGAGTGGCTGCCTCCTGACTTTTTTCTAAATGGATTTACTTCTGTCACCGTTCAGAGCCATGAAAAAAGGAAATAGATTCCTTGTTTGCAGCCAATATATTTTGTTCCTTTTAATAGCTTTTCTGTGCAAAGTCTGCCTAGCCAATAGCAACATATAATTAGAACTGCTCTGATTGCACTTTTGTATCTTTTGTGTTAATGTGGTACCAATTTTTTTAACTTCCTTTTAACCTGTAAGTGGTGATCAAAGATACTTTTCCACATGTTTGAACTGCTTTTTATGCATATCCTTGGCTTAAATGGAAAGATTCCTGTATATGCTGCAGCAGATATCTCCATCTCTCAAGTGGGTAGGACACAACAGAGGCACCTTTGCATCCTCTCTCCACTTACAAGTCTTCCAGTATTTTTGGAAAAAAATACTTAAAAATTGAAAAAACCTATTTTTAAAAAATAGCAGTTTTTTAAAAGTAGTTTGAAATGTGCTTATCCTGTGTAATTTTCCAATACATTTGCAGTTGCTGACAAAATGCCTTGGTTTTGCTTGAAGCTGTGACTAGAAAAACTGAGATTAATTTCCTGGTGCTTTTAAAAGCTTACATTTATAGGATTGCCTTCCCTGGTTGCCTCAGCAATTTTGCCTTTTAACAGACCTCTCCTTTCTTCCATATTCACCCTGGATCTTAACAGAGGATTTCTTTTCTAATTTGGTTTATCCTCAAACAGTAAGATTTATTATTATACTTCCCCTTTCAACTGACTTCTGTCATAGGAGTCATCTTTGAAAGGTGTGCACTAACTTTTTGTTTCCCTCCCTTCTCCCCACTACAAAATATTGCCTGAAATGGAGAGATTAGCTGTCCTTGCTGGCCTCCTTTCTGTCTTAGATAACCCTCATGTCTTTCAAGTTAATCCCCAGTGTAGCCAACACAGAGAAATGAGTTGTTGATAATTGTGCTCTGTGTTACTCCACTTCCTCTTGTTCTCAATTAGGAAATGTGGTTTAGGCTGCAGGTAATGTAGCTTAGGAGTTCAGTGGGTTGTATCAGAAGTGTCAGTGATAGACATCTGTCCATCTGGAAAATAACCTACATTGAAGTAAAAAAATACAGCAACCAGACACAACAGCAACAGAAAAAATAATCCCAAAGCAAAACTTAAAATAAACCCAATCAGAAAAAGTAATGTTTTTCAAGATGTCTCATTAACTGGATTGTGCTCTTACTTAAAGCAAAACTTGAGATGTGGAGGAGAACCTATTTTAAGAATTCAGTTAAAATGGATATAATCAGTTAAGCCAGCATGTGGCCATGTACATCTTCTGCCTTGTGATTATCCAACATCAGGGAATGTTCTCCAAACTATTTAGGTTTATTGTGGACCTTTCAGACTTCCTTCTTGCCTTAGTTTTTTTGTTAGTTTGGGGTTGTTTGGTTTTTTTTTTTTGCTTTTATCTCCTGTTGTTTCTAAGCTATTTTAAAACATCTTCCACAAAAGAAGTACCAAGCCCTTGAATTTTGTACATAAATCTTGAGGAGATAAAAAAGAAGGGTCAGTTTATTTGTTCTGTGAAGTATTTCAAGCTGGGGAGTCATGGTTTTTTCTATGTTCCAGTTGCAGCCGGCCAAACTTGCACTCTGGGCAACATGGAGCACCTTTAACAGCATGTCATGGACAGAAACCTAAAAACTTCCAGCTTGAAATGTTAATAGGCAGTCCTAGTCTCAGACATTGTCAAGTGTCTGTTTCCTATCGAAGAAAACACAGAAGTGATCCAAATGTATAAAATCCATTCTTATTTATACAGTTATTTTACTTCCCAAGGTCTCTTTATAAGCAGTGCCTTTGTTTGTTGTGTGCAATAGCTGAAGGAGATCGATGCCAAGAAGATCATCCGGGCGATGCTGTCCTACGTGTGGCCCAAAGACAGGCCAGACCTGCGGGCCAGGGTCGCCATCTCCCTGGGCTTTCTGGCAAGTGCCAAGGTAAGAACAGACACCTCGCTGTACTGGCACAGGAGTAATTTTCTTTTCTGGTATTTAAGGGCTTTTACACTCTTAAGATATCTGGGTTTTGTACCAGGAGCATGTATGAGACAAAATAGCTTGGATTTTGGAACAGGGTGTATCTGCAGGTAATACACGTGTGCATGTTTAGGGGAGATGATGATGACAACCAGAATTTTTATTTCCCTTGCTCCCATTAGTTTAGGCCAGGATTTGCCATTGCTGGTTAATTATTTACCTCAGAAATGACAGGAAATGGGAGTTAAAGGTTGTTCTCTTCTTGTGTGGTGCTGTCAGACAGGATTTCTTCAAGGCTCTGTGCCCATTCGCAACCCTGAACTTGAGCAATGTGGTGGTGCCTACTCACAGCTCTTGCTGTGCTGTGGAAAGGGGGATTTGAGCTCCAGTCTGTTGATAATTTCTCTGTGAGAAGACAGAGGAATTCATTGTTTCAGGGACTCCTCTGGTGTCCTAATATGAGAGAAGCTGTGTAACTTTGTATTTAAGAATCCTGCTTTCATTCAAATTATTTTTCATAATAGTCTTTGGTTATGAAATGGAGGGTTGCTCTTACCTTTGCTTCATCATGTGAAAGGATCTTCTATATTCTGTATGCACCAAAATTAGTGTTCATTTGTTCTTTGAAAGAATTTGGCATGCAAAAGTGTTCTTCATATTAGTGGAGGATAGAATTCAAATTCTGTGCAAACCTTTTAGAAATAGTTCAGAAGAGCAAATGTTAACTTCCTTCTGCTTTAAAAAAAAATATTTGATTGCAAAATACTGGGAGGAAGTTTTGTGAATTCCATTAAGACATACAGCTCAGCTGGGTTGCTTTTAAGTACAGCAATTTTTACCAAACATAAAGCTAATATTAGCACTCAGCAGCATTGCCATGTTATGAAAAGAGAGAAGAGACAAATTTCAGCTATGTAGGTGTTAAAAGAGGAGTGCTTGGGAGAGAAATGTGCTCATTTATGTGAGCTGAAGAGGAATTGCTGGTCTACAGTGCTTCCTCAAGAGCTTTTTATCTCACAGGTACTCGTGGGTACTGTCTCCAGTAGATATTTGGGTTGTGCTGCAGTTCAGGATGTTGCTGATAATGCAGGTGATGACATGCAGAATATGGCTGGACTGTGCAAGTGATCTTCCCCCTTTTTTGTGTGCCTGGGCAAAATACACACAAAAAAGGCAATGCTTTCCACTACATTTGAAAACTCTGGGGGAAACTCTGCTCAAAATGCAGATGCCTTGAGGTTTTGTGATGTAGATCTACCAGGTGGATATGAAAATTATTCTAATTCACTTCCTTTTTAAAGACTCTTGTTAGTAATGTTAATAATAATAATCTGAAGGCAATCTTTAAATGTTTGAAGTATTTTTTTCTTCTCTCCACTTCCCTATTCCCGAATTTTGAGTGTTATATGAATATGATGGAGAACATGAATCCAGCCTCTAATCCTGCATGTGGCAGCACTGTACCTTGCCTTTAAGAAGTCTTACTAATGCTTCGAGCAGCTTTCTGGGGTGTTACGAAAACAATATTGATGACCAGGATGCCTGACTCTTGCAAACAGCTCTGTATTTGGTGTAAAAAAGACCTATTGTATTTCTGCTGGGAGAGAGAGATGTTTTCCCCATCCGAAAATCATTTAGCTGCTCTTTGGGGAGGTAACTGGGTGTTTGGATCTCTTAAGTGTTCTCTTGAGTTTCCCACTTCAGATTTGTACAAGGCAGCCCAGAAGCCCTGATGTCCAGAGCAGACTTCCAGAAGAAAAGCAGAAAACCTGTTGAGCTTTGCCCGAGTTTTAGGAGATGCTTTTTAAAGCAGAAGTGTTTTGTGAGAATGTTTGCTTTGGCAAACAAGGATTTCACTGGGAAAACACACGGCAGGCTCTCTATGGGAAATATATATTATAGCTGGCAGGGGTGAAAAATTTCATGGATGTCTTCTAGCTATCCTTGCTACTGTTCTTTGTTTTGTTCTGTTGTTACAAAGCTGTTTTGGATAACTGCAAATTAAGGAGTTACCCCTCATCTCAAGAAGCGTGCTCACTCTTCCTTTGTGGGAAGAACTTTTCTTGAATTGCTCCATACTTTACACATACTGAGTGTGTGTGTCATTGTGACACAAGTGATGTGCAATAGTTTATTCCAGAGCTGTAGTAAGTCTGTCATATCTTTGAGCCCTGAATATCTGCTTCTCTTCCAGAGCAAACAAAAGGTCACTTTGTCCTGGAGAAAATGAAGTACAAAGTAGTTTACCTGTATCTTTCCTGGACCGTGTGTAGTTCTGTGTGCTTTCCTCATTATCCCATTTGGGAGCCCTTTGTTCTGGTTGCTTGTGAGGTTAATTACAATGTACTCCACAGACCACACAAGCTGTTTGTTCAAGTTTTTCTGCTATATAATTGTGTCAGCACATGAACACCAGCATGTTTTTCTCCTCACTGCAGTCCTGGCCTGATTCCTTTGTTCACTATGGAACAAAGTGAATTCTGTGTCTGAAGGATTTACATCCTTATTGTGGATTTTGTCTGAAGGCCCCTCGTTCTGAGGGGGTTTGTGTAGAAAACTGTATGGTCATGATGGCTGCTACCAGTCACCTTCCCCCAAAAGAAACACTTCTGTAAGCCTTTTGGCCAATTCCTTCTGAGTGTGACAAAAAAATTTTAGGTTTTATACCTCTGAATTTACAAAGTTATGTTTCCAGTTAAAATACAGAGGCTGTAGGGTTGCTTCAGTTTTATTCTGTGAAAACTCCAAGGAATCACCGAGGACAGGTAGGTTATGAAATTCTCAGCTATGGGGGAAAAAATATAAGGAATTCACCCCCAGTTTGATTTGGTTACTTGCCCACCAAACAGCTGGAGATCATTTCTCCTTGTCCTGCTGCTTGAGAAATAATTTGTCTCCTTAAGTCTTCCAGTTCAGTAGAATTCACTTTCAAAACAAAAGCCAGTTTGTGTGCAGCTACCAAAGAGCCTGCAGTTACAATCTGTCTTGACTCCTTTTGTGGGGCCCAGTTGCCTGTCATTGAACAAATTATTGTGATTTTTGGTTCCTTTTTGTCTCCACATAACCGCCAGTGGTATTGTGAGCCTTCAAAGCGAGCTGTTAGCATGGCTTTTTATGACAGGCTGGAGTCTGCTCCAGGGCTAGTAAGGTCTTTTCTTCCTTCCCAGATTTCTTGTATTATTATGACACACTTTAAATTTTTACCTTAAATATTTATAGCCTATCTAGACGTGTGTACACGATCTGAAAGACGCAAGAAGAAGGCAGGTGAGAGGAGTACACAGGGCATTATCTGTGTTTTCAGACACACAGATCAGCCTGCTCAGGTTCTGCAGATCTGGTTTTTCTTTTTCCGTGTTCTCCCTGCATTTTTTGGCTTCTCCACTGCTGTATTTGTAGCAAAAGCTTCCTTACTTTTCTGTTTCTTCCCTTTTTCTACTGTGGCACAAGGAAAAAAGTGCTCAGGCTTCTGAGGAGCTGGATTAAACACATGAATATGACAAAATCACTTGTCACCTCTGTCAGCCTGGAATGGGTTTTGGCCTCCTGGTCACAGAGCAGGCATGTGTTATTCATGAGCCAAAGAATTCTTTCAGACTCTCTGCATTTCTACTGAGTGCTAATTCCCCAAGTTTCAGAACAGAAATGGTTTGGCTAAGGAGGCAGGACACAGGGGTTGAATTGCAAATTCTGCCTGCATGCAAAGATAACGATATCTATCTGATCACTGAAGCATGTACCTGTGATCTTGGTGTTTGAGCTCTTTCTGGGGGCTCAGATGGAGTTAGATAATTGCAATAAACCTTTAGAAATTGTTAGCTTTTTGAGGAGTTTCAGGCGAAAAGTATTTAAAATTGGTTTGGGTTTTTTTCTCACTGGAAAAAGTGTAGTTCAGGTCATCATTAAATTTGAAGAAGCCATGAAGCCAGGTGCTTCTTCCCTCCTCTGCACCACATTTTGGAGCTTCTTTAGCAGTCTTGCCTCCACGAGGGATGGAGATTCCTGTGTGTATCTCCCCAAACGGAGCTGTTGGATGTGTATGTTTATATTGGTCCAGAGATAAATTCAGTCATCTTCATGCCAACGTTTCTCAGTGAATTATTGGCAAAAGAACGGTTCACTGTGGACTAGTTTTATCTTGTTGGGGCTCAGCCTGTCATTAATTCATCATCTTTATTAAACAAAAAATGCTGGGAAGAGCAAAATGAAAGATAAGGCTGTTTGCCTTAAAAGTGATGTAGTCCCATGGGGGAATAAAGATGATGTTGCACTGTCAGCTTAAAACAGTGCAGTCATTTAAAAAAATGTTTAAACTCATTTACTCATGATTCATTCTAGGGCAGCCTGCTGTTAAATGTGGGCAATTGAGTTGGGATGACTTCATGGGTGCTGTATTTGCTTTCCAATAAATTCAGACAAGGATAAGCTATTAATTCAAACCCAGAAATAGAAAATGTACAAATTCATATTAAAAGAGTCTTTTTAATGGGAATTGTTATCAAGCTTTCAGGCATTAGGCAGGGGAGGGAAGCCTGTATAGATATATTGTGTAAGACAATTGTTTTTCATGGTAGATTTTCATGGTCTTCCAAGGTGTGCTTAAAGCTTTTTGTTCTGTGCCAGAAAATACAAAGAGAGAACTGTGAATTTATGCAGAAGGATGAAATTTTGTTTCCATTACTATGAACGTGATCTCATTGATTTAACAAATTGAGTAGGAAAGGCCTGTTTCTAATAATGGCCTCTCATCTCTTGCTATAAACTTTGTAAGATTAACTTTTTTCTTTTTAAATTACTGGAAAGCAGACTGTCTTGATTGCTAATGAAATGCAATACCATGCTGCCTTGTTCTTATTCAAGCTTTACCCTCCAGGAGTCAGGACAACTATAACCTGAGACCAGGCTTTAAATTTCATTTAAAACTCTATTGGGAAGAATTATATTGATGTAAAAGAAGACATTTCTGCAAAATTGTAGGCTGTTACCAGTTAAATTAATTGTGAGTGGAGAACAGCAGTTTAAAGAATACATCTCTTTTCTTTAAATGGACTTTATATCTGTAGTTCTATTTCAAAACTACCTGTAGTGTAGCACAGTCTAGTGAGGAATAAAATCCCTGCAGAGAGATTTGTGAGAATCTGCAGCAAATCAAGACCATCTGCATTACAATATTCTCATTTTCTCCAGAGAGGTCTCTCCCAGGAAAACCTGCACTTTGTCGTGTTGGTTGTCACTGGAACGCACACGGCAGTAGATTTATCTTTATTAAGAACAAAATGCCACCCCAAAATCGAGTTTCATAACCTCTGAAGGCAAAGTGGGGTTGTTTGGTTTTACTGGGGAAGGGAGAGGGATTTGGGATTTCCACAATTCCCATCTGTTAAAAGGGGAGCTGTGGCTGAAGGACTCTCAGGCTGCGCTGGACAAGTTCCAGAGGAAGGTTTGAAGTAGGACCTGACCTTTCAGCTGTTTTCTCTTTCCAGTCACTAACAAACCAGCACTAACCTCACCCAGGTGCCCTCAGATCTCATGTATCTCCTCTCAGGAGTTATCTAAATTATGCTGTGTTGAGAATTTTGAGGTGTTTTTTGTAATGTATCTCATAGGGGAGATATGGGGGAAGAGGAGAAAATGGATCCCATCCTCATTTGCATTTAACTCTTTAGCCTAAAACACTGTCTAAAAAATGAACAGCAGAGAGTCAAAAAATTAATTTAAATTTCTTACTTTAAATCTGTAGTTTGCAAAAATATTTTCCAAGCTCCAGTTACTCTGCTTGGTGAAGTTCGTACCTTCCACTATTTGCCATAATTTGTAAACCTGGAAATATTGGATATTGGGACAGTCATTAGAACTTCTGGAGGTCTGTCTTCCCCCTTGAATTTGGACTGAACTTAAGAGTGACTTTATCACTCTTTCCTCTCAAAATGTAGTTTTATCCAGTTAATTTACAGTTTTTTTCCTGGGCTTTCAGCTCTGACAGATGTCCCTAAATACAATTGAGATCTAAGTGGATATCCAAAACATTTGGTGGTGAGAGCTGAAATATCTGTATCAATCTGGTTTCTGTTTTTTGTTTCTTCTCCTGAAAATTAATTTGCCATCTACCCGTGAGTTTTTTGAAATACTAAAAAAAAAAAGCCCAACTTTAAGCAAAGTCAGCTCACTGTAAAGTATTTTAACATCTGCTGTGATTGCAGCGTTGTAGGTCATTACATCTTTGTTCAACTGCTAAAAAAGTTGTGTCCATATTTTCAAATCTTAACAGGAGCAGTTTGAATGAAGAAATTTTATTGATTTTATGAAGTTTGTCTGGAAATTGCTGTTCTTGTTGGTGTAAGTGAGCAATGTAACAAAGGTACATTAACAAGACTCAGGAATTTTATGTTTTCTGGAAGGTTTTCCGTATTTTCTTGTGCAAGTAAAAAACTGCTGAGGTTGGAGTGTTTACATCTCCATTTGTTTGGGGTTTCACATCTCGAGGGGCCACCACTGTTAGAGGAGATGGATTTGGGGTTTGCTGCTCTTACGGAAGTGTGCAGTGACACGCTGGGTGATAGGTGATGGATGTGACTTTTTTGTTTGAAAACTCACCTTTTTAAAGTCATTTGAAGTGTCTTGTAGACTGTACAGAAAGTCTTTTGTGCCAAACCCCAGGGTTAATGCAGATACCAAGTTAATGTTTAGAGTGATGTTACAAATGGGAAGCATTATTTAAATTTATGGGGAGTATTAACAGAGACAAAGGAGGGGTTGGCTTAATTTTCTTTGACTTCTTTGGAGCTTTGATTTAATCCATCCCAGTGACCCTGTGTTAGCCATGTGTGGGTGAGTGGTTTCCTGTGTAACAGAGCTGCTTCACACTGAATATTGTCAGCATCACAAAGAGCAAACAGCTCCAAATGATGACATAATTTAGTAGCACTGTGTGTGTCGTGCAGTGGCTGCTGCTTGATTCATTTCCTGGGCTCTCCTGCTGTCCTGAGAGCTCAACCTCACTTCCAGGATCTTTGCAGTGTACAGTTTGTTGAGGATAGAAATCCATCTTTAAAAGGAGACAGTGAGAGACCAAGTAGCCCTGCAGTCCCAGCAGCAAAGATTTAATAGTGGAGAACATTGTGCCTGAAATAAAAGAGCCAACTCACCTGCACTAAGTGATTAAAGACTAAATATAACAGCAGAGCAATCTCAGAAAAAAATAGTCATGCTCCATACAAGGCCATGAGTTGTTTTAATGCAAAAGGACTAATTGTTGTGCTCCTGCTTTCAGGCCATGAACATATTGGTTCCCTTCATGTTTAAATATGCAGTGGACAGCCTCAACCAGGTGTCTGGGAACGTGCTCAACCTCGGCGACGCCCCAAGCTCTGTGGCTACCCTGGCGACTGCTGTGCTCGTGGGCTGTGAGTGTGTTCCCAAACTGTGGGTGGGAGCTGAGGGTCTGCAGTGAGGGAGGGGCTCAGCAGAGCTCCTGACCGTGGCTCTGCTGAGCATCACAGCTGGTTGTGAATCACAGAATTATGGAGTGGTTTGGGCTGGAAGGGACTTTAACGGTCATCCATGGGCACGGACACCTTCCACTCCCCCAGATTGCTCCAAGCCCTGTCCATCCTGGCCTTGGACACTTCCAGGGGTCCAGGGGCAGCCACAGCTGCTCTGGGCACCCTGTGCCAGGGCCTCCCCCCCCTCCCAGGGAACAATTCCTTCCCCATATCCCATCCAGCCCTGCTCTCTGGCAGTGGGAAGCCATTCCCTGTGTCCTGTCCCTCCATCCCTTGTCCCAAGTCCCTCTCCAGCTCTCCTGGAGCCCCTTTAGGCACTGGAAGGGGCGCTGAGGTTTCCCTGGAGCCTTCTCTTCTCCAGGTGAACACCCCCAGCCCTCCCAGCCTGCCCCCAGAGCAGAGGGGCTCCAGCCCTCAGAGTGTTGTAACAATTTCATGGTTGTTCTGTGCTGATGTCTGTTCCCAATATTCTCTGACCTTGCTTCTGGTATTCAGATTAAAAAATGAAATAATGCTTATAGAAATTATTCTTGATTATAAATCCTGCCCTTTCTTATAACTAGCTGCAAAAGAAACTGATTTAAATGTGTGCACAATGGTTTATAAATGAAAAATGGCATAAAGCTTGGGCCAATTAAGTATAAATTACCTTTGAACTAAAATTGTTGAAAGTACATAAAGAATGAATCTAGTGTAATTTCATGCATGAAGGGAAGTTGAAAATATAATTATTTTCATTTTGTAAACTTTTTCATCCCTTTTTAGATGGTATCTCAAGAGCTGGGGCAGCATTATTTAATGAAGCAAGAAATGCAGTATTTGGGAAAGTAGCTCAAAATTCAATCAGGAGGATAGCCAAGAATGTTTTCCTGCACCTTCACAACCTGGATCTGGCCTTCCATCTAAGCAGGCAAACGGGAGCACTGTCAAAAACCATCGACAGAGGCACAAGGGGCATCAGTTTTGTTCTTAGTGCTTTAGTGTTTAATCTGGGACCTACAATGTTTGAAGTGGCTCTGGTCAGTGGAATTCTGGTAAGTGTGGTTTAGTCATCGTTGGAATTGTCTCATTTAGGAATAATGCTCTTACCAAAGTCTGCTGAGTATTAATAAGAATAATAATTGAATTTACAAGGTGGTTCTGAAAGCAACTACTGTAAAAGAGAGCAATCCATAATTTTCAATATCAGTTGCTTTAAATCAGCTTATTTGAAATTATTTTCATGTTTAAAATCTTTCTTCAGCCAGTTGCATTCATGTGGACAGTTTTTAATGTTTTTCTTCAGAATTGTTGAAAAAATGAAATTAGAAAAGTAAATTGTGCACACAAGTGTCAAATATAGAAAGGAAACAGAATATAAATGTCCAGGAATGTTGTGGTTTAGTGTGTTTAGGGTAGAGGAGGGAGTGATTATTGGCTCTTTCCTTAATACTGATCTGGACTTTTCCAGAACTTAAAAGTGAAAATTAGCTTTTGGAAAATAGGCTTCTCCTGGCAGGTTTTAAGCTTAATACTCTGAAATTTAAACATCTATAAAATAAATCACACTTCCTGTCTTTGAAGTCAGGATCTTTGGGTATTATTTGGGTGCAAAAATCTAAATCTTGATTATGTATCTGAGACTAAATTAAAAACAAGAACCTCGTTTTGTTTATTGGCCTTTTCAGAAGGACTTAAGTTTGAATGGAGCAGTGAAATGCCTGTTGATGTTGGGTTACATTTTCTAACCAGTGGAAGTTGCAGACCAGGCTGGCTGTCAGCCAGCCCTCCCAGGGCTTTTCTCTCCTGATGTGCCCTGAAGTACAGAAAACGCTCCCTAAGTTGTTTTGCAAGGCCATTTATTTCTTCTTCCACAGTCTTCGGCTTTCTTTCAAAATCACTCAAAAAGCATGGGAACAAATGCTTATTTGTGAAAACAGCACAGGCATCAGCAGCATTTATGTTTCATAATGTGAAAAATAACTTTGCAGTATTATATACACCAGCTCTTGGTTATTGCCTCCAATCTTTTTATCTAAATCCTTCGTGCTGCTTTCCTTTTGAGTTTAAGCCTTTATTTAGCCTTAAGCTGTTCAGAGCAGGGATTGTATTGGGAGGGACCATCATTTCTTGTCTTAAAATTAGGATAGCTTAGCTGGAGACAACAGTGAAGTTTGAAAATGATGATTCTTTTTTTTTCCCATTTGATTTTAAATCATCCAGTATTACAAATGCGGTGCCGAGTTTGCTTTGGTCACTCTGGGGACACTGGGAGCCTATGCAGCGTTCACGATAGGAATTACACAGTGGAGGTAAGGCAGGCCCTGCCCTCACATTCATCAGGGTGCTCTGATGCCTCAGCCTGAACTTGTGACTGGATCAAACCTTTCCTTTCCCAGGACTAAGTTTCGGATAGAAATGAACAAAGCTGATAACGATGCCGGTAACGCTGCCATTGACTCGCTCCTGAATTATGAGACTGTGAAGGTAAGGCCAGTCTTTACTACCAGGCTCTTTGTCTTGCTTCTGTCAGCCTAAGGGAAGTGAGTCATAAGATTCATCTTTTATAGAGCTGCATATTTGGAGCAGTAGCGTATTTTTAAGCATTATTCATTTGAAGAGTACTGCGTGGCATTGACACAGTAGCAGGAAGGTTGTTAGGGGGGCTGGAAAAAATCTCTTTGCTAATAAAGAGTGAGAAGTTTCTTTCGTGACTGAATCACCTTGACCATCAGTTTCTGCAAAGAGTAAACTTCAGAGGAGGTTTAGGTTGGATATTAGGGAAAGGTTCCTCACTTGAGGCACTGAACAGGCTCCCAGGGAACAGGCACGGCCCCAAGGCTGCCAGAGCTCCAGGAGCGTTTGGACAACGCTCTCAGGCACAGGGTGGGATTGCTGGGGTGTCCTGGGCAGGAATTGGACTGGATGATCCTTGTGGGTCCCTTCCAACTCAGGATATTCTGTGATTCTTTCCTTTAGTCCCCAGAACTGTTGGAGAGGAGCTGTGTGTGTATCAGTGCACGCAGCGTGTTCATACTGGATTTTATAGCCTCTTACACACTCCTAACATGTTTGACACTGTCACATTTGCCATTTGTGTTTCCATTGTAGTATTTCAATAATGAAAAATACGAAGCCCAACGGTATGATGAGTTCCTGAAGACCTATGAAAAAGCATCCCTGAAGACTACCTCTACTTTAGCTCTCCTCAACTTTGGCCAGAGCGCTATATTTAGCGTCGGTTTAACAGCCATCATGGTGCTCGCCAGCCAGGGCATTGTTGCAGGTAAGTCATCTGTCTGTAAGCCTAAAATGAGTCTCCTTTACCTCAGTTCATCCCTAACAGAGGTGTTAGTTTTAATTAACTGAGGGTTGATGTGATAGTTCATTTTGAGAGGTTTTGCTTGAGAGTTTTTTGCATAAGTTTTGTCTATTTCTGCTTCTTGGAGTATTATTAATTCCATTATATCTCTCTCTCAATGACTCTCTCAATCATACTATGATTTTATCAAAAATACTGTAAAAGTTTAGCAGTTAAAAAAAGATCCCAAGAAAATGTCTCTTTAGGAAGTTTTTCTTGAAGGTTTTTGATTTCTGTGGACCTCCTATACAAAGATCCTTTCTTTTTGCCCTTCCTCCTGTTGCCAAGACTTAGTGTATATATACCCCTGTGCTTTGTCTCCAGTAGTTTTGTTTACAATAATTCACTTTCTTTACATTAAAAACAGCACATTATTGAAAGAATTGCTTCCTTATGTCCTATACTTGTCTGATTTACTACATAAAATAAAGCCTGCTTGATTAGGAAGACACAGTACAAGCTTCAAATACAGTATTGGGATAAAGCTCTGCTAAAGCAAGGTGGTTTTAGAGTAAAAATAATGATGCTTTAAAGACTGGTAACATCCAGAAGTGTTTGAAGGGCAGACCTTTATACCATGTGCTCTTTCTTGCATCTGCTTTGCCCTTTTTAAAGACGCCAGGGCAGGGAAGGGTTACACTGAACAGATCAGTCAGTAGGTGCAGTTTATGGCTGTTCTCAGGAAGATTTAGAATAGCTTTAAGCAGGATGGTAGAAATATGGCTTTAAATCATCTTTCTGGGCCTGTTTTAGCTGAAGTGACCTGGCACTTACCTTTAGCTGGTGTGTCATCCCGAGTTTTCCTTGATCAGCCTGTTTGATTCTGAGCTGCCCAGAGGTTCTCAGTGTGTTTAGCAGCTCTGTGGTATATACAGCATGAAAGCTCTCTCTTGATCATGACAAGTTCTATCACTTGGATTTGTCTGTAATTGTACTTAGGATTGTCTTTCCTGATTTGTGCTTCCATATATTATTTCCTCCCCTTCTAACTTCCTTAGGCCTCTCTGTGGATTTTACAGCTGTGCAGTCTGATGTTGTATATGCTGCTTGCCTTATTTGCCAGTGCTATTATATCTTTTAAAAAGTGAAATCCACACAAACATTGCTATTTGTTTCAGGCACCCCTGTATAAAATCTGGGAATGGGTTCTGGGGTTTTGTTTGCTATTTAAACATCTGGGTTTAGAAATGGGATAAAAGAAATAAGACTTGATTGACTTGATTATTTATTTTAAGTCTTTTGGTGCACCCTAACAAGACAACCGTTCAAGTCTCCTTATTCTCTCACACCCCTTTTGTCTTAAGGCAGCCTTTCTGTTGGAGATCTGGTAATGGTGAATGGATTGCTGTTCCAGCTTTCTCTGCCCCTAAACTTCCTGGGAACAGTGTACAGAGAGACAAGACAAGCACTGATAGATATGAATACCTTGTTTACACTTCTCAGTGTAGATACCAAAATTAAAGTAAGTAGTAGTTTATTTTCCTAAAGTATCTGGGTAATTAATAGGGCTGTTTGTGGCAATGCCATAATTTCATCCTCTCCTGATCTTCCAGGTTGTGTGTAAGGTTTCTGTTCTGCCTCCTCTTCAAGTGCAGTTATTGCAATAGCAGTTGATTTTTTTTTTTCTTGCAGAGAAGCAAAAATTGCTTCATGGAAGCTGTGTTTGTATTGAGATTTTTTTTTTTAATTTAAGTATTCATGCCTCGTGCTTGAATTTTTATTGGTAATTAATGATGCAGAATATATTGCAAAAGAAGTTATGAGGCAGAGTGTTTACAGCAGGAATTTTTACCTCCTTTGGGGAAAAGGAGGAGCAAACCAATGTCACTTGTGCAGCAAATTATGATTGTTTTCCACATATCTGAGCTGGGGTGTCTGTTTGCCTTTTTCTGAGGTGGGAAGGGGACTGGTCAGCTTGTTGAAGTGTTGAAGATGATTTCTGGGCAGCAGATAAACTCTTGTTTTCCTAGGACAAAGAGCTGGCTCCACCCCTGCAGATCACCCCCCAGACTGCTTCCATCGCCTTCGATAATGTGCATTTTGAGTACCTGGAGGGGCAGAAAGTCCTTGCTGGAGTGTCCTTTGAAGTCCCTGCAGGAAAGAAAGTGGCCATTGTAGGAGGTAGTGGGTCAGGGTGGGTAAATGGACTAAATATGCCAATCAATGCAGAATTTAGTTTCTTAAATGTGGTGCTGCTTGTGTTTGCTTTTTATTAATTTTTGTTTGTACATCAATTGCGATTGGAGATTATAAATGGCAAACCAGGATGTAACACTAACTTCAGTTCTTTTCAATTCCAGGAAAAGCACCATTGTGAGGTTATTATTTCGTTTCTATGAACCTCAGAAAGGAAATATTTATGTTGCTGGACAGAACATCCAAGATGTCAGTTTGGAAAGTCTGAGAAAGGCAATAGGAGTTGTGCCTCAGGTATTCCATGTTTTCTTCTCCCCAGATAGTCCATTGTAATAGTAATTCTAGTCCATTGTAATGGTAGTTCTCAGTATTTGGCACTGTGGTTCAGTGAAGGCCAGTCCTAATGCAGTGGTGTTTCATGGTGACTTTCAAAGGAACTAGACTTTTTTCCCCCCAGGAAATATTATGTTTTTATATGCATCATCATATAGATCCAATTTCTGAAATGTGTTTAAGCCTCCCCATGAGAAACTGCCTGCAGCTTTAAGTGATTTAGCTTTATAGTTGATTACCACCCGTAATGAGTTAGCAAAGTGGTGAAAGTATGCATGACATACATATTTAGGACACAAAATATATTAATCCCTTTTTTGGGAAAAGAAATTTCCCCAAACACTTTTACCTTCAGGCTTTGAAAAGAAAAATACAAGCCGCTCTGTATTGATTCTTTCACGGGCTGGGGACAGTTTTGAAGCTGTTGTTCATGGTTTCTTATTTAAAATGTGCTTCCCACAAATGCAGGATGCTGTTCTGTTCCATAACACCATCTACTACAACCTGCTCTATGGCAACACAGGGGCCACAGCAGAGGAGGTGTACGCGGTGGCCAGGCTGGCAGGGATCCACGAGGCCATCCTGAGGATGCCCAACGGCTACAACACCCAGGTTGGGGAGCGAGGACTCAAGCTCTCAGGTTGGCTCACAGCTTCTTTGTGTCCCTTTTGCTGCCTCAAAGTTCCACTCAGGATTTGTTCATCAGGCTTGCTTTTAGCTGATGTAGCTTATAACCTAGAATCATTAAGGTTGGAGAAGATCCAAGTCCAACCTTAGTCTACATCCCACCATGCCCACTAAACCACATCACCAAGTACCACATCCACTCCTTTTTGGAACACTTCCAGGGATGGTGATTCCACCACTGCCCTGGGCAGCCTGTTCCAATGCATGACCTTTCAGTGAAGAAATCTTTCCTATCATCCAACCTGAACCTCCCGTGGAACAGACTGAGGTTGTTTCCTCTCATCCTTGTTCCCTGATCCCCCCCCGGCTGCCCCCTCCTGTCAGGGAGTTGTGCAGAGCCAGAAGGTCCCCGCTGAGCCTCCTTTTCTCCAGGCTGAGCCCCTTTCCCAGCTCCCTCAGCCTCTCCTCGTAGGACTTAAATTCCAGACCCTTCCCCAGCTCTGTTCCCTTCTCTGGACACCCTCCAGTCCCTCAGTGTCCTTGTAGAGAGGAGCCCAAAATACCTACCTGTAAAGGCTAAATATTAATATGAAGGTCTGCAGTTTAAGGCAGCTGTAGTCTGCAAGATATTCAAAGGAATGTATTTTCAGGGGATAGTGTTAAATGAGATTATATGTAAGGCTGGAGGTGCATCTAAGTAAAAATGATTTTTCTCATGATCTGTTTGGGTAGTGGACTAGAATTGGGAACTTTATGTGTGCTTTGGGTCCTGCTCATGCTGAAGGGCAGGAGCAGAGGGATGCAGTGGGTGCAGACAGAGGTGCTGCCTGTTGCAGAGACAGCTCTGAGGGGTGTTCCTTTCTGCACAGCTGCTGCAGTCAGGAGTCCTGGTCCCTTTGAAACAGGGGCTCAGAGGGTACAGCCTGTACCCAGAACATGTGTGCAGGAGAAAGTGTGCACGGTGCAGAAGGGGATTATGGAGAAACCTAGAAGGGAAATAAAATATGTGAAGCACAGATCTGGGTGAGGGAATAGAAGGTGCTAAATAGGTACTGGCAGAACTGAAGAGAATCGTGCTAACAATGAGAGATTTGTCTTGTGCTGCCTGTCTCCCCACACTCATAATTGCTAGAAAGAGGATTTGACTGACAATAGGTTTGAAATGTCTTGATGTTTATAGAGGAATAGAATGGTTTCAGTTGGAGGAAACCTTCTAAAAGTCATCTAGACCAACTCTCCTGCTGTGAGCAGGGGCATCTTTCACTAAATTAGGTTCTTCAAAGCCTTAACTTTATGCTGAAGTTTAGATTGGAATGTAGGAAAAATTTCTTCACCCAAAGGTTTGATCAGGCTGCTCAGGGCAGTGGTGGAGTCCTCATGCCTGCAGGGATTTCACAGCCATGTGGATGTGGCATTTGGGAACATGGGTCAGTGGTGGCCTTGGCAGTGCTGGGGGAACAGTTGGACTCCATGGTCTTGTGGGGCTTTTCCAACCTGTGTGATTCCATGTCCCTTTCTAAATCTGAAGCATTTTGTGGGGGTATGTTGTAGTTTCCTTCTGACCTCGAGACTCCCATAGCAGAGCCTTTCTGAAAGTGGCTTCTGCCTTTCCTCAATCCTTCAGTTTGTGCTGCCACTGGGGTGGTCAGAAGCACCCACCTGCCAGTGCTTCCACAAAGGTGGTGTCTAGAAAGGGAAGGGACTTGTGTTTTTGCCTGGTTTGTTTGTATTTAAAGAAGAAAGAGCATGTAAAATACTCAGGAGAAAGACAATGTAATTCTTTTGAGCTCTGAGTGGGCATCTGCCACTGAAATAAAAGCTTCAGTTTCCTATTTTCAACAGTTAGATGAGTATTGACAAATGCCAGTAGTAAACAAGCTTCAGGAATGTGTGGAGCCAGGGTACAGGAGTCTCAGGCCAGTGCTCTCAGAAATGGTGTCATTGTTCAAAGAACTGGAGATACTAAATGGAAAGCTCTGAGTTCCTTCAGTGGCTCTGTAGAAAAGTTACTGCTAATTGGAATCTCTAGTTTTCTCAATAGTAGATCGGCTCCCTAAGTTCTTATGAAGATTAATTTCAGAATCAGTGTGTTGTTTTTTTTTAAGTTGGGTGAGGCTTTTTCAAGTCTAAGGAGAACTAAAAGTCCTGATTTGTTCTGTTACTTTGTGGCAGGAATAGGGGGAGTAAAAGCTGTGTGAATTGAAGTGGTTCTCTTTAAAATCCAGGGGTTTATATGTGTGATGGAAAAACAAGGTGTTAGCTGCAACGACAGATTTGCTAATTTAAATGGTGATGTAGCATTTCATGCAGTTCTTACTGTTGTCAAGGATTGATTCATCAAGAATAAAGAATGAAAAACAAGTTGTTTGGGTTGTTCCAAGTAGAACTCACATCAGTGTTGACTGATAGATGTGTAAAAGGCAGAGCTGCAGCAGCCCCAAATCCCTGACTTTGTGAATGGAACAGTTACTGTGCTGCTGCCCTGAGTGTGAATGGGGAACAACACGAGACAAGTGGATCTGCTGCAAATATAAGGGATTTGGTTACTGAAATACATCTTTCAAACATGGATATTGTCAAGCTGTGAGTTTTGAAGATGCTGTGTAGGGGGAGGGAGGGAGAACACACTAAAATAGACTGAGTAAATGGTACAGTTCTAATTGCTCCTGAGTTCTGCCAAAGACAGTTTAAAATGTGAACTGCAGCATTACCAGCAGCCTTTTAAATGGTTTATGAAAGCATGTTCCCTCCTGATAGGAATGGAACATTAACAAGAATATAATGGTATTAAATGGAATGTTTTGAAGTCTTGAGTAAAACAAAGGAGGACAAGTGCACAAATGTGATGTGTTTGCGTCGCGTACCAAATGTTTAGCAGATTTTAAGTTCTCAAATGCACCTGTTTTCCTGTCTGTAAAAGTTGCCCTGAGTTATTCTTGAGTAGATGTTGGCTGTAAGAATTGTTAAGGAGGGAAACTAGTCCGAAACTGGGTTATATGAGAAACCACCAGGCTGTAGATTGCAGGCTGAAGGCGGTTTTCAGTACCATGTTAACTGTTCTTGAGTGAAATTTGCCATTATGGGGTGGGAAGTCGGATGAATATCAAGGAGAGACCTGAAAGACACAATGTGTGAGCAAAATGCCTGAAATCCAATACAGCAGGCATGGACAGAGCACTGGTGAGAGAAAACAGGATTTATGTGTGCAGAGTTGCTGGATGGAGCAGAAATTAGGCCAGGTAAACGAGCTCCTACTCCCAGGTGTACAGAGTGAGTAACTGTACAGCATTGTTACTCACCTGTGTGAGATTCTTGCCTTGGAGCAGACACAAAATAGTTCCCTGTCCTTTTCCAAAAGGATGAGCAATCTTGAATCACTAAATTTACCAGGGAGCAGGAACTTGTGTGCTGTCTTATGTAACATGTCAGACATTTGTCAGCAGTAACTATGATGTCTGTTAAAAAAAGGGAAAAAAACAAGAACCAACCCTCCAAAATCATGTCTGCTGTTGAATTTAGCCTTTATCGCAACTGTAACTTAATCTTTTTTCTTTTCTTTCCTCTTTCCCTCTCATTCAGGAGGAGAAAAACAAAGAGTTGCAATTGCTAGAGCAATGTTAAAGGAGCCACATATTTTTCTCTATGATGAAGCCACATCATCTTTAGATTCAATTACAGAAGAGGTAAATTGGGATAAAAAATTCTAAAACTTAAGTGATGCAATAAAGTCTGATTCTGATGCTTTTCCATGCTCTTTTCCTCTCAGAAAGAATCCTGTTCTTTTTCAAGTGTTTTCTCAGAATTATTGAGAGATGCTGTGTCTAAGCTGTTGTCCTAAAGAGCAGAGCAGAGATGCTCAGTCCATCTACCTGGAGATAGTGAGGGATGTCAGCTGTCCCTGGGGTATTTTCTGTTTCCACCCTGGAAGTCCCATTCACCTTGACACATTCATCCCTTGAAACTGGTGCAAATACCTCAGGTGGCCACGAAGTGTGAAGCTTTCCAATCCACTTTAGAAGGTGTTTAGATGCCATGAAAAAAGCCTTCTAAATAGTTGGGACATAATGCAGGACAAAACCCCCCTTGTTTGTTGTGGAGCAGATGCAGATGAGGTAGGTGTGCCCTGCAGTGCTGGTATTCATTAGTGCTCATTCCACAGGAAGGGCTGTGACATGGATGTGGTGCCACTGTGATGGGAACTGCATCAGCCTTCATAACAACGTCTTTACTTAAGCACAAAACTCTCAGCACCAGCAGTTATTTCCCTAACTAATGTCATCCAAAATGAGCTAAGCTACGGCTCTGTTCACTTATGCAGATTATTGAGTGAATTTATTGATTTGTAATCACCAAATTACTTCCATTTTCCAGATGCAAAGAAACCAGAATATGAACTGTACATCCATATAGCACAGCACTGAAATGTAGCACAGCCTCCTCATGGACCAGAAAAGTCCATATCACACTCAGTTCTCGGATCCTTCCCCTTTGTTTTGCTGTATCTATGAAAGAGTCGTAAGCAAAGCTGAAAGCTTCACAGTAGAAATGCACTTGGAAGACAGCAAATGAAAATGAGGCTTTTCCACAAGAGCATGCCTGGGAATGGAAATGTTTTCTGATGAAAATTTTCAGGGAAATAAAGTGGACACTTCACTTATGGTAGTGAGGGCACAAATTCCCAGTCAGTGCTCCTTGCAGAGGGATGTGGTTTGGAAGGTGGCATAAAGCTCACAAAGGAAACACTGGATAAATAGATCATTCCCAGAATTGCTCTGACTTTGTTCCACATTGGCATAATACTGAGAGGGATTTTTTTCTTTAACTTTCATTGGAAAGCATTATTATTAACGACCATGAGGAGTTCTTATTTTCAGATGCTTTTACTGCTGTTTGCTGCTTGTGTAGCATGGCTCCGTGGGGAAGTTTTTCCTGAAATGAAGTGACACTTCTCTTCCTTTGTCCCTGGGGATAGCTGTTGTTTTTCTGTGAAGACAAGCTTTTTTTTCAGTTTGAGGCTTTAGCAAAACCACAGATATTCCATGTTTGGAACTCTTCTGTTTCTCCTGTTCGTACTCGTGGCTGTTTGTTATTGGGAAGCTGTAGCAGTACCAGAGATGTTTCTCAAAACTTACTTACAGCAATTTGCATATTTCCAGCAGCATTTTATTTCTCCTCATCCCACTCAGCAGCATGTAAGAGTTTGTGTCTATTCCAATCTTGCAGAACATTCTCAAAGCCATGAGGGACATGGTGAAGCACCGGACGTCGATTTTCATTGCCCACAGGTTGTCCACGGTGGTGGACGCAGATGAGATCATCGTGCTGGATCAGGTGAGGGCTCACCTGGTGCTGTGTGACTTTCACATCGTGCCAGGGTTTGGTTTAGGGCCTCTGTGTGTCCAGTTTGAATTATTACACTCCCACCAAGCTGCTGGAAATTTTTTCTTTGGAAACGAACCATGTTTGAAAATTCCAGCCCAAGCTTGGCGTGTGTGACTCTCTTGTACATTGTTATTTTTATGCCTTACTGTTGCATGTTTTTAACCTAGTATTTTGCATGCTTCTGTCAGATGAAGTTTCCTAATGTGTTCCCCCAATTTATGCTTCTCTCTCATGGCTCAGTGAGTGTCTGTTTTTCACATACATCCATTTTTTCCTCTCAGTGGAAAGAGAGAGGACAGCATGTTCCGTTTCCATGCAGATAGAACTATTGCAGGATTGTTCAACCTAATTATGTTAAAAATCTGAGCACCATTCTCTGTTGTACCTGTAGAAAAGTGTGATTATTCCCTTTCTGTAGACTTCTCTTCTAAAAAGAAACCAACATGTTTCAACATTTGATTCCCTAATATCACTGTGGAGCTGTTACCTCATACCCATCCAAAGTCCAGTTTTTTCTCTATTACCCATATCTGGCAAGAGATTTAAAATAAACAAATGTCCTTATGATAACTTCATAGTTATTCTTTCAACTGATAATGCTGAAGGTATAGTGCTCTGATCTGCTGATAATAGATGTTAAATTTATCTCTGCATTCATTTTTATCAGTTGCTATTTATAAGCTTGTGCTCATAGGTGTATTTAGTGACTTAAAATACACATGTAAAAGCAAATAAGTTATTCTTACACTACATTCAATGATTTCATGGAAAATTAGAACCGTATCTTATGAAATGGTGACATTTGCTACACAAAACTCAGCTTTATTTGAATCTCAGGATGAAGCAGTGGAACAAATCACTTGCAGTGCTCCATGGAGTTTTTATTTGTTTTTGTCTGCTTTGTTTTTTCAGCTTCTGCTGAAAAACCCTCTCATAAGGTGTATCCTTTCTATAAGTGCTTGCTGAAACATCTCGCAAGCATTTTGTAACGTGTCACAAGGCAGTCCGCAGCTTTTTGTTTTCCATGCAAGTTTTCACAGCTTCCTGAGAGTGTGTTTTGTGTTGTAGTGTAACTGTTAAATTAAAAATAAAAGCACAGCCTCGAACTGTGAGGGAGCCAGGGTGCTCCCTTTGCTGAAGGACGGGGTTGTGGGTGAGGGAGGCAGCGCATCCCCGCCGGTGCCCGCCGGCTCCCCGAGGCTGCGCTGACGTGTGCCGCTCTCATCCCAGCAGGATTGATGTGTTAGCAGCTGGATAAATAAGGCTCAGGAGCAGGGATGAGACAGGATGATTGTGGCTGGTTTTGCTTAGCAATGGTAATCACGGAATCACAATTCCAGCACCTTTGCTGAGGTAAAATCAGAATCATTCCTGAGTGAGTAAACGTTGGAGTAACGATACAGTTCCTGATGCTGTGGAGCTGAACAGAGAAGTTCCATTTTTGTGGATTGGTTGAGAGTTATTTAAGAAACACCCCATAACTGAAAAGCCTGGTGTATACTGCAATGAACTCCAAATTAATCACTTAAAGGATTTAAATAAATTCTGGAGTTCTGTTGATCAAGTGTATGTTTGTTCAGATTCCGCTGGCACAACTACTAATAGAAGTGCCAAGACCCAAATTTTTTCCCAGCATGTCCATCAGCAGATGTCACAAAGAGGTAGATTTAATTGTAGATCAGAATTTAGAACTAATATCAACGCCATGTGGTTGTCTGGATAATGCTGTCCTTTCCCAGAAGGAAGAGTAGCTGGAGAATGAATATATTAGTTTAATTTGAAGGCAGTGAATGTGTCTCTCGAAGTAAAAAGATGAGTTTGGTTTTTTGAAGAGCGGTGGTGTTTCTCTGTAGAGTTGGAGTTCTCATGGAATTCTCCTCTCCAGCTCTTCCTTCCCATTTCTGTGCTGGTAGCCAGTAAATCATGTCTGCTCCTGAGAGCAGCCCAGAGAACTGAACCACTCACACAATTTTCGTGGTGGTGATTGCAGCTACAGAGCACCCATAAAAGCACAGTTTACACTAATTGTTTTCAGGATTTGATCTTAGATGTGCTTTGCTTGTCTAATACAAACCCCTCACTGTTTGCTCTTCTCTTTCAGCTTCTTCGTGTGTATTTGTTACCAAGCAAAGACAAATACGTGTTTGTTTTGGTACATTCATGTGACCTTTGCAGGAGTAGTTGAACACCATCCTCCTCATGTAGAGGTCCACATTTACTTTAGATAACTCCTCCAGTTTAGACAGTAAAACTTTCTGTGCTGGTGGGCTTTAGATTTTTGTCCAGATGGCCAAAAGGCACCTACAGTCTGAGAAGAGCACAGCTGTTTGTTTTGAGCTGGCAGTGCCCACACAAGTGAGTGCACTGTGCATTCAGTCTTCCCTTGCTGTCTCAAGCTCCTTCTCATTAATAACTGCTCTAATCCATACTGTGAAACTGTGGTGCATGGGCTGGCATATTCCTAAGGATCTGGTGATAGGGATTCCTGACTTACTGCCCTTGTTTTGCAGGGTAAAGTTGCAGAACGTGGCCGGCACGCAGAGCTCCTGGCGAATCCCAGCAATCTCTACTATGAGATGTGGCACACACAGAGCAGCAAAGTGCTCCACAGTCACAACCACCCAAACTGGGAGGAGAGAAATAACCAGACATCCAAAGAGGAGGAAAGGAAGAAGCTAGAAGAAGAAATTATCAACAGTGTGAAAGGCTGTGGGAACTGTTCATGCTGAGTACGATCCTGGATCTTGTATAGCTGGTTAAAAATGCACAAGAATACAGTGAAATGCAGCTCTTGTTTTTAAGTCAGCATTCAAAAACTTCTGGGTTTTGCAGTTTTTGGATTTTACAGTTCCACACAGGGACATCATTTCAACCAAAGGAGTTCTATTTTTGCATCTTTAGGAATCTCTAATATTCAGTGGCATCTGCAAGAGCTGAGCTTTTTCAAAAACTTTAAACTTCCCAACCAAGAGTGTAATTTATGGCAATTTTTAGGCACTGGTAAATTCTCCTGGTAGTCGCTTGATGTGGATTATTAAATTGTAAACAGACTTGTCCTTGATTTACATTATTTCTCATCACTGATGGTTGATAAATACGTCATGTTTTAATTGTAATTGGGCTAATTTGAACTCATTTGCTAGTGAGGAAGATGCCTTTTAAATTCTTCAGTGATGTTCTGGTTTAAAATCTTCTTCCTTGCAGAGAGTAAAAACAGCCTCAACAAAATATTAGGCTTCTAGTAGCAAACTAAATATTGGAATTACCCCTCTCACCATTCAGAAGCACCTTTCATACTGCACTGTCAGGAAATGGATTGGTGTTATTCTAAAGGAAAACTAACAGTATTTTTAAGTGAAAAATGAACAAACCCAAGTTCAGGATTCTGTATCCTCAGCATCTGCTGTAATAGTCAAAGCAGAATGCAGTCGCTCTTTCTAGTTCAGTCATGGTCTTAGGGAGCAATCAAGATTCAATAAAGACTTCCATAAATTTCTATTATCTCATTAATGTATGAGAAAATGACCTGGCTAATGCTGAAAGCATTGCTATAATAATCTCCTCATTTCAACAGCCAAAAACTTCTCCAGTGGGAGGAAACCTCAGTCTTTGGAGTCTGCAGGACACTGCGGGTGTGTTGGGTTTGGGTGGGGGGCTGCAGGGGTCACTGCTGTGAGGAGGTGCCAGAAGCTTCCCCTGTGTCCAGCAGAGCCAAGGCCGAGCTTGTCACCAGCAGGGCAATGCACTGCTGGGATCCCTGATGTAGGAAGGGAGGAAAAGCCTAGTAAGTGTGAGAGCAACTGCAACCAGAGAGAGGAGTGGGAACATTGGAGAGCAGCAGCCCTGCAGACACGAGGTCAGGGAAGGAGGAGGGGCAGGAGGAGCTCCAGGCGCTGGAGCTGGGATTCCCTGCAGCCTGGGAAGGAGCCCACGATGGAGCAGAGATCCACCTGCAGCCTGGGAAGGAGCCCACGATGGAGCAGAGATCCACCTGCAGCCTGGGAAGGAGCCCACGATGGAGCAGAGATCCACCTGCAGCCTGGGAAGGAGCCCACGATGGAGCAGAGATCCACCTGCAGCCTGGGATGGAGCCCACGATGGAGCAGAGGAGGTTCCCAGAGGAGGCTCTGGCCCCAGGGGATGCCCACACTGGATCAGGCTCTTGGTAGGACCCTTGGAGAGACTGGAGCAGGTTCGCTGTGACCCCATGGAGGACCCATGCTGGAGCAGTCTTTTCCTGAAGGACTGCACCCTGTGGAAAGAGGACACATGGAAAAGACACACTGGGGCAGGGGAAGAGAATGAGAAAGAAGGAGCAGCAGGGACAAGGTGATGAACTGACCACAGCCTCCATTCCCCACCCCCAGCACCGCTTGGAAGGAGGTGGAGAATTCTGAAGTGAAGTTGAGCCTGGGAAGAAGGCAGGGATGGGAGGAAGGTGTTTTAGGATTTTGTTCAGTTTTCTCATTACCCAACTCATGCTTCTAATTCACAGTAAATGAAGTTAATTTCCCCAAGTGGAGACTGTTTTGCCCATGACAGTAATTGCTCAGTGATCTCTCCCTGTCCCTGCCTCGTCCCACGAGTCTTTCATTGTGTTCTCTCCCCTGCCCAGCTGAGGAGGGCAGGGATGGAGAGGTCGGGTGGGCACCCAGCATCTAGCCAGGGTCATCCCACCACACCAGGATTGTATTTTCAGGCCTTGTCTCTCCAGAGAAATTCACCATCTCTTTAGCATGAGCTATCCTGGTGTAATTCTTCATGTTGAATTTAAGAATTAAAATCTTTCTCTTGGATGCTGAAAAATAACTTTGTTATTTCTGGGGAATTACACCGGTATAATTACACTGATATAATTACATTTGTAAATCAGATGCAGGATTTCTCAGTGTGGGCACTAGGGAAGGGCTGAATGTGGTGCTTCTGGAAATCTAATTGCAAATAGCGTTTATTTTTTTGTGTTATACCCTCCCCTACAACTAAAAATAGGAACATAACTTAAAAGGAGTGAAACCTTTGCTAGTTACTTATTTTCTCTCTCTTAAAATGATGGGTGAAAAAACAACCTGGCATCAATCTCCAGTTAAAAATTATTTTAAAAGCACTTTAATTTTCATCCTTGGAGTGCAGAAGCAAAGTGAAGTCCAGTTAATGTAGTGGCAGTGCAGAATTCCAGTTTACAACCCTCCCTTTATTTTCCCTAATTGTCTCCTGATTTAGCAGCTGACAGCCGTGAGGGGACTGTAATGGTGCAGTTATCTCCCAGCTGCCAGAAACAGCAAAGGTTTATTGAAAATCTTATTTATGAGGGATCTCCCTTTCCTGCATTGTGACAAACCCCAAACTGTGGCTCTTCCCTCCCCACTCTGCAAGAGCTCATTTTTGGAATTAATCTGTCTGCTGTTCGTGCAGCAGGTAACAGGCAAAGGCTGTAAATATTAAGGCTGTAAAATAGTATTTCAATCCTAAGATTGTTTTCCTTTTGGCACAAGGATTAGAAATGTCTCTGGTCTGAAATGTAGAGGGAAAGGGGTTTTCTCAATGAAGAGTTTTCCATGTTACAGGGCTTGGACATCCCAGCAGGTCCCTACAGGGTGCACCAAATCAGGAATTGCCTGTGAAATGTCTGGAATCAAAAGCCACTTTAATGCCAAGTTTGACTGTGTTTGTGAGGGGACAATTTCAGATGAAAGCTGATGGATTTTATCACTGGGGATGGACTTTGCAAGGACTGAGAGTCTTGGGCATTACAGGTTTGGAACGAGGATGGTTTTCAGGTGGTAAATGCCAGGAATGATCAATAATTGTTAAAATCTGTAGGGTTTGATGCAGCTCTAAGGCCATTACTGTCTCTGCCATCCTTCTGGTGCCAGTGGATGTGCTGCAGCTCTGTCCAGCTTCAGATGGAATGACAGGAGGGAACTGTGGACAAAGGCAGTTCCTAAGACAAGAGGCCAGTCATGCAGTAGAATATGTATTTCAAAGACCTGCAGCGAGTCTCTGGAGATGACTGAAAACTTTCCCATGCCATGGAGCTGCTGGATAAACATTCCTGGCTTGGTGGTGGCTGTGTTGGAATGAATTGCTGTGGAGAAGCAGCAGCAATACTGGGTGAGTCTCCTGTCTGCTGCAAAGTCAAACTTGTGCTCTCTTTTTTTAAATTTTAATTTTATCTGGAGTTTTTATTCCTGTACTGTGACTCCAAAGTGTCACCGCTGAAGCACAGTGGTGACTGGGAGAGTGATGGCTTTGGAGAGACTCAGTGTAGCACACTGACCCTTAGGACAGCCTGCCTGGCATCTCTCAGAAAAGCCTTACAATCCTCACAGAAACAGATTGATTTGGGGGCTCTCTCCCAGCCTCAGTAATTGTGCTCTGCTGCAAACTGAAACATCTCTTTTCTAAACAGCGCCTTTTCATATTCTGGACTCGTAGCTGGTTGTTTTTCAAAATTCAAGTTATCTACTCCCATTATAAAATCTTTGCCTGCAATTTTAGAGTAGAAAAAGCCATTTGATTTTTTTTTTCTTCATTTTCTGTTTTTAGAGGAAATGTGTTTGTAGAAAATGGACGTTGAAAAGGGGCTGCTGCTTGCAGTGTGTAGTGATCTGTTAACTGTGAACTTAGGGAAATCAATCCTCATTCCCATGTAAAAACTTTTTAGGCACAGGATATCAAGTCACAACACACAATATTTGGGGCTATTTTAACCTCCAAGTTAGGAGACTTCATGAGTGATTGGCAGGGAGGTTGTGCTTTTCCCAAGAGGATGTTCAAAGCTTGCTCCTTGCAGACGATCCCTCAGGTTATCTCAGCTCTTGTGTTCCATGGAGTAATAGTTACCTACATCTCTCAACACTGAGATTTTAAAGGATGTTCAAGTTTCTTTTCGGAATGGAAATGTAAAACTTGCGTGGTACAGGAAGGTGATGTGTTCCAGAACAACACAGCTCGGTTGAGATGAGATTGTGTAACCCTTCCGCTGGAAGACTCCTTACCCCGACTCCTGTCCTTCATCTGTGTGTAGATAATTCTTACTAAATAAAGGATTTATCTTTGTGAATAGAAATGGCTGTCCTGTCACAACGGCTCTTCCAGCTTTGCAGCGATTCCCAGAGGAAACAGGCACTGCTGTGGAATGTGAGTCTTAACTCGGCAAACGTTTGTGGTGCAGGTAACCAATCCCAGGGCGTGGGTTGGCAGAAGGTGACTGAATTCCAGGTGATCCGTCAGAGGTGAGTTCATAGATCACACCTGGATTCTACCCCCACTCAGCTTTCACACCCCCTGCATTGGTGTGTGGAGCTGCAAAACCAAGTGAGGAGCTCGTGCTGGCTGCATCCCCCTGATGGGAATGAAGATGCTTGTGAGAAGCCTGACTGTTTCTTGCTTTAAAACACTGTGTTTTTATAAATGTGAACTCTTAACATGTGATGAGTCAAAGCAGAGCAGTTTTAAGAATCTGCTTGAGCCCTTGACACGACATTGTAATCACCGACTGGATTTCTACTTGCAGCTGCAGCTCATTATCAAAGCAGAATGCAGGAAATATTATTATTATTTATAACTGCACTGTATTGATCTGGGCCACAACAGCCACTGGGCTGCTGGCACTGAGCTCTGTGTGGTTGTGCACAGGTCCATCTGGGATGGAGGGAGGGATGGAGGGATGGATGGATGGATGGATGGATGGATGGATGGATGGATGGATGGATGGATGGATGGATGGATGGATGGATGGAACATCCTGGAGCAGTGTGGGGTGTTCCCAATCTGACTGGATGAACTTCCAGCTGCTGTTTCTAAGGGTTCATTTGGTCTGCCTTTAAAGTGTTTCTGAGTACTGTGCAGGAGTGCTCCACAGATGACACTGAAATTAATGGAATGGCCACCTCATGGATGGAAGGTCAAAAGAGGTAAATTGTAGATAGATACATAATAATGTATAGAACAGATAGAATTCAGCTACTTCTTGTCTTCAGTGGATTATTCTGATGTCTTTATAAGAAAATCCTTAAGTGGTTAGTTCTTGAAAAATATCTTTTAAATTCCTCCCAGGTGACTTTTGACCAGCTTCTGCAGATGTTGGGACTAAACTCAGGGAATAGCCATGAGCCTTATCCAGCCTGGAAAACCAGCAGAAACCTTGAGAGAGATCTTCTCCAGAGTCAGGTCTGCAGGCTGGGCTTGGGATCTCCCTCAGATGAGATGTGTCAGTTGTACTAAGTTGCACAGTGGATTTGTTAGTTAAAAGAGCCAAAATGCTTTACTGGTGTCTTTGGGCAGAATTCAAAATGGCACCCCCAAAGCTGAGAGAGTCATGTAACGTCTCAGCTCCCCCACATTCATTTCTAGTTTCTAATGCCCTTTATAAAATTGTCAAGTAAAGCATTTTAAGTCACACCAACGTAAACTTGTAAAGCTCTCAGCCTTTTGCTGGAGAGGGAAAAGGAGACAAGTTTTTCCCCTCCATGATGCAGAGGAATAAAGAGCCTGGGGCAGAATACATCAGGTGGTGGTGAGGTGTCTTTGAGTGCCTTGTGCAGCGCTCTGCAAGTGTCAGCTGAAGATTTTACTGACCTTGTGCACACACCAACAAATATGTAGAAAAGTGGAGGTTGAACAGATGAAACGTTTCCATTTTACACTCGTTAGAGAAAATGGAACGTGAAGGTCAGTCTGTAATTGGGAGAGAACCATTCTAGAACAGCAATGGAGGAGTTACGGACTGGGCCATGAGCTTTTAAGACATGGAAATACATGTTCATGTGTTTTCACACAGAGTTATAAAAACCTTTATTTCTTCAGTGAATTGAAAATCTTCCTGGCTTTTGAAGAACGCAGATAAAAGATTCAGCTTATTTACAATTAAAACCAGGGAATGTTCTCTGGGGAAAACAGTGTTTGCAGAATCTGTAAAAGGTGATGAGTGATATCGCGTGTCGATGCCGCTACTTGTGATTGCAGGAACGTAGGATATTTGGCAGGATACAAGGGAGGGGGAAGAGCACAAGGCACAAGTATTTTAGGCTGGAGTTGTTCCTTCTGCCTTGTGGAAATTGCTTCACTTCAAAGCCCACACAAGGACTGTGCTGGTAACACACACACACAGTGTTTCTGAAGTCTGCGGGGTAAAAGTTAATGACCTGATGTTGTACAATACAGAGACTTTTTTTTAAGAAAAACAATGTTTATTTTACAGTAGTTAAATGTCACGGGAAGAGAAATTCAGTGGTGAGCTTGGGTTAGTGGAGAAGGAAGATTTTCTCCATTCAATCCCTCCACTCCAAACTGTGAGTGCTAATCTGGGCCCCGCATTACAGTGGTCATGTGCTGGGTCCCTTGGGCTTTGTGTGTGAGCTGATCTCTGCTCCTTAGACATGACCTTACTTTGTGCCTCTTCTTCCTCCCTCTCCCCTTATTGGGGCTGTAATTCCCTAATTCTCCCTAAAACGTTTCCTGTCTGTAAACTGGAGGAAGATTAGCAGCTTCTGTCTTAGGGCTGGGCTTTATCCCACATGTTCTGTGGAGAGGTGCTGCCTCCAAAGGTCACCTCGGTGGAATGGGACACTGTGAAGATCCCTGTGCTGCCTTTGGACCTCTGTAGCCACGACCTTGCAGGGAGAGGTTTGTTCAGTGAAATGCTGCTTGGGGAGCTCTGTCACAGCCTCTGCACGTTCCAGTTTGGGCTTCAGGTCACCTGAAACAGCAGTGTGCTACAGCCTGCTCCAGGCGGTTCTTGTCTCTTGGGGCTCAGGTGTTCCTGGGTTCTCCAGGTGTCTCATTTTCAGCAGCATGTCTGGGTGAGGTAGCTGTGCTTCCAAAATGCTCTGGGAGCTTTGCAGACAGCAGCCTGTGCACATGATTCCTGCAGGGTGGGAAGATCCATTTGAACGCCACGTCCACTAAAAATCGGTGTTTACCAGAACCCTGCTTAGTGCTGCTGCAGAGAGCAAACCTGGCTGCTGAAGGTGTGTTTGGGTGCTGTACTGCTGCAATATGTGGAGCAATTGCATTCAAAGTGGTCTGCTTTCTTATCAGTCCCTGGAATTTTTGATGTTAGAAATCTCCAGCTGACCACAGAAACCTTCTGTCACCCAATGTAGCACTCCATGGCTAAAATGGTACCTCCTAAAGAGGAGCATGAGCGAGATTTAGCCCACTAGGTGGGATTTTTAGTTGCTGTTGCCTGAGCTGTCTTCCCAGCAAAACTGGCAGTTGGAATTTCCAGCATGTATTGAATTCTCAAATCACAAAATGTGTTGTACCAAAAAGTGGCAGAAATGTGCTTAAATATTCCTAAGACTTTGTGCAACTCATGTCCTAGGTTTGGACATGAATTACTTTAATTCTGCCACATTTAGCTGCGTATTTCCATGATGCAGTGGCATCGTGCTGGGAAGAATTTATTGGCACAACAGCCAAGTGTCCAGCATGTGCTGGTGTGGGGTGTTTACAGCACTTTGTATCTTCTCTTAGGAGATGTGTGTGTGATTCACAGGTGAGTAATGCTCTCAACTCCTAATTCATACAGGAAATGCCACACCATGAGCCCTGGTATGTGTAGATGTACCAAGTATGGCCAGTGAAAAGGGAACAACAGACGCTGGGCTGCAGCACTGAAAGGATTTCCTGATGGAAATGGTCCAGGAATCATTGATAGCAAGTCAAAAGCAAATAACACTTGTGAAAATAAAAGGGAAATACAGAAAACTACTTTTTAGTGGATGATCAGCTCTGGAAGCTGAAAGAAGTGGGTTTTGTCGATTATTCTGTGGGATTTGGTTTATTTTAATTGAAGGCCCTAAACTTTCTGTTATTTAGCCTGCTGGGAAGCAATCAAGTTCCAGCAAATAAATGTCTGTGTGATTCCAATAGGTATCTAGAAAAGCAAATCCTCCAAATGGCTGTTTTCAGACTTGACACCAGAGTCTCTGTGGAAATTCCTTCAGTGGGATAGAAGCTCACATCTAGTGGCAGTCTCTGATTTAGGGCAAAGCTGCTTTACTGACACTCCAGCCGTCCTATGGAGATCCCGCTCTAGCTAAAAACCACACAGACTTTCACAGCCCATAAATCCCACGGAATACATCTCTTAAGTACTTTACTCAAAGGAATGTTAAGCTCTTTTACTAAATCTGCAAATTACAGCTATTTGACAACTCTGAGTTTACAGTCTGACAGCTCACGTCATCAGTCGGAACGGGATGAGCGGAGTCAGAGGCGGCATCGCTTGCTGCTGACTTGCAGGGATCTGGTAATAACAATCCACTGGAAAACGTTGGAAAGCTGTGACAGCCTGGGAACGGTTTGTGACATCTGTTAAACACACTTGTTTTTATTCCCACTGACTGCAGCGAGGTGGGAGCGGTATTTCATGGAAAAGGAGTGGTTGTGTTCCAAAGCGGGAGCCAACAACCTCCCTCGAGGACCTGCGCCACCATCCAGGTGAATTTCTATACAAATGACCACAATACATCCCAATACTTGAGCCAGATTAAAAAGAAGCTTCTCACCAGATTGTTTCTCCCTGACTGCAGGAGGCAATGAAGTGAAAACTGGCCTGTGAACTCTGCAGAGCAGGAGAGATGGGGGAGGCTGGTGAAGCCCTGGCTGCTGAGTGCTTTGGGGTGCCCAGCGCTGGCTCTGTGGGGAGTGAACCCTCACTAAGGGCTTCAGGGTTCAGAGCAACTCAGCCCTGACTTAAACTGAAAAGGGCAGTGGCAGGAGAGCTGTAAACTCACAGGTGCACCGGTGTCACCTGAGCAGCCTGGAACACACAGGAGGCAGAAGTGTGAGCAGCCAAGGAGAAGGGCTGTGTCTTTCTAAGAAGATCCCCTGGATGAGTTAGTTGTGCCCTGTGACAGAATATAGGGTTCCTCATAGTGCAGCAAAGTTTATGATATGATTTTTAGGCACCATCTACTTGTTTGAATACACACGTGGCCTGAAGTTCTTCCTGAACCTGCTGTAAGACCTGTGGGAGTGGTGGCACAGAACTGAAGGAAATATTGGTTTACCAGGTAATGGCAGCAGCCAACTCATTTCAGCCAGTGCTGCTCTTTAAAACAGGTGCAGAAAAGAACATGGCTGTAGAAAGAACTGAACTCACTGAATCACCCAGCTGTTGCCAACACAGTTTTTGAATCCCAGACCCAAATTTTGCATCGCAGACTGTACAGCAGAGGTGGGCAGTGGCTGTGAGTGTGGTAATGAGTATGAAGGGAAGCCCTTGGCACTGTCTGAGTGCTGAGCTGCTGTTCAGCCAGAGGTTTATCTGGAACCAGTGACAAGCTGGGATCAGCCTGGCTGAGGCTGATTGAAGTGTTTGGGTACCCACTGACTAAATAGCCATAAACAGAGGAAATTAAATAATTGTTATTTAAAAAATCCAAACCCACCTGGAGGATAAAAATTTAACTTTTCCATTTTTCCCAAAGGCTTCTCCAGCAGTTTGTGATTCTCTCCAAGGACTCCATACCTTCCCACCAGCCTTGGGGCTGACAAGGTATGAGAACAATATAATCTATAAATCCTGTCTTGAAGGTCTTTCCCCACCTAAACAATTCCATGATTCCACGATTTTATAATCTATAAACTAGCTAGGACCAGGTAGGGACAAGTTTGATGCAAGCAGGGTGTGGTTACCTAAACCCTGGTGTTTTCATCCACTGAAAACTGAGTGTTTTATGCCGGGGAAGTGCAGAAGTGAATCTTTTCAATGTGTGTGACCTTCTCTGTAAGAGTTGCCTCAAGTCCATTGGTCACACACACCTTGACACCATCTCCTTAGTGAGGAGCAGGAACGACGTAAGGAAATGCTCACACAGCTGGGAATATCTGTTTGTCCTATAGTGAAGATCTCTAAAAATGCCCAGGCTTCAGCCTAGATGAATGTCCGTGGATCTCAAAATCTTGGGACTGCCATCACAAAGGACACTATAAAAAGGTTGGAAATGGAGAGGCTGCTGCAAGTCCTGTGGATAATTGCCTGGCTCCGTGTGCCGTGTGCGGGAAGGTCACTTCACACAGGCAGTGCAATTACCTCCTGGACAAATGGAAAATGAAATTGCAACTTTGTGTGTGATTGTCGAGAAGACACCCCAAAGTACCGGCTGTGAGCAGAACCTCTGCCCTCTGCGGCGCAGGAAAGCTGGCACAGTTCTCCTGGAAACAATGGATTTGAAAACGTCCATCTTTTAAAATGTGCCCTTTCAAGGTGTCCAGTGAAAGATGATGAGCTGCTAAGTGTTTACAGTGGTTTCTGCAGCTCTCAGTCTAACAGAGAAATCTCATCACCTGAGACCTCCCGGGGTGCTAGTGGGAAGCTAAAATTCAGACTGAATTTAAGCAGAGCCCAAGCTGACAGCAGATCCAGGGCTTAACTACAGGGCATGTGATGCATTGGAGAGGGATTGAACGGTCCTATGCTGTCTGGGTGGGCTAATCACTGAGTAAGTGGTTTAGTTTTCCTTCTCCCTTTTCTTATTCAAACCAGGGGCAAGAAGGGGAAAAAAAAATCAGTATACCAGCGCTGTGTTGCCCAGAGTGTGTGGGTTTCAGAGGACACCGAGGTGGAAGTCCTGTCTTGTTGCAGGTGGAGGCAGATGAACAGCCTGTCTGTTGCTGGGTCTTCTGAAAAGCAACAACAAAAAAATTCACTGAGAAATTATGAATTACATTTTTTAAAAAAGCCTTGGTTGTAATCGCTCAGCATATAAAAAATTTCAGTTTTAACTTCATTCTTAATTTTAGGGAAGGTAGTGAGGGATGCAGGAAGTACCTTTAATTTGTACTTCCTGTCGTGTTTCTTTGTGCTGTTGAAAGCAAACATTTGGCCTAAGGAAGATTTGCACAGGTGTAAAGCTTTCCTTGTATGAATATTTAAACAAATGGGGGTCTGTCACTGAACTGCAAGTTAGTAATTTTTTTATCAGGCTTTGCTGGGTTGGAAAGCATTTATTCTGTTAGGCTGTAAAATAAAAGGATTTCTCCTTAAAATAAATTAATCAAAAATCTCTGGTGAAAATGCTGAAGCTAAGCGGAAGGTTTCCAGAAAAATCGAGCATTATTATGATTTTTTAAAAGTGTGTGTAAAATAATCCAGTCTTCCAAAAAGAAGCTCGAAGTTGTTTGGATAGAGTTGGCATCTGCCAGAGTCGAGTCACACATAAGATAACATGATTGACCATTTTTGGCATGGGATGGGCTAAATTGGCTCATCTGTTGGCTGTCAGTCTCTTCTGAATTAGATCCAACGCTTTGTAGGCACGTTTCCATCTGGTTAAGTTTAGGACTCAAGCTGTTTATATATTAAAAAAAAGTATTTTGTACCAATAACAATTTCTAGAAAAAGGTTTTTGCTTATGTTCCATTTTGAAACTATTTGGTTTTCTTTGCTGGTGAAAATAACCCCCTGAAGAGTGAAAGAAGATGTGCCCATGTATAATGTTAAGACCCTTGAAACATGCAAATAAAATGGAAAGAAATTAAAAATTTTATATGTACATATTTAAATATATGTATATATGCATGCATATCATTCTGTAATATGTGACTCCTCTAAATTGGAAAACCAGATTTTAAGTCTGCTAATATTTTACCCATGTGCATTAGGAAAGGAGGATGAATACATGCTGTTACACTCACATCGAGTCTTTCTAAGATTGGCCTTGCATTATTTTTATTCTGAATATTCGCCATCTGGCACTGGGAGCTGCAGTATTTAGTGCCACAAATAATAATGAAAAATATGGTAATAGCTCGTGATACTTTAACGTAAAAATATAAGACAGAGGGTATAAAGCTCTGGGCGTATGATCTTACAGCTGCCAAAGCATGTTGTTCCCTCTGCCCTTGTTTTCCATAAATGAGTCTTTGATTGGAGACAGCAGCAGTAATGGGAAAGTCATTGGTTAATGCACATTAATGAAACTGCGTTACTGGAGTTAATGAACTACAGTCCTGAAGAAAAATGAGCAGGAAAAATGCCAGGGTTTGTGCCATTGTGTTCAGGTAGCTGTGGGTGCATCCAAGACACGCCAGGAAAATGTCTTTGACTCCAGATTTACCTGAGACAGAGGGGCCTCTGTCTTTTTCACATCAGACAAGCCCCATAGAAATGCCTGAACTTTAAATGAAATTGCCTTTTCCTTCTCTCTCCCCCCATCAAAACACAATGAGGAGACTGTTGCATATTCAGCAAAGCTGTTGTTCTTGCTGCAGTTAAATTGCATAATTAGATGGGGCTTAAAGAGAGCTGAACCTCGGTGATTGTGCAGGCTGAGGCAGAGGTGAATTGCAGACCAACCCATGGAATTTACCCAGGTGAATTGCAAATCAGCTCATGGAATATACCCAGGTGAGCTGCAAACCAACTCAGGGAACTTACTGAGGTGTTGGTGCTTCAGGAAAATAGTTCCAGGATGTCTGGGTTCAAAGGCAGAGGGCATTTCCTGAACATTCCTTTCCGAGAACAGAGGAATTTACCTTTATGATTTCTCTAAGACTGGGTTGATTTTTTGAAGACTGGCCAAGCAGCTCTGGGGATGGCAAGAGCTCTGTGGCCATGTTTTGTGGCTGCTCCGTTGGCATTAAAATCAACCACTTCCACCAGCTCTGCTGTGCGGGACCTCTGCTCACCACTGCAGCATCCTCTGCACTTGAAACAAGAGTGTAAAGCACAAGGTGCCCCTGGGCACAAGGAGTTTCATGTTTCCTACAGAAAGGAAATAATTTATAGAACACTACGAGTAACAGCTCCATCCACAGCAAACAGGACTTGGCTCCGCTGGTCTGGGCAGCTGCCCCAGAAGAGCCCCAGTGCAATGGGAAGGATGGAAATGCGAAACAGAATTTGAGTTTCCAGCTGTTAGCAAAGAGTCCTGGCCAGCCCCAGCAGTTCCAGGTGCCAACAGCAGCTGGCTTTGAACTCTGGGATGCCCAGAAACTGCTCCTGCCCCTCTGCAGTTCATCCTCACCCATCATGGATTTACCTCCTGTGAGAAGATCAAACCTACAGTGAAACCACAGCAGTTTGTGGCTTTGTCATGTCCTGATCCCTTTGCCTTCTCCAGGTTTTGTTCCAGCCTGTGCTCTGGCTCACTGCAAATACACCAGGCCGTGCTTGAGACTCTTTGGTTGTTACTGGTTGCTTTTCTTCTTCCCTTTTTTTCCCTTTCTCCCCTGCTAATGCAGTCACCTCCCCTGAAGTGGCCGAGGTTGTTACTCCTGCCAAGGGAACGAGGGCACACAGAGCCTTCTGTCCACAGAGCACTCGCCTTGGCCCAGGCACAAATGGGAGCTTTTCTTCCCTCCTGTTCAGAAGGCACCAATAACGAGGTGTTTGGCCACAGAAACCGGTAAGAGAAATGCACAGTTTAAAGGAAGATTTACAATTTCAAGTTGAAACGGTGGGAGGAAGGTGGGGGGAGAAATGAAGGAATAGACAGGGACTGACTTGGGGGCTCAGAGCCCGTTAGCAGCACAGTTCAATGGGGCCAGGGGAGCCTCAGAGGCTGTGGCCCTGCTGGAACTGTCTGACTTGAATAAGGAGGTTTTTAGCCTTGCGAGGCAGGGCTGGGTGTTTTTTGGGTGTTTGGTGGAGCAAGGAGCCTGTCAAGGAATGGAGAAGCCTGGAAACCCCTCTGGGACCTCCTCACCTTCGGTCCTTGCACAGCTCTGTCAGGCACGTTGGAAAAGTGTCTTATCCCACGAGGTCAGCGACAGCCTGGAGCATCTGCTGGGTGTGTCTGGAACAGGAGGGCTAAGAGAAGGTGTGGGCTAAACATCAGCTCTGCCCGTGCAGCTGCTCTGAGACAGCGCTCCAGGAGGGGATGCAAACAGCCAGGAACGCTGGGGGAGTCTGTCTGCAGCCAGGGGCTCACCCTGGGCTGCTGCTTCGGGTGGGTTTGGATGGCTTTTTGGCAAAGCTGTAAGGCTTGCCAGGTGTGCCAGAGAGGAAAGGAGAAATTCAGTGCGTGGCAGTTCATGATTGCAGCTTTATTTCTTCTTCAGGAATCACTTCAGCCTCTGCAGGAAGGACTCTCTGTTTGCAGGCTCAGCGTTATTTCCCACAGCACAGGGTCGGTTTTGAATCACATGCCAGGATCTGGGAAGGAAAGAGGAGGAGAGAGGGAGAATCCTTCACCCACATGAGTCAAAGCCCCATCCTGCCTCCTGGAGTGCTTCTCATTCTGCCAGTGCTCTATGGTAGACTGTTCTTGTTCAGAAGTTGGTCCTGGAAGTCTGAGAGAGTGGGGAAGAAATCTTTTCCAGCTCTTTGTGGTAGAGTGGGGTAGGAGGGTGATGTCTCCTGCTACCCTGCTGCCTTTCCCTCTGAGTTTTTAAGGTTCATAACATCTGGGCAGCTTTCTGCTTGAACCATGCTTTTCCAGGCTCACCCAAGAGTGTAGGATTTGAGATATTTTGAAAATCCCATTTGTGTTGTATTTGTGCCATGGGCAAATCAGAATCCTGGGGTGAACCTCTGCCTCTGGTATGGTTTAGCAGAGGGGCCATGTGTTGCAGAGTTGGGCCACAGAAAAGAAGGGATTTGACCCTTATTCGGTGTGCTACAGTGAGGGTTCCATGAACCTGGAAAAGAAGGAATGATGAAGAAAAGAAGGAATGATCAGAAAATGGGCACTTGGAGACCTGAAAACCACCATGGCATTGGCCTCTTGTCATAACCCAGGTTCTTCTCTCTTAGACTGACTCCCGCTTCCTAGAGAGACCAGCAGGAAGAGGCTCCTGGCATACATCCATGTCTGGGCACATGGATAGTGTGTGAAGACAGCTGGAAGGCTGGGACAGATGTAAATGTCGGCTCTGCTCTGTGGTACAGGTTGCAGTGAATGATCACGGTGCTGGCTGCGGCATCGGAGCTGCCTGGGGGGGCCGGGAGAACAGCAGGGCTGTGGGGCGGGGCAGGGCTGGGCTGGCATCACAATCACCCCTCTCGGGGGCTGTCCATCCCTTCCTGCCAAAAGGAGCTCTCTTAGCACCTTGTTCTCGCACCTGTGAGCCTCTATTCGACAGCCTGGAAAATGAATACCCTGCCAAGGTGGGTGGCTGCGCTTCCATCACGTCAGTGCACCTTCCACAGCTGTTTGTGGCAGTACATGAAAAGATCACAGTGCACAGACTGTTAATTTTTCAGATTGCCTGAGATGCTGTGCAGAACTTTGTGCTGCCTATCGATCAGTACTGTGGTGGTTCTGTAATTGAAGGGCCTTAAATGAGTAGTGTGGGTAAGTGGAACTAAAGGCATTATATTGTTTCACAGCCCCAAGGATCATCTTTGAGCCTTATGTTTGTGTCCCCTCTAAAATACAGCACTTAAATAAATACTTGGGTTGTCTTTCTAAACTGGATCCAGGTGCAAGGCTCACTTAATTGAATGTGTCTTTTCATCTCCACCAAGGCCCTCCCCAGGTTTACCTCTAATCTTGATTGCCATCTCCTCCAGCACACAGCTCCAGCGTGGCACCCTGCCAAAGGTACCGGCAGCAGCTGGGTGGGTCTGAGCAGGTGTTGGTGTCCCTGTGCTTCTGGCCACGTTATTCCTGCCCCGGGAGGTGCCTCAGCAGAGGAGCTGCCAAATTTGTTCGTGTGCCTTTGGTGGCACTTTTGAAGGGCACAGCCCCTATGTGAGGGTGCTGAGGGCAAAACCTGTCCCCAGCTCATTTTGAAAGCAGTTCATGACCACCATCCACCTGTGTGTTTATTTTAGTGAGCACTGCCAGGTGTGCTGTCACCATCTCACCTGACCCTGATTAATTACTTATTTATATTACTTGAATTCTTCTGCCAAGAAAATGACGGGGGAGCGAAATAAAATGTAGCATTACAACCATGCAAAGGTACCGGGAGTGAAGTGTGTGATTCCCATAGCAATGTGGTGAGGCTGGAGAGGAAAACCATCACTGGGGATAGGACTGGGAAGTGCTACTTCCCAGTAACTATGACACTGCCTCACTCCGTGGCCTTGGTCAGATCACTTACTGCTGGTGTCTGTTTCTACACCCCTTCAAATGTGTGCCCTGACACAGTGGGAATGAATAATTTATTCACATGTGATGTATGGCATGTCCTGGTCCTGGGTACTGCTGTTAATGAAGAACAAATGAGATTAGTTCCTTATTTTGCAGTGCTGAAGGTTCGTGTGTAAAGTGTTCTGAATTCAGAGAGCATTCCATATGTTGTCGTATTTTCCTGTTTTATTACTGCATGCATGGGGGTCTCTGATGCTGTGGGAACAAGGACTAAAGTGCTTGGTATTTCAATATTTTAGTCACGGAATTAGCTAATCAATTTTTAGACTGTATGTGTTGTTTAAGATGAAAAGGCAGTAAACTCAAGTGATAACTTAAGACTAGAAACCTCTTTTAAATATCACCGTGAACTTAAATACACCTAAAGGCTAATACTCGCTTTACTTCAACTGCAGTCAAAATAGGTGTGTGCGATTTGCCTTCTATTCGCTAAGCCATTCTGTTGATTCAGAAGATGAAATAACAGAAGTTTCCTCCAGTGCCCACTGCAGTAAACTCCGGCCACGGTGCACACGTGAGGGTGTCACACACACAGGGGCTCCAAGAGTAAGAGCTGGGGTGGGGGTCCTGCGAGAAGGGGTGGATATTATCAGCTCACAGACTCTGGAGATGTTGGCTCCTGCCTTGCCTGTTTGTCGCCCTCCTGCTCGGCAAAAGGCAGCGTCTGGTGCGTCCCTGCCTTCCCTCTGCGTGCCTGGCATCTCGGCAAGTCCTCAGCCATCCTGAGATGAGGCAGCTTCCTCCCGTTAATGGGCATCTGAAGGTAAACCATAGTTTTAGACGCTGTTATTACTAACGTGATCATGAAAATAAATCAGAAAAGCTGCTGCAAGCCCTAAGGTGGTTCCCATATCCACTGTGGAGAATTAAGCCGGATGGACAGCGCTGGGAGCGAGTTCCACTCCCGAGCTCCAG
>VZRQ01006646.1:57399-100688 GCA_013397975.1 Machaerirhynchus nigripectus
AAGCCCCAGCCTTGGGAGTAGCTGTCACCGCGCGCATTAAACTAGAGAACTGGCTAATCAAATAAAACTGGCTCATTGTCTGAAACTCTATCCCAGCGCAAAATGCGGCTGTGAATGTAATTAACCATCTGTCTGGCGGGCGGCGGAGCGCCGGGTCCGTGCGGGCGGCACCCGGGCGCTGGCATCCCCGAGCCCCCGGGATGTGCCCGGTGTGTGTGTGCGAGGAGGATGCTGGAGCGAGGTGGCGGGGGGGTGGGATGAAATCCTTCCTCGGCTCCGAGACGAGCAAGCGAGCGAGGCACAGTGTGATAGATGAACCCAAACAAGCCGTGAGGGACCGGCGATGAACGCCGAGGCGATCGGTTTGCTGTGGGTGATGCTCCGCCGCGTTCCGCCTCCCGCTGGGAACCCGCGCAGGATGGGTGCGTATTTGAGGGATTCGCGGCCGGGAGCCGTGGGTGGATGCGTGAGGCCGGAGGGAGCGGTGCGCCTGTGCGAGCCGAGGCCTCAATGAGCCTCTTGCGGGAAAACAAAACGGCTCCGTGGTCCTTAAATCCTCCCGGAGGTTTCCCCCCGTTTCCGCCCGGCGCTGTGCTCGTCCCCCCCTTGCCCCGCGCCGGCCCCGAAACCTCTGTGCAGCCATCAACATCCTGGTACTCGGCTGTGCCGCGCCGGAGGTACCTGCTGGCATCGCCGGAGCGGCGTGGTACTGCGGTAACACCGAGCCCGCGGCGCACGCCGCTGCCAGCGGGGCTCGGTGTGCCTCTACACACGCTCCTGCCTCTTGCTTTTCTGTTTTTAAATTTATTTTTTTTTTTTTGTGTGTGTGTGTGTGTGGTTTAGTAAAGGAATAATACGGAGGCTAAAAAAATAGCGGCAGCGCTCAGGCAGGTAGGATGCAATTTAAAGTCACTCCGGTTAATACCCCATGCAAGACTGCATTTGTTGAGGTATGTGAGCTGTGCAGAAGGCAGCAGTCTTTAGTGAATCACTTTTGAAAAACAAATACTTGACAAAAGAACCAGACCTGCTAAATGGATAACAATTATGTAAGCCTATAGTAGGTTTTGATGTATGTCAAGTCTGTTAAATAAATCAACCTGTTCAGTGAATAAATCTGCTCTGCACCAATGCTTTATTGTAATTTTTTTTTAAGGAGAATAAACCTGTGTATTTAAGATGTTGTTACTGATGTGAATCTCATGGCCAAGCCCCATAGCTGCCAGTGACACAAGTCAAATCCGTGGGGAGGGTGGGGTGCAGGAGCGTGGGGAGGGAGGGGGCAGGCCAGGCAATAAGGTGGATATTAAAAATACACAAAGATGTGCATAAGGATTCCTAGTGATAAAATTCTCACTGATCCATGTCTTGATGGAGTATTTGCTTTGCAGTGGCAATGGCCCATACAAAGCTACATTGATTTAGCTTGCTCTGTTCACGATGGCAGTTCTGGTGAATAATTATTTTCCCAAAAGCCCTAACCAAGGGAAGAAAGAGAGTCCCTGCTTGGCCTACACAGTAGTACAGTATCTTTGAAAGCGCGTATCCGGCTGCAAATAAAGAGAGCCAGTTCAAGTGTTACTACACTCAGCAGGAATAAAAGGGAGGCAGAAAAGGGGAGCACCCGGCCGCCTTCCCCATGTGCCTCGTCCCCCTTTCCCTCTCTGCTCCTCACCCTCCGCTCAGCTCTGGGGGCGGGGAGGGGGCATTTCTGTGCGTTTGTTTTTCCTTTTTTTGTGTGTGCTGTTGCCTTTAGGAGGCGAGGCTCCAGCAGCCCACTTAAACGTTGAGTTCTGAATGCTGAGGAGTCTCTTTCAGATAGGAAAAAAAGAGAAAAGGTTGTGGCCAGTGGGTTTTAACTTCCGTTAAAGCTGGGACAGGGAGTACGTCTGTGTGGGGCAGTGCCTTGGTGGTGTCCTTCTCTTTTGAGGTGGTGAGGCCTCCTGGATGTTTTTTTGGTGGGTCACATGTGTACCTTTTTCCTGGCTCTGCAAAGAAACATATGAAAAGACTCAAATGTACTTGCAGGACCGAGAAGGCCCCAGGCTTGGGGAGAAAGTGTTCCCAAACAAAGGGGTCTGGCTCGGGTTGGATCCTGGGTGTGGGACACAGCCATGGATGCGAGGTGCATTTTTTGGATATTAAGGCTTTTCCACTGTAGCAGCAGCGCAGCCGTGCTGCTTTCCCCAAGCACAGCAGTGAACCGTCCCCTTGAAGTTTATGCCCCGTTGCAAACAAAAAGCAGCATTAGGAAACAATCTTTTCCTTGGGCAGAATCCAGGGAGGAGAGCCATGGATGCTCCAGGCCTTGCCCTGCTCCTTGTGTGGGGGCTTTTCGATGCTGCTGTGGCTGAGTTTGTGTTTGGCCCTGAGAGAGGTGGGTAGCCTGACTGTTTGAACAGAGTAAAATTGCTATTGCTTCTCAGTGATGACAGTTTTTGGTCTGTGAGGGTATTTAAAAAAATATATATTTTGAGATTTGGGAGCAAAATAATGGTTATATAATCCACCTGTTACGTTCAAAGTCCTGCTTTCCACCTGGGAGAGGACTGCACTTTTTTATTTTTATGCTAGATCTTTGTGTACTTTTAGCCCCGCTTGAGTTGGCTTTATAATCATTACCTGTGTATACAGTCAGGTGCTTGACGAGCCTGATTTTGTGGGAGCTGCCAGCAGTGAGTAAATGAGCCATGTGGCATAAAACTGAGCAAACCCTGTTTTGTTGGTACCTTGCTCTCCCCTCTTTTCTCTGAGCTGGTCGTACGCAGCCGTAGTGTCACCTGTCACCTGTGCAGGGGTCTGGGCTGTTCAAGCACAGGGACCCACCTGATTTGTTACCTGTATGTGGTGTGAGAGGCGTGGTGGGATCTCAGCCTTTTGGTTTTTGGATTTTAGGGCTCCTGGGTGCCGTTACAACCAAACATTAAATAATTGCCATGTGTTGTGTTGTGTTGTGTTGTGTTGTGTTGTGTTGTGTTGTGTGGAAGGCAGCGAAGTTACAGATGCTGAAGATGATGAACTGGTTTGAGCATCCGGGCGTGGGGGTTTGCCTGAAAGGATGCATGAATTGAGGATAAAACCCGTCCTGCTGTCAGTGCCAAATGGTTGGTAGCACTGCTTACCTGCCTGTGGACACGAGGAAAAATGGGGAGTGTTTGGGAAAGCTGAGCCAGAGTGAAGTTTGCGGGAGGAGCTGTCAGTGCTGCAAATGAGTGTTGAACCCTTATCCTCAGCAAAGTCCTCTTAGGACTTTGCCAGGATAAGTCCACAAAGCCAGGGCAAGTGGCTTTGGTGCAGTGGTTCTCCGGGCCGTGGGGGTAGTGCTGGGTGGATTTTGTTTGCAGTTGAGGGGAGTAGCGTGTAATCTGTGTAATGCTGCTTTTGTGTGTCTCCACTGCAAATTGATGTCTGGGGAATGACATGAAGCAAAGGCTCTAGACCAGCAGGTCTGTGATATTTTTGTAGCAGTGTCTTTTTATTCAAAGCAGGTGTCATGGAGATCTTTCATCCCAGGATTTCTTTCATCCCTGGCGTTTGTTAGCTTGTGTTAAAACTTTAAATCTTGAGAATTTCTTCTGTACAGAAGGTGTTCCTCATGTTGCTCTGGCATGGGCTGAGCTATGATTATGCAGTCTCCAAACAGTGACACGGATGAGGTGGATCTGTGTCTGCATTGCTACGTCAGCCCTGTGAATAATCCAGGGATGTGGCCCAGTGCCCTCCAGTCACAGGCAGGGTCTGTGCCAGCTCAGATGGAGGAACCGCACGGAGATCTGGGAGTGGGCAGCGATGGGGGTGTTGTCCCTGGGCAGAGTTTCCTTCTAACCCTTAAGCATTCAGAAGGTGATTTATGCCCAGCAGTCTGAGCTCGTATTTGCGGTCTTGTTTGTGCTTAAAAAAGCTTTTGCCTGTGAGATATCTGATTTGCTTAATTTATCCAAGCTCTTGTCTTGATAGTCTCCCATGATGGAAAATTCTGCTGGCTAATTGGTGCCTTTCATTGATCTTCTCAGTCTTTGTTTTGTGCTGTGTCTTCAGAATCTGGGTGGATGTGTCACTAGAAGTTTCTGCTCAGTCTCCTTGTCTTGATGGGCTGGTGTTGCCCCGTGGGAAGGTGGAAGCACAGTCTGCTGGGCCAACAGCATTGCTTCTGCTTGGACCCCAGCTAATTAATTTACTCCATCAGTTTTAACACCTTTCTGAGTTGTCACTAGCATGACTGTGGTCTCTGTCTCTACCAGGAGCTGTTGTTTTCCTCAGGCATCAGACCACCGGTGCCTCTGCCTTAGGAGGGAGCTTGAGGTCTGACTTGTGATGTCACCTTGTGTGGTGTTGCAGTGCCAGTCTCCAGTGTGTCACTGAGGCTGGCAGGAGCAGCAGAGGTTGTAGGCCTGGTCTTGACACCAGTTAGGGTTATTTTGCCAATTTGTCAGCTTTCTCTCCTTGCTTCTGTGGGGTTTCTGTTGTGCAGAAGGGCTCCTCGTGGCGGGTTTGGCAGCGCGTGGTGTGAAGGTCCCTCCCTGCTTTGTGGTGTTCCCTGCTGGTGCCTGGAGCTGTCTCATGCTGCTCCACTGAGGCCCTTGGAGAGAGGACTGTCAGGATTCCCAAAATAAAGCCAAACAGATGAGGCATTTTCTACCTCTGCTCTCCCCTAGAGTAAGGAGCTCCTCACCTACTAAAACCCAGCATTGTCACTGTCCTTTTCCTGACGTGCTGAAACCGGTGAGAAGGTGGCTCATGCTGTGAGACTGTTTAATTTTTGAGGGTATTTGGACACTCAGGTGGAGTTTATCAGGAAAATGAGCTCTTGTGGATCTTGCAGGACATGGCCAGACTCTCAGGAGTGCCAGGACGTGCCTTGGTGGAGTGTGGGATGCTTGGAGCACTCCTGAGAAACTTCTTGGTTGTTTCATTGCCAGCATGAGACCTGGGCTCTTGGGAGGGCTGGTGCACAAACTCCCAGCTCTTTCCCAGTTCCGTTCCAGGTGAGGTCTCTGCCATGCTCTGGAGCTGCTTTTGGAGCTGTGTCCTTATTAAAAAAATCCTATTCCTTTCCTCGCACTTGGGAGGATTTTAATTGTGAGCTGCAGCACAGAGGCACCAAACGTAGAGAAGACAAGTTCTGTGGGTGAATTTTGTTTCCTGTACAATGTCCCAATGAATGAGTTGAGTCTTTGATGGAGGAGAGAAGCTGAAGCCTTATGAAGGGGCTGTTTATTGGCATTAATTATTTTTTATTAGTTACAGCATCCGTAGTCCGTTGGCAGTAGAAGAGCCCAAAGTAAGAATATTAATTCTTCAGAAGTTTTTCAAAGCTTGCATTTTTCATAAGAAGCTTGTGAAGCTTCAAATCTAAAGCTTCCAAAGCCTTTTTTTTTTTTTAAATTCTTCAGAAGTGCCACTGAAGCTCTTTTTAAAATTTTTTGTATTTTAGCTGAAACTATGAGTTTTACACATTAAGGAAAAAAAAAAATTCTTTCCCATCCACTGCACTGGCCCCAGTTTTCAGGTTTCTGGCTGGGTCAGCTAAACCCTCTGCAAGCATCAGCAGCTGTGCTGTTGAGAGCAGGTGTGGGCCCTTTGCTACTGATGTCCTGTCCTTTTCCCCCTCTGGTTGGGGTTTTACTCGGTGGCTGCAGCACAGATCGACATGAAAGGTGGGTTTGTTTGTGACTGGCCAGTCAGGACAATACATGACCTTCACAGTTGTTGAGTAACTTCAGAGAAATACTTCACTGCTTCATGGGAGCAGGGAGGGTGGCTGGGAATTTAACCAGTACAGAGTGAATCTGGCGTCTGTTTGGCCAGCAAGCAGCATTTTTTTTTCTTGGTAGCCTTCCTTGCAAGGTCATGTTTTAATACTCTGAATATGAATTGAAGGGTCATGCTGGTGTTTCAGTGGCAGTACAGATGGATGCTGGGTCTTATTTCATATTGCTCCAGGGAATGGAGCAATTAGTAATCTTGGCTCTCTCTGAACCTCGAGGGGGAAATCGAAAATTGCCTTTTTCAGGGTGGTCACTGTTCTCATTTGCGTGAAGAAAACTGTTGGGGAGCGGGATGATTTTAGCTACAGAAAGTTGTGATGTGGGGTTTTTTTTTTGTTTAATGTTTTTGCTGCCATTACACGGCCAGGTTAACTTCACTGACAGCTGAGCCTTTAATGTGGAAAGACGGGTAGAATTTTTGGGAAGATCAGAAGGGAAAGTGCTGCTGACCACAATTTTGCAGCTCGTGTTGAAGCAAACAAGCAAACCCCTTTCTCCCTGGCACCACTGGCTCTGTCGGGAGCAGCACACAATAATTTCCCATGGTTTGTTTATGCCTGCCTCTCAGAAAATCCACTCCATCAAAATCACCTGTCCGTGTAGTGACTCGTGTGTGTGAGATGGATTCATTGTGAAGCACACGGGGCATTCACTGCCAGCTCGTGCAGGAATTCAGCTGGCTATGACACAAGCAGCATGGCTAATGGATAACAGTGGAATTTAGAACCATTTCTTGCCCGTGGTGCCCGTGAGTTGATGTGCAGCAGAGGAGCCACGTGGCGTTAGCCCAGCCAGGCATGGCAGATGCGGAGGAACCCGTCAGCTGAAACCTCCTGCAGAACAAATAATTTGTCCTAACCCAGTAACCTTCACTTACTTAATTGTCTTATTTGTCTGGTTAGCTTATCATTTGATGGAGAGAGTTTGTACTGCAGGGAGAAAAAAAGGAGTTTTGTTTATTGTGAGTGTTTCTTTGGTTAATTTGTGCTCGTTCCTTGCCTGCTGCTTTCTGGGTGTGAGCGGTGCCTCATCCAGCAGCCTTTTGGGAGGTGGATGGGAGGCTGGGCAGGCCACTGTGTTTCCAAGGGGCTGCTGGTTTGAAAGAGTGAATTTTTGATTGGCTTGGTCGCTCAGTGTCAGAATTCATGGCTGTTTTAGAGGCAGCACAGAGTTGTGTTCCAGGATTTCCCTTCAGGTTATGGTTTATGTCCCTGTTCAGTGCTGAGCTGAGAACCACGTGCTGCTCACGGTTCTTTCTTCTTCTGCAGAGGGGTGTTTAAAATCTGCTGCTTAATCATCAACAGGGTCTAGTGCTGATTTCACCCTTTGGAAGCATTTCTGGCTTTGCAGGAAGGATGGGCATTGGTTGTGATGCAGAGCTGGAGCTAGCTGGTGGCTGGTGCGTTGGTTGTTGTAGGGTTGCTTTTATTTTACTATTTTATAGTGTGGGACTCCTGGTTCTGATTGCTGGTGTGTGGAATTACAGGTTCCAGTTCATGTGTTAAGCAAACCCTGATATCTCAGGCCTCTTCTGGTTTTTTTCCCTATGAACCACATCCTCCCTGCCTCTGTTTGTGGTGTCCACCTCTCTGTGCACCATCTGTGTGCCGGATTCCTCATTAGGACGAGTTCAACACTTCCCAAAGGTTAGTTCAGGGTGAGTCTGGAGGTATCTTGGATTAATTTTTCAACCACTGTATGCTGGGCAAAAGGAGGGGCTTGAGACTAAAAACAAAACAGCCCCAAGCCTCCCAATGCCAGCAAAGAGCCAAGGGCAGGAATGGAGGAAGGTGGCTCCTAGGAAGGGATTGCTGGCGGGACATTGCAGTGAAAATGATGGCGAGAAGAGGAAAATGCTGCTTAAATTGTGTTTTGAAGCTTTTTGGTGTGGCATGGAAAAGTCTTCATTTGCGTTGTGATCAGTGAGTTTGTGCGTGGTGGAGTCCAAATATTGCATCAGAAGAGCTCAATGACTGTCTTGTGCCTTAAACCTCTTGTGAAAGCGTAAGGGTTGTTTTCCCCATTGCAACGTGCAGTAAACATAAAATATCTGAAATCTGCAGCTATCATTTATGAGCTCTCACCCTGCATTCCTGGGCTGATGTTAAAACAAGAGGCAGTTTAAGGCAGTTAAGTTTGTATATTATACATAATATATATAAAAATATATTGTATTTATATAATACGTGATTATATTGAACGGTGTTATTATATAGTATATATATTCTACTATTCAGTTAGGCCTGGGCATTTGCTTAATGAGCTGTGTTAAATCACACCTACATTTGCAAGGGGCAGGTTGAAAACTTGATGTGTAGCTCAGAGTTTAATCAATATTTTTAAAAATTTTGTTAATACCTTCCCCCTCCGTGCATTTATGGGTACAGCCATACCCTGTGGTGGTGGTGGCTGCTAAACTTGTTATCTGTGGCTGTTTGAATAATTTCTTTTTGGGGCAATATAAGGCTGCTTAAATTTAAATAACAAGAGGGGAGCAGAGGGGTTGGAATGAGCATTTCCAGGTCTGATGGGGGCTCTGCAGGGTCCTCCTCAGGGTCCCCAAGCGCTTCACACTCTGTCTTTGAGTCTTTGTCTATCCTTGAACAACTTCTGTGCATTGCATGGTAATGGAAGTCAGAATAATTTGTTTGATGTTATTTATTCAAATCTGGAAAGGATGGTTGTGCAAAGACCAAAGAAAAATGGTTTTAGTCTGACAAATGCCAAGGGTTTTTGTTTTGTTTTTAAAGCCCAAACAAACCCTTTGGGATCCTTGGCTGGGTATATAATAGCATGAAATACACCATTCCTTTCATTCTGCTCCCTAAAAATCTAATTTTTTATGCATTTAAAGTGGGAGTTGAGGCAAAAACAGAGTTTAGCTCTGTTGACCTATATTTATGAAAAGAGAAGGCTTGCTAAGTGTTGCAAGAAAAGAATATATAGTGCTGTTGGTATACTCTGACAAAATGTACACACATACTAAAACCACTTTTGGGATTCTTCATCTTCTTACTGAATGTTTAAGCCCTTTCCAGCCAGATTCAATCCATTTTTGCAGTTCATGGCGTGGACTTTCAGGCTTCCTTTAATAGCCACGAGGCATCAGTGAGGAAGGGCAGCAAAACAGGGAATCTAGAATAAGCAAGGGAGAGTGGTAGTGCTGAAACCCTCCCTGATCCCAAGGTTTAGAGGGGAACTTGGAAACTTTTTTCCCTGATTCCTTTTTGTTGTTTTGTTTTTTAATTCAGCCCACTTTCCATAAAGCACAGTTTAATGGTTATCATGCTGCTTATTGCATAACTGTGGCACAGATGTTACTTTTTTGTAATGTTGCCTGACATATTTAAAAGGGAAAGAGAGGAAGGGAATTTATGCCCTTTGGAGATGAATATGTGGAGCCTATTAGTCTTAAAAAAGTGTGAAGAGCTAGTTAGAGCTGAAGCTGGCACATCTCTGAAAGGCTGATCTGTGGAGTGGAGCTCTTCAGATAAAGAATGAACGTGTTTTATCTTCTGGAGTTTGTTGTGTGTGTTACCAGACAGCCTAAAATCCAGACTTGGTGGGGTACTTAATGTTTAGGCACACGATTAAATATTTTATGGGAGTGAGACCAAATCCAAATGCATATTTAATAAAACGCTCTCCAGAATTAAGTTTTGCGGGGTAATCAGTGGTGGTGCTCAGAGTTTAAGGGTGTGGAGATGAAATACCTCCCTCAGCATGGGTAGTACTGAATGTTTAAGTGTTTATTTCACTGCAGCTGCAAACAACACCTTTAAAGTTGCTTTCTTGTGAAGGTTTGACGGAGAAGATGCAGTCAGAAGTACAGTTTTAGCAGAAGGAAAAAATTGCATTCAGGCCCAGCATTTCCTGGTGGAATAGGCATGAGAACATGAAATAGTCTCCTTTTGGCATTTCTAACAGCATTAGAAGTTTTAAAATAGTAGAAATGCAAATAAGTAGAGTGAAAATGGTAGATGCTGTATTTATATTTATTTATGTATAATAACAGAGTGCCTGGTGTTTCAGATCAGCACAGCGTGCCTGGATTCTCAGAGTATTTGTTTTATAAACAGGGATAAAGCTGCACAACCCACCTCTCCCTGCTGTACAGAGGAGCAAACCAGCTCACAGGGAAATTAATGACCTGCTAGAAGTGCAGTTGGGAAATGAATCCAAGAATCTTGGCTTCGCAGCCCTTGTTTGAGCCCGGGCAATGAGATAATTGGGATAAATTGATAAGGGGGAAAGAGGAGAGAAAAGGGAGAAATGACACCCACTGTCATGGAGCGTCTTTTTGAAGTTGTGAAGTAAAGATAATTCAAATGATTCATCTAAAAGAACTTGCAAAGAAAAAAAAGATGACCAGGTGAACTGTTACAAAAACAAACAGAAGGAAACCTGAGAGTGTTTTTGACTTGTTTCCACCTAGGGCAACATATTTTGGTTTGGATTTTATTTTGCTTTTTGTTCTGCCCTTTGCCTCTCCCCCTTGCTGGATTACCTACTACAGGAAATAACAAATTAGGCAAAATAAAAGCCTGAATTACAGCTGGAGGAGGCAGGAGCTGCTGTGCGAGGGTAGGATTGCAGAGGCTCAGGTGCAAATTTCCTGGCAGTCCTTGTGCCCGGGATTTTCTTCGCCAGGAAGCAGGTGGGCTGTGAGTTCACTCCTGAGCTCTGGTGGTCCTGGCTGGGAGAGGAGATGGCTCACCTGCCTCCCTTGCTCCATCAGAGGCAAGGCTCCCTCACCTGGCAGGCTGACACAGCTCCAGGGGCTGGGAATTTTCTCCCTTTGCAGTCCAGTGACACCCATGCAGCGTTTAGTGTGTGGTGCTCTGAGAACATCCTCTTCTGGCTAGGCAAGGAAAGGATGGAAAATGCTAGGCTGAAAGAGAAGGTTCGTGCTGATGCAAGCTGTGTTTACTTTTGAAAATTCAGTTTATTAAACTCAAGGCTGCAGAACTCCAGGGATCAGTGATGCTGTCTGAACATCACCTTCCGCACCGCACAAGCAATTTTTCAAAATTACTTTTTTAATTAAAAGTTGTATCGGTTTAATGCGAGTTAAAGGAAAGTTCACAGGCTTAGCGTTGTCTGAAACGTGCTGCAGATTTGGGAAAGAACCTTTCCCTGCCTTTTGGAGGTTTATCCAAAATAGTGAATAATATGTGTGGGAAGAGAGGGAAATCTCCTCCTGGACTCACTCGGCCTCCGAGGGATTGCAGGGTGAAGGTATTTATTGATTATCAGTCCAGCTCCGCTTCCATTACCTTCGGAAGGAGCTGCACGGCAGCGGAGTTGGAATATGAACATAAGGAAAACAAGGAGGACTTGAGGTACAGCAGAGGAAAGTCAATACAGAGCTTATTTAAATGTCAGCTGCCTGGAAGAGCTGTGCTCAAAAGCTGTGAGGAGAGATTAGGTGTGGGACACGCCGCCGGAGTGTGGAAGGCAGGGAGGGAGGGAGGTTGCTGAGCAAGGCTGGTGCTGTGGGCAACGCCTGCAAAAGGAATATGTTAAGGGGGGGGGGGAGAAGAAACTGCTGACTGAAAATTGCACCTGACAATTAGTTCTGAGCAGCTAATTGGCGAAGTTACGTGGCTCTTGGACAGGGGAAGCCTGTGACTGTAGTTGGTGGGCGAGCCGATCCACGTTAACAGTGTTATTCATCAGCGCAGTTGACAGGGATAAGTGACACCCATTACAAATCTGTTTACTACCTCTAGGTAATGTATTTAGTTTCTGAATGTATGTGCAGGGTTGAGAGTCTCTGTAAGCATCGGATTTGGGGAATTTTATAGAACCCTGGAATATCCTGGGTTGGAAGGGACCCACAAGGATCGTTGAGTCCGACTCCCGGCCCTCTGAATCATTTTAAATCACATTGACTTTATTTACCCAATAGGTCAGAGTCGTAATTCTGTGGCATTTGTCAATGTAAGTGGTTTTACATTTGGGGAGGGCTTGAGCAAAACAATTACTGGGTTGTAGATGAATAGCCTGATTCTGAATTTCACGGCCATTTTTATTTTGGAAAGTTAACCACTAATTACGTGTTGTAATAAGAAGTAGTTTTATTACTGTTGTGCCTGAAATAAAATTAGGTTGAGCACTCTCATGCAGGAAACATTATTGGAGTCAACCTCCAAAATGTTGCACTTGGGGATGTGTTTTAGTGGTGGACTTGGCAGTGCTGGGTTAATGGTTGGATGTGATGATATTGGAGGTCTTCTCCAACCGAAGTGATTCTACAAAGTCCTCAGTGTTTTGGGCAGGAGTGGGGGTGAGAAAGATGGGGTGCTGTAGCTGTGCTGTAGCTCACTGCAGCCCAGCCAGATTTTCCTTTATTTTGCCAGCCTCCTGCTTAATTCTGAATGGAGTTCAGTAGTTTTGTCTTCAGGGAGGTGAGTGCCTTGTGCCTGTGATAGCCAGAAGACTTCAAGGCTTTAACATCCCTGTTTCTGGCAGTGTTGCTTCCTGGGCACGGCCAAACTTTGTCTTAAACCCTGTTCCAAACCTGTGCGGTGTAACCTGTGCGAATTTATCTAGAGTTGCTGAGGCCAGGGGGGCCATGAACGTGGAGCCAAGGACAAAACAAAGGCTGGTTTGGATGGGAGGGGTGTTTCTTCACCTTTGCCATCTACATAAACACACAGCAGCCAGTGTTTGTGTTCTTACCAGCCACCCCTTACGGGCTCGTTGTCCCACGCTGCCTGCAAATGTGCATTTACTAAAAAACATCACAACTGCTGCACGTGATCCTCTCCTGCAGGGAGGATGGGAGAGCAAACACCATATGACGAGCTCTGTTTGCACTGTGTGATGCTCTTCAGAGCAGAAGGACTCCCACTAGAAGACACTTTATTGTCCAGTAGGGCAGGTGACCAAGCTGGGCAGGCAGGGATTTAACAAGTCGGTGGGATGTGAAGCAGTGGGCTGAAGTTGCTGTTCCCCCTCTCTGGCACTGGCTTTTATTTTCCAAAATGTGTGATGACAGTAGAACAGTGGACAAAGGAAGTAGGTTTGCATTTAAAATACACAGGGGGTATCACTGAGCCAACACTGACTTCTCTCTTGGCCCTGTAACAGTGCCATCATTTTTCTGTCCTGCTCACCCCACTTGTTTAACAGGATTATTAATATGGATGTGTTTGCTGGCCAGAGTGTTGAGAAAAGGAGTTAAAGTTTGAAAAGTGCGTTGAAGAAGTGTCTCAGTACTGCTTTAAAAACACTTCTTGATTTCTTTTAGTAAAAAGGACTTTAGTTCCTCCTCTGCTGGAGTTTCCTCTTTGCATTTTTCCTGTTGCTTGTGTGTGGTATCCCATGGCTCTTCGTATGCATCCTGCTTTGGAAAATGTTGCATTTTATCCCGTGTTGCAGAGTCAGATTTTCAGTATGTATCTTATTACACAGAATGGGAATAGGAGGCAACCTTCAAAGTTTGGGCTGTAAAACTTCTTCCCCTTTGGATGACATAGAGGAGTTCTCATGCTTAATTGAAAGGTTCAGGATTCTATTTTCAAGTGTTCTATTCTAGTGAAAGGTGGAGAGCTCTTTCTGCAGATTACTTGTGGCCAGGACAGATTTCTTGTCCAAAAATTAACCTCTTTTAGCAGTTTCTTCAAAAGGCAAGTGGGGAGTGAGTTTCAAGAGCAGGTAGAGTTAAGAGGAACACTTTCTGTAGCATTTAAATGAGACGTTTCTTGGAGGGGATCCTTCCAAGGGGTTGACTGTAGGTGGTATTAAAATCCTTGGATGTTAGTGGAAGTTGGATGAAGGGAGGGAACAAGGACACGAATGCTGGGAGGAGTGAAGGATTTGCTCTTGTAGGGCAAGGAAACACGGAACCTTCTCCCATACAACTCTCACCTGAAGTGCCCATGTTTCTTTCCCCTCATGGAATTCCCTCGTTCTCCTTTGCTTGTTTTTCCCTTCAGTATCAAAGCTGCAACCCCTGAAGTTTTCTTGGCTTCTGGTACCCGAGTTCACACCGGGAATGAGATGAAACAAGGCAAACTTGGTTCTAATCGCTCTCGTCTAATTCTGCTGCATAATGGAGATGAGCAGTACTTACATAACAATATCCTGGGATGTTAATAGATTTAATAACCCCGAAAGGTGGGAAGAGGTTCTGAATTACCTATAAAATGGCATCTAACTAATGAAGTTTACGGGAAGCTCATCTCTTTGAAGGAGAGTCAGATGGTAGGAGCGAGACTTCTGCATATGCTCAGAAGAGGAAACAAAATGAAGCTGCCTGTCCTAATCAGAATAAAACTCCCATTAAAAATAAGTTCTGAGGTGCTGTTGGATTGTGCCAGTTTTACAGGGCTTCTAGTTCAAGTCTTGCAAAAATGTAAACAACACAGACTCCTTTAGATTTAATTTTTTTTTTTTTCCAAGTGTAGATATGTTCCGGTCTCGGGGATTAGAACTCTGCGTGTGCCCAGCGAAAACAATCGGTTCATTAATGCTGTTTTGTTAGACCTTGCCCCCCTCTTGCCATGGTGATAAGGGACCTTAATTAGATCCCAGAACAAATGCTGGAGAGCTTGACAAAAAGGAGAAACATGGGGAGGGGGTGGAGAAATACTGAGATGTTGTTAGCAGATACACGCAGAGAGCTGTATCCTGCAGAGGAGAGGCTGTGTCTTATTGAAAAGACTGGTTTCCTTTCCCAGGAACACAGCCTGTGTGCTGCCAGGCTGGAAACATCCATGGACAGCGTGTAGGATTGGCACCAGCAGCTTCCTGCACATCAGATCCTGCTCCCAGGTGTGGGCACCTGTCCGTGGGCCTGGGAGCCCGGACAAGGAGCGCGGCGCAGGTGGAGCGGCGGCTGTGGATTAAAAATGTGCCTTCCCAAATCTGTGCTGGATGCTGCTGATGTTCCCCCGTGGGAGGTGGCCAAATCGTGGGGCTGATTCACGCGTTCGTCCGTGAAGAAAAAAATGGCTGTGTGGGGAGGGTTGGAAAGGGAGAAGGAGACGAATTCCGAGGATTTTTATGAATACCTCGGCAGAGAGGGCGTAAGGGAAAGAGGGGGAATTACGGTGCTGAACAATGGAAAGGAAGCTTGGCAAATAATGTTAGCTGGGAAAAGGAAGAGAGCTTTCTGTAAGAGGCAGATCTCCGTGTGGTTTCAAAAAGGCAAGCATGCAGAAACACGGGCATTAAAAATCAAGAACTGCTGGGTTCTTCTGTTTGTTTTCTGTTGTTGGGTGCTCAGGTTACACCTTCAAAACTTCCTGTGCCATCGTTCGAGGTAGAACATTAACTTTAGGTTAAAATCTCAGCTTTTCATTAACTGCATTTCCAGGCTGAAATCGGAGGACTGTGGCTATCAGCTCTCATACCTTTGTCTCCAGTTTTAAATTACGTGCTGCCTGATTAGTTGTACTTCATAATTATTCCTTACTTAAATTACCTTTCAATAAACTAAAATAAGATTATCTCTTTGAGTCTCTCATAGGAAGTGTGTTTTTCTGGCCATAAGACAGTTGTTCTCAGCGCAGCTAATTTATTCATTTATTTTTATTTTCATGTCAGGTTTTCTCTATCACAGTGATAAGTTTTGGTGCACAGGTGAAGATGTTTCAAGCGAAACTTATTGCATTACAAGATGATGCATAAAAGGCAGCCCTGTTGTCAAGGTCTATCAAGCAGTTTAAAGCCTGGATTTGGATCTCTGTCTAGCCTAATATTTTAGAAACTTCTAAGTAAGAACAAGGTGTAATTCCTCTATTTTAAAAAATAGGCCTCTGCAAAGCATGCATCAAACCTGCCAGCATTTTAGTAAATAGATCAAAAAGCAAATTCAGGTGCTTGTAGACCTACGTATCATTTAAACACATTATAGTAGGTGCTGAAGTAATCTTGTCAGAGGCAGGTGTTATCTCTGAGTAAATACAGAACTGTCCATCAGCCCTGATGATGCGAGAGTGCCTCCGTATGATCTCGAGGTGCACTGAGCTCTGTGTGCCTGGGGAAGCAACAGGAGCAAGTTGTGTGGAGCTGAAAGGTTCTGGGGTTGGTGGTTTGTGCCAGCTCCTTCTGAGCTGGTTGGGTTTGGACAGGGCTTTGGTTATCAGGAGTGGAAAAGCTCCAGGTGTCATGGTTTTCCTGCCCTGCCCAGGCTGGCTGTGACAGTGCAGCAGTAGGCTCATTTTAACATAGGTAGCTTTGCTTTTCCTGAAATGCGTTCAGGAAAGAGAAACTATTTGAAGTTTGCTAAGTGTGAGATGTCTTGCAATTTCTTACTCGTCCACTATTCCTGTGTGTTTCCAATACCCCTCTTCAGGATATTTATTGAGGGTTAACAGGACCTTCTTTACAGTTCTTGCTGTTCTTTCAAAACCCTGGATTTCATTATTTTTTAATTTATCTAGAGAGCACAGTGGCCTTGAACGTCCAGGGCTATCCAGTATTAATTTCTGTTCTGCAAGAACAGAAAGAGGCTTCTCTTTGGAACTGAATGGGAACTGAGGTGGTTCAGTTCAAGTTTTCCAGTTTTCCGTCGCAGACTGAGAGTGACTGTTTAAGCTTAAACAAGTTGTAAGGGTTGTAAAGACAATTTCATGGACCCTCAATAGAAAGGGATTTCAGATTAATACATACAAGATGACTGCCGTTTTAGTAACATTAATAAAATAAGATATAAAGGTCAAGTAGGGGGAGGAGACTTGAATTTTCAGGTGGCTGAGTTGGAGGAGTGAGGAGGGTGAGCAGCAGTACCTCTGCCTGCCACTTAATTGGACCTCAGTATAACCTGGAGACCAGGTGTCCCTGCTCTGTAAACCTGTGGTCTGCAAAATTATTGTCAGATAAACATTACTGCAGGAAAGAAACTTATAAACTCAGGCTTTTATGGGTTATAACATTGTTAGTTGTAAATAACACCATTAAAATCCACCTCTTTCAGACAGATGCTTCAGGAAAAGTGAATATGAGCTCTTGCCCATCTTTAGGAGTCTGGTTGCTGCAGACTTCAGGGAAGGTCTCAGTGGGCCTGGAGCTGTTCTAGAAGTGGCTGCTGGTGTGGTGTGAGCGTGGTGAAACCAGAGCAGCACGTTTGGAAGTTGCCTGCACTGTTTTTAAAGCTGCAGGGGTTGCTTCCATGTTGTACCTGGTTGAACATCTTGGAGTTACGGGGGAAAAGGGCAGGCAGAAGATAAACCAAATATATCACTTAATATTAAGTTGAACTCGTTTTTAGTTTGAAAGGAATAAAATTAATATTTCTGTGTTTGTTGTTAGTCCCCCCCATGGCAAACTCCCTGTATGTGCTGGTGATGGGACTGTCTGACTTGGGTTGGAGTTGCTCCTGTCACAGCAGGAAATGCACAGTCAAGGTATTAAATAATGTGATTAGATGACGTAGAGGATTTAATCCTAAATCATGATTTGGTTTTTTTTAAGCTGTGGTTGTACATATTATGTAAGAAGTTCTGTTCGGCTTTTACTAAGTCAAAACATTGGAGGTGAGTTTTCAAAGTCACTATTTAAAGCTCGGATTTTGAGTTAAAACTCAGACCTTTGCTAATTCCCACCAGTGGCTGGCTGGTCTGCGTGCAGACGAATGCAGAGAACAAAGTGGAAGTGCCAAAATGCCAAGTGCTCCCCGTTCCCCACGGCAGCAGCAGCACACGGAAGGTGTGTGACTTCAGGAAGACACCTCTGAGTTAAGCTGATAAAACCTCTCTTTAATCCTTACTCTGGTTTCCAGCTACTTCAATTAATTATGGAGATGAGTTGTTAGTGGTGAGTTTTATGAAACCGTGTGTAAACAGTATGTGTAATGAAAACAATAAAGACCTCATTTGTAGATCAGACATTAGGGAGATAGGATTATTTCCTGGCTCAAAGCAGGTGTCAGTTATGTGGATAGATCCCTTTGTGGGCAAGTTCCGTGGCAGGCGAGTGTTTTGCAGGGAATAGTGCACTTCAGAGGGTTGGCTGGATTTTACAGGCTGGACTTGCACAAGTGCTGTCCAACTGGTGCATCCACATCCATGCTGGGTTGCAGGAGCTGTGTAATAATGGTGCAGCCACCCCAGTAGAGACATGTGTGTGGGAGAAGTCCTTGGTGGCCTGGCTTCTGCTTTTACAGTTTCTCCTGAGCTAATTGTTGAAGGCTTGCATTTAAAAATGAAACCTAATTAAGGATTGAGTTGAACAGTGTATTTGTGGCGAGTCCGTTCGAAGTCTCGATTCGACAGCTCCGAGTGTGTTCTCTTGGGAGAGTTTCAGAATGTATCTGAAGTATGTCCAGGAACAGGACTGTGAGAGAAGGAATCAAGGTCATATGGAAATGATGCACAGCTTGTTCAACACCACATCAGCCATCCCAGTCGGGGTAGGAGTCCCTTGCCAGATGTGTGTGCTTGACCCGGGTAGTTGGGTCTGGGGGAGAGCCCAGCCCTGGGACTCACTGGCCTGCTGAGGTGGCAGCTAATGCTTGTCTTGGGGCACGAGGAATGACCACTCATCCCCTGCAGCTGGGCTGCTGTTCCTGTCTTCTTTCCAGCCCTTCTGGGCAGAAAAGTAGTCGAGCCAAAAAATTTGGTATGCTACCCGTGCCTAAGGGAGAGCTGGAGCTGCAGGGAGCATCCCACCGCTGCCTCCAAAATACACAGCTCTGCTCTGCGGCACACTTTGGCCGTGGTGTCTCCTGAGTGTTGTGGACCAGGTTTCACCGTCTGGCAGGCCTGGTGGTGCCCAGGCAGCAGAGGTGCTTCCAGCAGGGGTGCCGGTGGGATTGCAGAGCCCGGGGAGGTGCCGGTGCCAGGGGAGCCCGGAGCCTGCGTGGGGCTGGGTGATCACGCCGGCCCGAAATGGTGCTGGCAGGAAAGCTTGGGCACTGCCTGGCTGTTTGATTTGTCTCCCTGGCTTCCCCTGCCTCGTCTCCTTTGTGCTCCTGGCAGGGAGGCCACGTCTCAAGCTGCAGATGGTCACAGGGAGCAGAGAGGCGGGAGCTGGCGAGGTTGGAAGTGACCGGGCGCTGGCAGCCACCAGGCAGGAGGAACCAAGCGGTCGCTCACACAGCTCTTGCAGGACTGATTCACTGCTTGCAGGACCCTTCTGCAGAATGCAGTAGCCTCTAATGTTGGTCTATATGTGTTTAAAATACAAAATTCATTACGGTCTTTCATCTCCCAACTACCCAGAGTTTGTCGCTGGTTTAAGCAAGTAATGCAGTCAAATTTGTAAGTGCAAAAATGTCCAAGAAATTAAATTAGCAAGCCAAAATTGATGGCGTGGAAGGGGGCAGGAGGTAATTAAAAGATAAGGCTTTGTAAAAAGCTTGATTCTAAGATTTGTAAGCAGATGTTCGGAGTGTAATTTTTTCTTTGTGTTCACTGGGAAGTTTCTATTTTATTCTTGCTTCTCAGTTGACGACAGAATAACAATGCAGCTTCCAAGTCTGCTGTGAACAAACTCCTGTGCACTTTTTTTCATAAAAATTCTTTTTGCAATATGTGGAAGTTTACCACAGACACATCATGGCTGTGTAATTGTGTACAAGTGCTAAACACTCTTGGCGTCCATCAAATTTAGTTCTGCTGCAAAAGCAGCACTGTGGCTCTGTTGCTTCCTGGTGATGTTCATTAGCAAGTCTTTGTAATCCTTTTTTCACAAAAGGTTGAAGTGAGAGGAGGAAGTTAATGGTGCAGTTGTGGAGGTGCTGTAGGCTCCCAGTTCCCAAGGATGTCAGTGATGAGAAGCAGGCTGCAGAGCAAAAAACCTCCTGTGCTCCTATGGAGTCAAGCAGTGCAGGGTTCCCTGTACATTATAGGACCTGGTGGATGCTCACCCATGCATTGTGTTGAAGTGATTTTCTTTATTGAACTTTCCATGTTCTAGGAAGATCTGAAGCAGTGGCAGCTACAAGAGCCACTGCAAACTGGTCTGCCCCATCCCTGGAAGTGTCCAAGGCCAGGTCTGATGGAGCTCTGAGCAGCCTGGGATGGTGGAAGGTGTCCCTGCCCACAGGGGTGGAAGGAGATGAGCTTTAATGTCCCTTCCAGCCCAGGCCATTGTGATTCTCTGATTGTCTGGTCCATGTAAAATTCCAAGTGTACTTGCAATTTAATACTTCCTGCAGTTGCACACCAACTTCTCATCTCCAGTGGTGGGTGCAGGCAGCGATCACCGAGCTCTGCACGAGTGTCTCAGAGTAAATGAGGTTGTTAATCAAGGCTGGGGCTTCCTCTGCTTGCTGAAAGCTAATTAGGACTTGCCCAAAAATGTGCATTTTAAATGGCCTAATTGAACTGTTCAGCAGTTTAATTTAGCTGTAATGGAGACCTAAAGTTTTGGTTGTTCTTGTCAGAGTGGGAGAAGACATTTATGGTTTGTGGTGGTCAGTGTGTAACCGTGGAGTTACATTGCAGCCCCATCTTGCAGTGGAATAAACCCCATGAACCAGTGGAATATAAAAGAATCAGAATCCCACTTTTGCTGGCTTGGATGCAACAGAGAGCAACCTTATCCCCAAACTCACTGGCTAAATTTGACTGGAGCTTCTCCCTGCTTCCTAAACTCCCCATTACTGTTTTAAGTACATGTATTCAGTGTTCTTGCTGCCTGTCCTAAAGCTGCAGAGCATTTCTGTAAAATACAAAATACCTTGTGACACTTGCCATTTCTTACTACATGTACGACCTCTGGAATGTCTCCAAAGCTCTGGAAAAGAAGGAGATTTTCAGTAATGGCTACAGGCATTAAGGGCACAAATACTGTTGAGTTTCAGTGGGATTTATGCTCCTAAGTTGCTGTAAATGCTTTTGAAAGCCACATCCAAAATGTATCATTAAGAACAAGATACGCTGCTAATGTTTTTTAAAGCAGATGTGTGATATAAATGAACAGTAAAATGAAAGGTGCTTTATAATGTTATTCTTGTGGAAGAATTGTTAAATACATAATTATTACAAACAGCTGAATTTTGGAGAGCTGTCTTGACAGAATTGCAGTTTGGTATGTTGAAATTCATCCAGCTCCAGAGAGAAACCAAGGGACTGAGATTTCAGGGCAAAACTCCTTTAGTCTGTTGTTAATCAAGAAGAAATTTCTATATATTCCTACTGAGACAAGAAAATATCCCCAGTTCCCAAGAAACGTTCTAGTACACTGATTGTTAAATGTAAATGAGACCCTGTCATTAAAATCCATAGATTCGCAGTGCTAAATGACAAATCGCAGTTACCACCTCGCTTAATACACCATTCTTTTATTTTAATATCTTGCAGGTTTGTTACTGCTCTGCGGTGTCTGGGAGGTTTTCTGGGGGTTTGGGCTGGTGGCTGTTGTGTCTGGGAGGTTTTCAGAGGTTCCACGTAGTGGCTGTCGTGCCTCCAGTGGGATTTTGTTTTCCACTGACCTTTGAATTTCCTGAAGACAGGAAATGTGCTGTTGCTCCACGGGCAGATTCCTCCTGCTTCTCACGGGTCCCAAACTGTCTCTTTCCCGCTGTTCCACGTGTTCTAAAGATGGACCATTTCCCCCTCCTTCCTTACTGATTTCAGCACTCTGTGTCATTATTTAGATTTCTAATTTCTGAGTTCTCTTCCTGAAGAGGTGGCAATTCCTCTGGGAACGTCTCCGGCGTTTTGCCTGTGCCCAGCTGCTCTCCCATCATATCACTGCGTATTTATGGGGCTGGGCACTCCTATTAGCAGTTGTAGTTACATATTTAAACATACTTCACATAACTAATTATGTTTCATGGCCTGTAGCCAAATTGACTAATTCTGCCTCCTTGAAGCTCCAGAAAAATACACATATTTAGAACGTGGCTAAAACTTCCCTTGAGCGACTCAGTGACGTTTCCCTGAGGCTGGGCTGTTCTAAGTGGGCAAATAAAGGTGTTTCAACGTGAGAAAATGTTGAACCAATTTTCCCATCTGTCTCCTCCTTTATTTTGATTTTGGAGCCTGTCTTTGGTGGCAGCTGCTCCCTCTTCCAGCCGAGGGGGCTTGTTCTGCGTGGACGTGCTGGTTGGGCTCCTTCACATCATCAAATGCAAAAGATTTGTCTTAAATAAACCCCTGAGGTCTCTATTTTTTAAAAAATCATCACACAGAGCAAGAGGCTGGGCCAGCTGCTTGCATTATTGCCCCAGAGAGGAAATACAGACCAACTGGGCTCGGTCCCTGTGCTGGAAATGAAGTGGTTGGACTTAGAAAGGGCTTCATTTAGAGTGGCTGGTTTTTATTTGTAGAGCTGATAACAGACTTTTACAGGCAATTATCAAAAATAAGCAAACTCTGGGAAATGTTTTTTTCCTCAGTGTTGCTCTGCAGGTTGTGTGTTCCCTCTGAAATGCTCATCCCTGACCCGCTGCAGGCCGGGGCTGGGCGTTTCTGCCTGGTGTCTGGCTGTAATTCCATTCTGGAGCCCCAGCATCCCACCTGCCAGCCCGCACATCCCGCTGCTGCCAGCGTGCTGATTGCTTGGCATTCCCAGGATTTTAGCACAAGGTGTTCCCGTGCAGAGGTCTCCCTCTCACAGGTGGGTTTGACACATGCACCACGTTGGAGGGGCTTGGTTTTCTATTCCTTTGGCTTTGCTAGCCTAAGTTAGGTTTGGAATGGGAAGCCATTAAAGGATAAAAGCAACAGACATGCCTGTAGAGGTCAATTTAACTGGTACAGCAGCACAAAAACACACAAAGGACCCGTGTAACAAAACCTAATCGGCTTTAGCTTGAGGGTTACCAGAACCCACATCTTTGAGATTGCTGCTATCAGTTACATTTTTACAGTTCAGCACTATTTTTTATTGCAATTGAAGCACAATATTTGTACCTATTAGCCTTCGAGTTTCCTTTTTAGCTCCCTCCCCATAAAGCAAGATGCAGCATTATTATTAAACTGTTCTCAGGGCTAAACACTGTGAATGTCATTCATGTCTGTGTTTATTAATAAAGCAGCAAGAGGGAGAAGGTTTAGCTTGTCTGGTTTGCTTGACTTGCATCAAGGATAACTTTGCAAGAGAGAGAGAGCTTTCAATAAGTAATTCAGAATTGCATAATGAAAAGGTTCTGGAAATAATTATAAAAATCAGACTGAAATCACTTTGGAGAATTGTTGAGGGGTTTATTTATTTATTTATTTTAAAAATTTTTTTTTACATTCAAATCGGCAATGAAGTGTAATGAAGACAGTCAGAAATAACCCTTGCCGCCCACGCAGGGTATATATAGAGATTGTATTTACTCTGCTGTGCAAGCATCTACTGCAAGATGGCACATTAAAATGTGAACAAAACAGCACATCCCCGCTCCTGGATGCCGCAGTGCTGCTCGGATCTGATAAACAGTTGGAGTGGGGAGCCGTGCTGCGAGCGTGCAGCAGCTGCTGCCACGGCCTCCTGCCATCCACGGCCGCCGGCTTTGCCTCCGCCAAACCTGGGCGTCTTCTCAGCCTGCCCTCCTCCTCCTCCTCTTGTTCCTCCTCCTCCTCCCAGGGCAGTTTTCCCAAACCTTACCTTACCTGGCTGGCTCAGGAGCGCTGGAACCTCCCGAGTTTGCGCGGTTCTCGTGTCCAGGTGTGCCAGCGCGCGCAGGGAGCAGCATGGTGCCCGCGTTTTGGTTGAGGTGGTGTCTGCAGGACGTGGTGTCTGAAACCAGCACAGCTCTTCTTGGCCGTTCGGCACCACGGTTTTATTTTCTTTCAGGCTTGAGCTTTTTCTCGGCCGCGACAGAATCGTTTCCAGTCCTTGTGGATGTGTGTGTGACCTTCAGTGGGTAATCTCCTAATTCATTTTGTACTGAGTACGCCGCGTATTGAGATGTGGGCTTCAGACGCTCACCTCGGAGGCCGTGTTCGTTCTAAAAATCAAATGCATCAAATTTGGCAAGAAAAGCCCAGCTGCAAGTAACCAGCCTCTTCCAGCTTCCTCCCTGCTCTTTCACCTCAAAAAATGTCATATTGCCTATATTTGCATGTGATAATTTAGCATAAAAAGCTTTTTGAGCACCCTGGAATGAACGTTCTGACATTCAACTGGATGTTTGCTTTTACATTTGCCATACTTGGGTGCACCTCTGTGAGAAAAGCATTACAGAATTTTTGTATCTGAGGTTAGACAAATTGTTTTAAATGCTGGTAATTGATTCCTAGCTAATGCTTTCAGCATGGGTTGCTCTGGCTGAGAAGTGCAGGCAGAGGTTGAATTTGGAATTGGATTTTATTGTGTTCCTGTCATTTTTCCATTACTTTCTGAATGCTGGGGGAGAGCTGGTGGAAGGATTTGGGGGTTGTTTGGTTTGGTTGTTTGGGGTTTGGTTTTGGGTCCTGTGGCGAGGTTGGTTTTTTGTTAGGTGGTTTTTTTTTTGGGGGGGACAATTAAAAATCAGCTTTCTAATCAGCAAAAATGTGCATGTGGCTTTTAGGCTCCAGTCCTGTGGCCTCCCGTTTCATGTGTTCTCCCTCTAATTAAAAGGAATGTTCCTTAAAAGTGTAGGTATGGTGGGGAGGGAGGGAAAAAATGTGTGGCTAGTTGTTGGCAGCAGCTACTGTTTGCAAAGGGATGTCATCACCTTCAAAATTTGTTGTTTGTAAGAAGGCTTTTTTACCTCCCAGTGCTGCAAGTAGCATTTAAAATAAGCAATCCTGAGAAAAGATCATCAGAGTTCTTGTATTCTTCCCCGGCTGTTTTTGTGAAGATACTGATACAAGTACATTCAAAGAGTTTTTCCCTATTATATATAGATTTTTCATGTGGCTGTAGTAGGGAACAAAGGTTTCATGTTGGAAAAAATTATAGTTTGTGAATTCTTAGGGGGGAAACTGTGACAGCAAGATTTGAAGTTGATTTCCAAGTCCTGTAAATTTTAATAGATTTAAAAAACTGATTGGCCTTTTTTTTTTATTATCTTGTCCAGATACTGTCATGCAGTATAAACAATAAAATTAAACCATTATATTCTCTATGTGCTTTTCATCAGTAATGAATTCTTGAAGAGATTAGTTCACCATAGCTTAGATGTGCAGTGTGGTGGCATGATGTGTTATTTACTGATTCTAGTTTGGGGGTTTGTTCTGTTTTGGTTTTTTTTTCTCCTCTCTAGGATATTTTTGTCTGCATTGGTGAGTACAATACTGAAATTAGTGCAGCAGCCAGTTTTCCCTTGCAGAAAACCACTGTGGACAAGAAGGAGTGTTCTCCACACCTAGAAACTTCCTTCCTGGCTCTAAAATCAGTGACTTGGTGGTGACAGTGATGCTGCTCAGAGTGGAGAGTTCTGTGCTGCCCGGGGAGAGCCGAGCAGGGGCAATCCAAGGGATGGCCCAGCACTGCGCCTGTGCCACATGGAGATGTGCAACAGCAGGGAATTCTGGATTTACACTGATTTATGGGCGTAATAAAAGTGCATCTGCCTTGACTCTTGGGGATGGGGCTGTGCAGGGCCAGGAGCTGGCCTCGATGGTCCCTGTGGGTCCCTTCCAGCTCAGCACATCCTGTGGCTCGGTGCTCGTGCCTCCCTTGGCATCTGATCCGGGGCTGGTAACAACACCCTGGGTACCGCCGGGGAGGGGGAACAAACCAGAACAGAACATTCCCGGCTCTGCCTTCAGCGCTGCATCCTCTGAGAGCTCTGTAGCGCTTGGCACGGGCTGGAGGGCCGTGCCTGCCCTTTTCCCAGTCCTTCCAGAGTTTTCCGCGTGCGACGGAGCAGCCGCGTCCAGGGAAGGCGACGCTGAGGATGCTGCAGGGCCGGCAGCGGGTGCTGGGCCGGGAAGAGCCCACAGGTTCCAAAACTTCTGGGATATGATCATTAATCTTGGGATTACAAACAGCAGCACAGGTTTGCAGAGATAAAACTGAGAAAAGGCGACGCGAAGTTGTCGAATATTTGAAAATTAGACCAAGATGGTTTTGGTCAAAAGACAAAATTAAACCAGCATTTAATTGCTGTGATAGCTGTACATCAACAAGACTCATGGACACTCACTGCTCTGAGTATTCCCATACAATTGTGTTTCCATACAATTACAAACTCGCTTATCCTTATTTTGAAGCTCTGTTCTAACCTGAAACCCAGAATTAAAAAGCAGAGCCCTGGCTCTACTCCGGGATCTGCTTTCCAAAACAGCCCGGCCGTGGCAGCCCCGGCGCAGCCTTCCCTCGTGGCCGGGCTGAGGAAAGGTGAGCTTTGGTGGTTCCCCGTTCCGGCCGGGAAGCCCGGCAGCCGAGCTGGCTGTGCCCGCCGCGTTGCGGGAGCGTTGGCAGAACAGATGGTGTGCCAGAATCACCCCGTTCCCCGCGATCCCGGCGAGCTCGCGGCGTAGCAGGGTGAGATGCTTTTAGAGCGTCTCTTAACTCCTTCGTGGCTGCGTTTCGATCCCCCAGCACCGCACGCAAACACATGGTTCCCCCCCACCCGGTGTTGTGGTTGGGTTTTTTTTTATGTTCCAGGTTTTTTTGTTGGGGTGGTTTTTGTTTTTTTTTCCCCCTGTTTTCTCTGCGTGGTTGGGTTTTTGTTTGGAATTTTTTGTTGTTGTTGTGGTTTGGGTTTTATTGTCTGTTGTTGGTTTGGTTTTTTTTTGACAGAGGGGAAAATACTTGGTGTCACCTGTAGTTACTGGATGCATGGCTTTTTGGGAATGGCTTTAGTTTATCTTTGCCAAGCTTTTGCCCAAATTTGAAATACAAACCTCTCATATGATGAACTGCAGGCCAGACTGACCTTTCTTCATCCATGGGAATGACCTTTCTTCACCCATTACCAGCACTTACTTGTGATTGAGCACTATTTTAATCACCTTCACCTTCCCTGCACCTCTCAAAGTTTAATTTTTTTTATTCTCAGAGATACTTCACCAAGTATAAATATTTCATTTTATATTTGCATGCCTTCCTTACCACTGGACTGCTATATTTAATAAATAAAAATACAGGATTATATAAATAAATAAAAATACAGGAAAATAGTTGCTACAGTTGCTTGTTACACAGAACTGAAATTTTAATGATTAATGTAAATACTGCTCTTTTCAAGTTTGTCTGTTAAAAAAAAAATCACCAAGACAGTGTTGTTTACATGCAAGTGGTGAAATTAAAGCCTGTTTTTATAAACATAAAATGGCCTATAATCTCACAATAAACAGGTTTTTTTTAAATAGTCAATAGATATGTTTATGAACACTTGTGTTGGGTTTTTTTTTTTTTGTTTGAAGTCTTAGACACTTCTTAGTGTCTCCCACCCTACAAACACATGTGGCATCAGCAATCACCAACTGCAAGGCATAATCTCATTTTTGTTTTTATGGAAGCATTAAAACCTTCACATTAACACTTGGTTTGTTTTGGAAAGCAGATCCCAGAGTAGATCCAGGGCTCTGCTTTTTGATTTTGGGTTTCAGGTTAGAACAGAGCTTCAAAAAATAAGGATAAGCAAGCTTATAATTGTATGGAAATAAAATTGTATGGAAATACAGCAGTGAGTGTCCGTGAGTCTTGTTGATGTACAGCTATCACAGCAATTAAATGCTGGTTTAATTTTGTCTCTTGACCTCCCTGCCAAAACCATCTTGGTCTAATTTTCAAATATTCGACAACTTTGCATCGCCTTTTCTCAGTTTTATCTCTGCAAACCTGTGCTGCTGTTTGTAATCCCAAGATTAATGATCATATCCCAGAAGTTTTGGAACCTGTGGGCTCTTCCCATCCGAACCTGGGCCAGGTGCATCAGCTGAACATCCTGCTGGCACGCTCTGGTCCATCCTTTCCTCTGGAACCAGGACAGCATTGCCCTTTCCCAGTGGTGACTTTTCCTGGTGTTTCCCCAGCAGGAGCAGAGCAGCAGGGTGCTCTTCTTTCCCACATTGCCGGCCTGACAGGACTTTTGGAAAATGCAGCCTTGTATAAAAATAGTTCTTCTTGCATCCCGTTAGTGGTGCTGGGTTGGTGTTTTTTGGTTTTTTTAATTGAGCTGCTGAAGGAAAAGATAATGCTGCCAACTGGAGACGGGTGAGGTGGGCATGCAGCGTTTGTGATGTTCCCTTCCCTCCCCCGGCCTTCCTTTCGAAGGAGCTGGAGCATTGCTGGAGCCTGCAGCTCATCCTTAAGGATAAATGCAGCCGAGCCTGGAGAGCAGGTGGCTGTGAGGCGAATCCAGGCGGCTGCTCCAGCTCGGCGCCGTGCTGGGGCTGCAGCGGGGATCCCCGGCCGAGGTTACGGGGCGTGGATGGGGCCGTGTGGGACGGCACCAGCTCATGCAGGGGGTGTGAGGGGTGTCTCCTCCTCCATCCTGGTGTGATCCCGCTTCCAAAGCCCTTCCCTGGGCACGGCCACCTCTGCTGGGTTTGTGGCCCTTGGCGCAGCGTCACCAGAGTTCTGCCAGGCGGCAAAAACGAAAGCTCGCTTAGAGAACTAAAAATTGCTGTCAGAAGTAACACCAGGTGCTTGCTAATTCTTCGTGTTTTTGTGGCTTTGGTGTGATCTTTGTTCGGTGGAGACCCTTTAGCCTCTCCTGTGAATGATGCCAGAGCGGAGGAGCCGTGGTTTGGGCAGGTCCCATGTGTGCCTGCCCTTCCTCCCTTCCTCTGCTCCCACTGTCAGCGTTGTCATTCAAGTGATAACCCTGCCTCATTTTCACTGACTAATCGTGGTGATTAACCTTTTCAATTCTGACATTATAGATAATAAATCAAGTGTATTGGCATGGTGTCTGCAATGGCACAAGTTTTTAAAGGATAACAAAAGGGGGAATCAGCACAGCACAGGCACTGCCTGCTGCCCTTCGTGGGAGTGTTTAAGGTTGGAAAAGACCTCTCGGATCATCAAGTCCAGCTGTCAACCCAGCACCACCACAGGGTTCACCAGTAAAGCATGTCCCCAAATGCCACGTGCTTCCAGGGATGGTGACTCCTCCACTTCCCTGGGCAGCCCGTGCCAATGCTTTGCAACACTTTCTGTGAAAAATGCGTTTCTAATATCCAACCTAAATTTCCCCTGGTCCAACTTGAGGCCGTTCCCTCTCCTCCTGTCCCTGTTCCCTGGGAGCAGAGCCCGACCCCCCCGGCTGCCCCCTCCTGTCAGGGAGTTGTGCAGAGCCAAAAGGTCCCTCCTGAGCCTCCTTTTCTTCAGCCTGAGCCCCTTTCCCAGCTCCGTTCCCTTCCCTGGACACGCTTCAGCCCCTCCATGTCTGTCTTTCAGTGAGAGGCCCAGAACTGCCCCCCAGGACTGGAGGTTCCTCAGCAGTGCCCAGCACAGGGAAATGATCCCTTCCCAAGTCCTGCTGGCCACACCATTTCCTGTAGGTCAGCACTAATTGCTGTGCAGCTGGGGGAGTTTTCAGACAGGTGCATCCTTGTGCTGCGTGTGAGCCTGGAGTGCGTGTGCAGGGACAGTTTGGTAATCTGTTTATAGCGTTGGACGTGGCTATTTTCAGATCTTTTTCCCCCCCTGCTTTCAGTCTGTGGAAGGAAGAAATCCTGCGAGGATGAGAGCTCCTCCAGGGAAAGGCAGCGAGGGCGGCAGCGGTGATGGAGGGAAGAGAAATCCAGTTTTGTCTTCTCCCTCCCATGGCTGTGCCAGATGGGACCCCCAGCCTGGCCCAGGGTGGCTCTCCATTCCTGGTGCCATTCAGGGCTGACAGTGCTGGGCCGCTCCATTCCCAGGGATCCCTGTGTATCCACGAGCTCTCCTGGCACACAGATCCCTGAGGATCAGCAGCAGGAACCGTGGTTGGTCAGACAGAAACGCGTAACCACCCGGAGCGGCAGCGAGGGGCACAAGCCGTGAGTGGCAGGCCTCTCTCTGTCCCTTTGTGTCCTCTCCTGCTTCCCAGCACATCCCTGCTGCTGCTGGGGGTCCTGCCCAGGCCGTCACGTGCGCCAGGTGTTGTTTGCTCAGGTTTAATTTGCCGTGGTGCATCGGAGCGCTGGCAGTCACATGATAGCTGGGGACCTCACCGTGGCTTCGTTCTTGGAGATATTGTTAATTAAATTTTTTATGAAGGAGCTGAGGCACACCAGCAGCGATCTCCTTTCAAGCAGAAATGTAGCAGGCAGTTCCCAAAGAGACCTCATCTGCTCTCTTCTCTGTGAAAATCAATTAGTGTTATGAATGTGTGATAGCTTCTTAAAAATCTGTCGTCTTGGAGAAGTCTTTGCACCTTAGAATGGCAAAGGGAAGGATGTGGCCTCTTGCTCCTCCTCCCTCCCCTGCTCCCTCCCCTTCTCTGCTTGCTGAGCTTGGCTATGGCCATCCACTTGAACTTTCTTTTTGTTCAGATGCTTCAAGTTTTTCTGAATTCTCTTTTGAGAAAAGAACAAGCACAAAGTTGTTTGGCCTGGTAAGGGTGATCAGTGAATGAAGACATCTGTGCTTTGGTACCTTGTACCACATCAGCATCCCCAGGCATGGCTTTGCTGAGGCCAATTCTTGTTTCATGTTTTCTAAGAAGCACTTTTTATTTAGGGAGTGACCCATGGTAGAAGCTGTAGGTGTGGCATCACTGGTTTTGTCATGGGGCAGCTGTTTGTGCTTCTTAAATGCTGTTTTAATTCTCTCTCTGCAGTGTAAACCATCTCCTTGCTGACCGTTGTGTTTGGTTTTTGAACTTCCTATCCAAGCTTAAACACTGGTTTTATTTTCCCCCACACCTATCCAAGCAGAGCTACACACTAAAGAAGAAAAATATCATACTTATATGCTAAAATGCTTAATAGCTATGTAGCAGTTATAGACAAAAGATCATTTTCTCAGCACGACAGCGTTACTGGAGTAAATGACTTCAACCAAATGAAAAGGTGATGTTTGCAGTATATATTTTTGCCTAAGCCTTTATTTTCTGTTGTGGCTTATACAATATTTGACATCTAGAATATGCTTTCAGGAGATTTTTCTAAACAAATTGTGTTAGAAAAGAAAATGAGGGATTAATCTATGAAAACATAGAAGTTGCTTTTGAAACCACCTTCCCAAAACCGTGCAAATCGGAGAGTAGCAATTTGCCTTTTTACCTGGGATGCTGAAATCTCGCCACCGCTGTTCCACCTTCCTGTCACTCCTTTGTTCCCTCTGTCACAGAAGTGACTTTCACCCATGCAAAATGTATGATTGCACAGGCTTTGACCTTTACAAACTGCGCCGCTGCTTCCTCCCCGTCAGTCCTTACAGAAATAGCACAGATTTCCCCTGCTTCGGCTCTCCTGCTTCACATCTGGGGAGCGAGGCAGGCAGAGCCATCCCCCTGCCTCCAGACACGCACGCAGAGATGTCCCAAAGGAACCCCAAGCACCCCTAGGCCTGCACTTACCTTGTGGAGAGGGAGGGGAAGGAGGAGATGAGTTGTGGATGTGTGGTTAATCCATCCCGGGCACCCAGCCCACGGAGCCGTGGGAGACTCGCTCCGGGGGCGGACGCTTCCCCAGCGGGCTCTGACAGTGTCCCTGTCCCAGCTCTGGGGGCACACTGGGTTGCTGTGGGAGCTCAGGGATCTATGAAGGGAAAAAGGAGCATCCCGAGACGCAGGAGGAAGCGGGTGTTGGATTGTGCTGGGGCAGCCAGGGGCGGTGGTGGGGAGGGAGAAGCTGGGATCACTGGCTGTCATCCCTCTTGCTCTTCTCCTTGCCCTCACTCCAGACTTTTTGTCTTTTCCTCTGCCTTGTCCCTCACTGTCATCATTTCTCCTAGTTATTTACCTTCCAGCTATGCCTGTCCATAAGATCCCACGGAGAGATCCTGTTTCAGGCCTCACTGGAGGTGCTGTTCCTGTTTGCTAAACACCTTTTCCTCCCCTAATACATCACAGACTCCAAGCTGTTCTGACAAGGTCTTCAGACTGCTTTTTGCACATGTACACCTGACACTGTGAGGTTCCTGCTCTTCAGACATTCCCACGGATACGTGGTGACATTTAATCTATGTCAGATTATATTAGCTGTTTTTCCTCCCTTTCGTTAGAATTTTGGAGATGCATGAACAGTCTCAACACCTTGCAGCAGAGAACTGGGTTCCCAGAAAATTATTCCTTAGCCTTTCCTTACAGATCCTCATCTGCAAAAAAGAGGTAAATAATTCAGGCGTGAGTTGAAGGAATATCATGAGGATAAATGGTTATTTGAAAAACGGTTCTGGAAGTGTTTTAGCTGCGTGGGATCTTTCTGTTCCCAAAGTTTCAGGAGAACCACTCTGGGTGTGTGTAGTTCGTGATTTATTCAGCAGGCACTTCCAAGCATGTGCTTAGCTGCTGCAGTGAGCCAGAGCCTGAGGAGCCAAGCTTGGGATGACTGCTTGATCTGCAGGTGATGGACAAGATCTCTGCTTGCTTTGTGTTCTCTGTGCTTGGGAATGTGTCAGCTGGTGTGAGCAGTGCCATCAGCGCTGCATCAGCCAGAAAAAAGCCAGGTATAGGCAGCTGAATTTCAAGGGTGGAAGGTAGTTTCCAAAGGAAGTTGTTGTGGGAATGATAATTTTCTGGTTTTTGCAAATATCCTTGTGCTCTGGGTTTTGTTTTGGAGCCCACCCTGGGCCTGGATCTTCTGGGTTCAGCCAAGGCTTTCTGCTGTTTCATAGCTGGAGCATCACCCTCTCCAGCGCTGTTCTCCAGGTGGCCCTGCACTGTGCTGGATGTACCTGCTGCTGGCAGTCTGAAGTTCTCAAGATGTGACTTTTCCCAGTGTACAAACCAGACTGGCAGAGACAGATCTCATTTTCAACTCTTGCATAGTTTTTAAACATTTACATTGCAGTCGAGTATTAATGATCCAGTGGCTGTTCCACACCAGGGTATAAAGCATTTCAAAGTCCTGCAGGCTGCTGAATTTTGTATGGAGGCAGGGTGAGCAGATCTTTAATTGAGCTCGCAGGAAAATCAGGAGAGTGTGGTGTGGCTGTCGGAGTGGCTTTTCATTCTGAGCTTTGTGTCTGGGAAATGCAAACACAGCCAGCACCCTCATCTCCCTGGCATTGTAGTTACTACAGGATATGACTTAATGAGTAGGCAAAGAGAGGTGTTTGCAAAGCCTGATGTGATATTTAGTTTTACCTTTTGCTGAGGTTTGCCTTGAACTGTGTTTGTTTTTGTGTGGAGGAAATAGTCACGTCAGAATATGCAAGACGTGTCGGTGCTCTGCAGGCTCCTGCCCCAGGAGCGGTGCGTGGCTGTGTTACTCTGCTCCTGTGATCAGCTGCCTGGGTGATGGTAAAACACACCCTTTTCCTCACGCACAGTTGCATCACTGGAGGTTGCAGGAGTTTCTGTGTACCTGCAGGCCCTGGGATGATCCTGGGGAGCAGAAGGCGTGGGGTGTCTCGCAGTGTGCAGTCAGCAGCTCCTGCTCTGGGATTCATTTATCACCAGCTCAGATCTGCTGCATTTACCTTGTCCAGGAGATGCTGACATGGGACCTCTGTTGTTCGCTCTGTTTTGTGTCTCGCTGATGCCAGACACGTTTTGGTAATTTAGTCATATAATGGTATTTCAACTTCTTTATCCCTAAAAGCCAAACAAAAGCCTCCTTACCCAAAAAGCCCTTCAATGCCTACATTAAAAGAATATGTTTTCCAAAGAGGATCTGTTGGAAATCCCTCGGTTCTACAGTTTATATTGTTAGGGTTTGAACAACTAAGTATGTCACGGAATCCCAGCATATCCTGAGTTGGAAGGGATTGGCCAGGATCATCCAGCCCAGCCCCTGGCCCTGCACAGACACCCCAAATCCCACCCTGGGCATCCCTGGCAGCGCTGCCCAAACGCTCCTGGAGCTCCGGCAGCCTCAGGGCCGTGCCCATTCCCTGGGGAGCCTGGGCAGTGCCCAGCACTCTCTGGGGGAAGAACTTTGCCCTGATACCCAACCTAAACCTCCCTGACACAGCTCCAGCCATTTCTTTGGGTGCTGTCATGGGTCACCAGAGAGAAGAGAGACTTTTGTTGACTCTGTGTGTCCCTTCTGTTTGGGTAGCACTCAGTAAATGGTGAGTCGTGTTACACCCAGCTCACCAGGGATAATCCCAAGCCTCCTCTGAAGGATCCAGACGCTCCTTGGATCTCTGTCTCCTCCCTGCACACCAGCCACCTTGTTTACAGAGCTCAGGTATTTCAGTAACGCGGGTGTAAATCCACATCTGCCCTGCCAGCAGAACTTGTTACTGGATCAGACAGAGATTGACAAGACTTTTCCCGTTTGTTCTGCATCACTTGCTGCTTCCCATCAAACCAGCGAGCTGAAGGAGGCAGAGGTCCTGCAGGAAAAGGAGTATGTGATCTCTTAAAGAGTGAATAGCAGCGTGTGTACACAGGGGACAGCACTGCACTGCTCAAGTGGGCTCTGCTTAGATGCCGTCAGATGTGCAGTCTTTAAACTTGGACTTATTTTACATGGAATTCTTCAGGGTTTTAGAAGAGGGGGGAAAAAAAAACCTGCTCTCTTGTGGAGCTCTGTGCTAGACAGCAAAAAAGCTGCTGTGTTTTAATAAGAAGCTGCTCCCTTTCTTCTCTGCCTCGTAGAGTTTGCTCGTCTCGTGTTGATTGAGCCGTAACTCTCTCGGGCACCTTTGCAAACACAGCCTTGTTTCGTGGGAATTATCCTGGGCTTCCTCTTGTCCCCATCCTCTCACCTTCCTCTGCATCATGTGGGCACAGGGAATGGTGCCTGGCCCAGGGACCGACCCACCCAGGCCCCGATCCACGAGGTGTCTCCAGGGACGTCTGAGCCAGGTACTCACCTTCCTCTGTCCTGCAGGGTCTGGAAGGTAGAACCCGCTGTTCCATGTTTTGGAAAACCCAGACTTCCCAGCCTAATTTGTGATTTCTAAGATGTAAATGGGATAGCTGGCTTTCAAAAAAGCCTACATTAACATTTCTGGCTAATGAAATCTTTCCCTCCTGCTCTCCACCCCAAGCTCAGGGATTTTTTGAGCCTGTGGAGGAGCTTGGCTGCTCTGGTCTCAGCCCATCGTGAGTTCAGGGCAGCTTAGGTGATGGGGGAGTGATCTGGTGAATACTGCACGTGTAAATGCCATCACTAGTCCCTGGATGCACAGGAGGTCGGAGTAGGAAATGGAACGCTGGTGAAAACAGCAGTGGTGTGATGGGAGCTGCTCACTCTGCTGACACACAGGATGCTTAAAAACAAAGGCTCGTCCCCCAAAGTTTCAAGCGCTGCCGTGTGATCTTTCCCCCACTGAACTGAATTGTTCTTGTGGTCTCTAATGGGAGTTGTGTGGCTCACTCCCCTGCACTGGGCTTTGAGGAGCAAGCAGGGGTTAATATTAAAGCAGAGCCTGCTGCTTTAGAAACGGGGAGGAAAGTAGATGCAAATTACTGTGAATGCTAATTGTTTCTATTTGAAAATTCTTGTAGTGTTTTGCTGAAAACACTCCCATTAAGTAAGCATTAGGTGGATGGCTGAGCTGTTCGCAGAAAATCTCCTCAGCCGTGTGTGGAGGGGCACGGTTGCGTAAGAAGATGAAAAATGCACATGGAGCCTTCAGGTTGTCTCATCTACCCTTCCTTGGGAGCTCGGAGCTGTGCCTGTCACACAGAGAGCAGCCTGGACTTGAGGCACTTGTGTAAAAAAAGGGGAGGGAACAGATTCCTGAAAACGTGTGTGTGTCTGAAATCCTGGCGTGGGGAGAAGAGAGCATCTGGACCAGAGCAGGGTCAGGGAAATAAGTCTGCTTTTTTACCAGGCACAGGCAGGTATCTCCCTGAGCCTTCCCAGTGGCTGTGCTGCCAGTTTCGTAGGCATCACTGTGGCTTTTTGTGCAACGAGGGCCTGATCCCACCCTATGAAATCAATGAGGATCTCTTCATTGACTGCAGCAATGCGAGGGTGCCAGCCCTGAGGAGTGAGCACTGGGATCGCTCATCCAGGTGGGAAGGGTCGGCAGCAGTGGAAACAGCTCTGCCAGCGCCCCAGTGCTGGGCTGCAACTGGGTCAGAAGTTGGGTGCCATCGAATTAACCACGAGCTGCCACAGCCTGTTCCCGCTCCCAGGCCCCCTCTCTTCCTTCCCTGCTCCGCGGGCTCGGGCGGATCCTGTAACTGGATTGTGAGGGAAGCGGGGTGGATGCTCCGTGCCACGCTGCAAACCTTTCATCGGGATGGAGCCTTGGCAGCTGTGCTGAACACAGCAGAGCTAGGAGGGCAGCTGGCAGGGATTGCTGTGAAAGAGTGGGAAGAAGGAGAAGAGGGCTGGCTCCCTCACCGTGCTGCGACTCCTGCCAGGGTCTGTGTGCTCATGTGTGCTCATGTGTGTTCACGTGTGTGTGCTGCCCCTGCTCGCCTCTCAGCAGAGCCCAGGGGCTCTTTCCCAGCCAGACACAACCTCCAGCAGTTCCCATGTTCAAGAGGCAAAGGCAGGCGATGCTGTGCTGTAAGATGCCGACGTGAGGAGAGCGCCAGGCAGCAGGGACAGCTCAGGGATCAGTCTCAGGGCTGAGCTGCTGCCCTGCCTGGTCCAGAGCTCTGGCAGAGGGCGGTTCAGCTCTGGCTGTGTTCACACCAGTAGAGCTGGCTAAGTGGAAGCGGGGTTTGAATGCCACGGTGTGTTTGCCTTCAGCTGTGTTGTGATTTAGTGGTGAGTTGGGTTTTTTTGCTGCTGCTGCTTGAATGTGGTGAAGGGAGATGTAGTGGGTTGACGCACCAAAGCCTCTCTCATTTCCCTCTGCAGCTGGACAGGGGAGGGAAAATGTAATGAAGGGTTCATGAGCTGAGATAAGGTCCGGGAGGGATCACTCACCAAATACCATCACAGGCAAAACAGGCTTGAATTAGGGATACTCAGTGAATTTCTTACTAACAAAACCAAAGCGGGGTAATGAGAGGTGAAATAAGAGCTTAAAAACACCTGTCCCCCACCTCTCCCTCCTTCCCAGCTCTACCTCCTTCATCCAGTGGTGCAGGGAGACAGGGAATGGGGGTTTCCTTCCAACCCCCTGCCGTGGGCAGGGACACCTTCCACTATCCCAGGTTGCTTCAAGCCCCATCCTGGAAGAGGAAAGTCCCTGACCTGTGTCCCTTGTTTGCTGCTCCTTTGGGATGGTGCAGCTGTTTGTGGTTAACCAGCTCTGCTGCCATGCATGTGGTTATCCTGAACCACAAACACATACTTTGTTTAAGGCAAGAATTTTACAATCAGTAACTTTTTATTTGATCCTAGGGTTCTTTAATCTTCCTGCCATAGTCTCAGATTAGCATGAGAATTGGGTTTCAGGGACTGGTGGTTTTGCTTGTATTTATCCTTTTGTTTGTGTTGACAGATAATCCCATTACTGCTCTTCTTAGTAGTTTGGTGGCTGTGATTGCTTCTATTACTGATGTCTGGCTTTAAACCTGTAAGCTTATCTGAGCACTTGATTATACCTTTGGCACTGAACACCTCCCCACCCTCCTGAGGAGTGGCCAGGATGAGTATGAATATTCTGGACTTAAATACTTGTAAAAAAGAAAATGACAAAAAGAAAAGACAGAAGCAAAAGGCACGTAGGAGTTCAGGGAAGTACTTGCTTGGACTTCAGAGGGTTTCAGATCTATTAAAAGTTGGATGTGGAGTGGCTGGGGCTCCTGGCATTGAGTCCTTTTAGCGAACTTTGTCTTGTTCTGGGTATCAAGAGGTGTAAACCAGAGCATAAAAGGATGGAAAGGAGCTCGGGCCTGTTGGGTTGCCTCTCCTTTCTCTCTGCAAGAACCAATTCTCACCATGCTCCTCCCTGCCCTCCTGGGTACAAATTGTGTGTGGGTCCCACTGAGGCTTTATTTTTGCGGTTGTGGCTTTAATTCTCTGTGTTGGAAATCTGCAGCTGGTGTATGATCAGCTAAAGCTTGTAATGATTCCTGCCAGGGGTCTGGGCATGAATAAACCAGTTACTGCAGCTCAGCCGAACCCCAGTAGCCCATGGCCACCACCCTGGGGCACAGCTCTGCTCTGGGCACCTGGAACTGCCAGAATTACCCTGGGGAAGCCTTTGCCTCTGGGAGCTGCCACCTGGGCATGGAGGTGGCTGCCTGTCCGTCCATCCATCCATCATCCATCCGTCCATCCATCATCCATCTGTCCATCCATCCATCTGTCCATCTGTCCATCCATCCATCTGTCCATCCATCCATCCATCCATCCATCCCTCCCCTCCATCCCTCCCCTCCATCCNCCCACCCATCCCCTGGTGGGACTGGGACCCCAGTGCTGAGCTGTGGCTCCTGGAGCAGGACACGAGGCTGCTGCAGTTCCTGGCTGTGTTGGGAAGGGCCGGTGGCTGTGTTTGCCCAGCTGGGAAGAGCCAGGCTTGGCTCGTGCAGCAGGGATGGCAGGGAACCTCTGTAACGTCAGCAGGAGGATCTAAACGTGCCCTGCGGGACTGCAGCAGGCACCTGCTTCTCAATTAAATTAAATTAAAACGAGGGAAAAAATGTTCTCCGAGCAGGTTTGCAAATACAGGTCAGCGGAAGGCGAGCTGCAGGCTTTGTGCTGAGGATGGAAGGGTGTTCCTGAGGAGCTTCCCTCTTTCCCAGCAAAGCAAACTGGATGGAGCTGCTTGTGTGGGCAAAGGCAGGTGCTGCAGCAGAGGCCACTTCTTACAAGCCTCTCATTGTGTGGCACCGTTGTACCAAAAAAAAAATGGAGCTTAAACAGTATCAAAAATCCAAGATACTTCCTTTAAATGAGCTGTAACTCTTCCTGAGCTGTAGAAACCAAAAAGGGAGGTTGTCTGCTGATGGGTCCGTCTCGCATGGGTTGTCCCAGTTTAAATGCATCTCTTGTGGGAGTGGAGTGGATCCTGCCCAAGCTTTCATGGAGCCCATCCTGATGGAGCTCTGGCTGAGCCAGGCTGGGGCTGTCCCAGAGCCTGATCCCAGCAGGCAGAGGTAGTTCCATAAATTTCTGTGGATCTTTGTACTTCCTTGGTGTTTTTCTACTGCTTGGAGCTGTAGAGGTCCTCAGAAGGATGGGGGGTGAGTGCAGGAAGTCTGCAGAGGCTGAAAATCTGAATTTGGCTGGTGCAGTGCTTGTCCTCCATCAGCCTTTTGTCTTCAAATTTCATATTTAAATGTTTTTATATTAATTTGTAGCTGTTCAGAAACACACTCCATCACTTCAAAGCAGTGAATTTTCTTTCTTCTGTCTTGATCTGACTGTTTGAAAGACATTAAGAAGAGTACTACAGTTTTGCCCTTATGTACCTGCTGTGGCTTCACCCAAAATTAAAGCTCACTGTGATTTATAGAAATTAGCATGTTTTTTTAACTAGCTAAGGCTTTTGACAGCTCTTTTTTTTTTTAATTTTATTTTCCTGAATAGTCAGTAGGGTTTTTTATTTCCCTTCTAAACGGCTCTTATAAATATCAAAAGAGTCATAAAAACCCTTATAAATTCTCTTTTTATTGATTCAGGAAAAATAAACCCAGGACTTTTACTTAAAGGGCAATATTGGAAAACAGTTTTGGTTTGGCTGGTTTTTATGGGAGCATTCTTAAAGGAGCCAGGTTGAGGCACCCAAATCTTGCTGAGATGCTCGTTTTGTTTTACTGATCCAGCTGGAATTAGTCCGAAACCAGTGTCACCTGCACCCAAAATACACAAATGCCTCCTGCAACCTGGAGCAGCCTCTGGGCTTGGGATCTGAGCCATGGGGTAAGGACAGGGAGAGAAAAGAAGGGAGTGGAGGTATTTAGATGGCTCTTGGGTCACTTGTTTCTCAGATTTGTTAATTTTATTTTTTGATATAATAATAATTCGACATTCCCTTGGTTCACCCCTTGGGATAATTTGGTGTAAAGTTTCAGGGGCTGGGTTTTCAGGAGTGTTTTTAAGAAAGTGATGGCCACGGGGATTGCTGGCAAGAGGTGTCAGCAGAGGAAATACAGCTGTCATTTCAGAGCAGAAAGGGAGCAGCATTTCGTGTTCCAGCTCTCACCAGAACACTTCTTGTTCCATCACTGACACCGTTCCCCAGCTTTTCATGGAAATCTTCCCCCTGAGTTTGTCTGCACAGCTTTCATTAAGCGTGGAGGAGATGGGGCTTTCTCAAAGCCTGTGAGTGGACAGATGAAGATGGCATTTTTGGGGGAATGGAGTGGGTTGGGATGGATGGGGTGTGACAGGAGGTGATCCTTCTCCCTCCTGCACAGTAGCAGGTGCACGGTACGGGATGGGCTTTTTTGACACGCAGAGAAACTTGTATAAATGGATTATCAATCTTGTCAAAAGGTGCCTTGTTAACCATTACAGTCTATTTATTTGCCTTCCAGTGTCTTTATCTAGAGGTTACCAGACAAAAATGGGAACTTTCAAACATGATTTGTGGCGTGATTGAGCAAGAAAAAAATCATGTTCCAGTGGTTTGAGTTGGAAAGAGCCTTAAAACCCGTTTTGTTCCAACCCCTGCTGTGCGCAGGGACACCTTCCACCATCCCAGGCTGCTCCAAGCCCCGTCCAGCCTGGCCTTGGACACTTCCAGGGATCCCAAAGCACCACATTTTAGCACAGATTTAGCTCTCCACTCCTGTGTTGTGCCTTGGCCCCTTTTCCATCTTTCCTCATGTTTGCCCAGTGTCAGGTTTGTTGTGATGATGGTGCAGGTGCTGCAGAAATCATGTCCATGTCTGCTCTGCTCGTTAGAACTGGTTTTGGGTTTTTTTTTTCTTTTTAATGGGCTAATGCAGCAAGACCATATTTCTGTGTATTTATTTGCTCATAGCTGCATGCTGCTTTATGAAACAAGGCACACTGAACACACCCATTTCTTTAAAACAGGGAGCAGCCACCGGTTTTGCATAATTTCTAAATCCTCTGGACACGAGTGACTTCAAAAGAAACCCACAACAAAACCACCCAAAACCCCACTATAGAAGTAAAAGGCAAATTGAGATACCAGACTACAAAAGTATTCTGAATAATTGGGGGATTATCCTTTAATTTCATGAATTGAGGAAAAACTAAATCTTTTTCTTTTTGTGCAAATTCTGTATTTCACCCGTGATGATGATTGCTGGTGCTGGGGATTAAATGCTGAGAATTTCTTTTAAAAACTCGGCTGTGGTACCTGTGGCCCTGAAGGAAATCACAGAAACCAGGTGGGAGCTGCTTTTGGTGCTGGCTGGGGAGTCAGGAGGAGGCTTTGGGCTCCTTTGGCTGGGAGTTACCATAACCTGGGAAATGCTGGGGAGAGAACCAGGTTCTCGGAAATGGGTTGGAATTTTTTGGGGGTTTAATTTTTCCTGCTGCAGCCTTGTGCAGCCCAGATGCATTGTGCAGGTGCAGAGCAGCTCCAGGAAGCAGAGAATGGCGTGTTCAGAGCCATTGATGAGAACTGAGGTTACTTTTAATGTCTTGTACCACAAGTATTTCGTGTATTTCTCGTCCTTAATGGCATTCAGGCTTGTTACAGGAATTAAGCACTGTGAGTTAAAATAACAAATCTGCACTATGCTTTGCTGGGTTTTAAATCAAAATGGCATTCTTTTTTCATGAGCCCATAATCCTTTCTTTTTATACAGTTTGATGCTAGCCAGCTCTTGCTTCCTGAGGCAGAACCATTAGATATCAAAAATATAATTGCTCTCTATATGAGTGCTCCTTTGTAGCCCAGCCCTTTCATGTTTTGAGGCTGCAGCACTTTTATTTCTTTAAAAATATTCTATTAAGTTCTTCTGAATTGTGAATCCCAGCCTCCACAGGTAAGGGGTCAGTGCCCTGTTGGGAATCAGCGGAGAAGTGGAGGTTCATGGTTAGGATTTGCTTTTTGGTGTGGGAGTTCAGCTGGAAATAGTGAAATCCAGAGACAGGAGACTGTAATTATCCCATCAGTGCCAGTTGGGAGTTAATTAATCTATAGTTCCCCACCTGGCATCCAAAGTGGGAACTGTTTTGGGTGAGGGAGAGAATAGTAATGGCTTATCTTGCACTTGCTTGAGTGCGAGAGGTTTGGAACACGCAGATGCTGCAATATATACGTTGCATTTATTACTGTGCTGCAGGAGCGTTGCTTTGCCTCATTCCACACAAAAATAAGTGGAGGTGGCTGATTTGTGTGGACAGGTGTTTTAAAACCCCGGGGGGTCTTTCCTTTTCCTTGCTTCTCTCCATCCTGTATCTGTAATTAAAAGCACTGCAGAGACCTGCAAAGCAACCCCCCCCCCTCCGCCCATCCTTCCGTCCCTTGGGAATTTCGTGTCCCTGGAGGAGGAGAGGTGAGGCTGGGGGAAGTTCAGCTGACCCGTGCTGGACACCAGCAATCGCTCCTCTCTCGCTGAAGGTCAGCATTATAAAAGCCCAAACACACAGACATTTCCTTTAATAATACAAACCCGTTTTCTCTAGTCTGCCAGAATTCGGAGCGTCTGGTGGTTTCCATGGAGAAGGATATTTCTTACAAGGCCCAGCTATTTTTGCAGACTATTTTGTAATGTATTTGAACTTGCAGCCTTGTGCCATTTCTGTTCCCCTGCTCCACGAGCAGTGCAGGGAAATAGAGCCAAATTCCCGTTAAGGAACAGCCAAGGGGCTCTGTCCAGGATGGTTGTGAGGGCCAAGGCACTGTCTTTGTGCTGTCCCCTGGTTTTACTGTGCTTTCAAGGAGAATCCCCATGCAGTGGGAGAGGTGAGGCTGCTCCTGCTGGGCCCCAGCACGAGGATGCTGCTCAGACCCCGGGAAATGTTCCTTTGGGAAAGGTAATTCCACTGCTGCTGTTTCTTGTTCTGAATTTTACACGGTCTGAGTTTGTTTTCCCATTGACAGCTTGGCTTTCTCCAATTTTGTAATTACATATATAAAGTTTTGTCTAACAAATGCCATTTCTTCTTCCTTAATTCCTCTAATTAGAACTTAAACTGTGTTACTGGTCCTTCAGTGCTTTCTCCTCGTGGCTGCAAGAAGGGAAGGCTCAGAAAAACGTGCCTAGACAACATCCTGTCTCTGCAGCTCGTCCCCTATTGCTTCAGTGTTGTCCACTACAAGTTTAATTACTGTGTGAGAAATACTTTTCTCAAGTGGAGCCAAAATCTAGGATTTAAGCCAAAGTAAATTAACAGTTCTCAGAAAACCTGGAGTCCCAAAGCCAAGAATTTCAAGGCTTTTAGGCATCTCTCTGTTATTGGCAGGCATCTCGTGATGTCATGTGGTTGAACAAATGGACACCCAAAAGCTGGAGTCAACGTTGTGCCAGTTTAGCAGGAAAGATTAAAACCAATTTAATTTAGGGAGGCCAAACTGAAAATAATGATTATACACAGAAACGGTGGGGTTATTTCATAAGCCATATCCCTTCTTCTCCATTAGTGGCAAATTTCCAAGCTTCTTTCTCAGTTCCTAAATTTGCACTCTAGTTTTTATTTATTTATTTTTAAAATGTATTTATTTTTTAATTATTTTTTTTTTATTTTGGGGGCAGAGGGGACTGCTTATTTGTGAAGTTGTGTTTGACTAATTGTATTTCCAAATGTGTTAAATGTAGAGGTCTCTTTATTTTTTTTTCTTTTTTTTTCCCCCTAAATTGCCATACTGCACAGACCAAACATTGAATTTGGTATAAAATAACTGGTGTTCGAGGACTTAGAA
>VZRQ01006646.1:100713-141487 GCA_013397975.1 Machaerirhynchus nigripectus
AGCTATTGGCTGATGGAGTGAGGTTAACACAACGCTTGAGGGAAAATTCCTGATGCTTGATTTTACCTGGTGTGTGCAATCAGGAGGGCTCTGTGTGTGCGTGCTCAGTGCAGAGCTGATAATAAGAGTCCCTCTTTGTGTCTGGTTCTTGCAAACACAAAGCCCCGAGGAAGAAAGGGAGTTTGTGGTGCTCTCAGGCTGTGGTGGTGCCTTTCTCTGAGGTGGTCAGATCGGACCCCGCAGATCCAAACGTGTGGGGTGTGCTGGGGACACAGGAGATCTGGGTTCTGCATATGTGAGAGCAGGGGGGAGCTGAGGGGGGGGGTCCTTTTGCTGGTAAATCTTGGTAGAATCCAGGCTGGTTTGGGTTGGAGGGGACTTGAAAGCTCGTCTCATCCCACCCCCTGCCAGGGGATGCCTTCCACTGGACCAGGTTGCTCCAAGCCCCATCCAGGCTGGCAGGAGGGGCCAAAGGCAGCAGGGCTGGAATCTCCCCCCACCCCACCTTGGCCTGAGCCCCCTCCTCTCGGACCAGGGTCTCTCCTGCAGCACAGCCCCGAGGGGAGGGAGGTGTGGGGGCTTCTCTGGCATCCCTCCCTCCTCCCTAGCATCTCCCGTGTGTGCTCAGCTCTCACCAGGCACGGCTTTGCTGTTTAATACCTCATTGTGTTCAGTGCCAAGGTTCAGTGGCTGGAAAGGCTTCGGAGGCTGAGCACATCCACCCTGCCTGGTGGGCACCAGCCGTGGCAGAGCCACCCGGGCTGCTCCAGGCGCTTCCCCGTGAGTGCCCACGCCCCGAGCAGCCACCTGGCCACCTGCCACCCATGTCTCTGGGCCAGGTGTGCAGCCCCTGCACGTCTGGCAGTGCTCATCCTGTCCTTGCTCTGGGTGCTGATGTGTTCGTGGGGGCGATGTGTGTGTGTGTGTGTGCTCTTACACTAATGAAAAAAGGGGGGGAATTCTGTCCCTGAGTTTGTTTGTTGAGGTCTGTACCCAGCTGAGGTGCTCAAGGAAGGAAATGCTGAAAGCAAAGCAAATCTGGCTCTATCAGCTTTGCCTCCAGGGTGCTGGGAGGGATCACCCAGCAGGCAGGTGGGATGGCAGCATCCTGTACCAGCCCTGCCTGGGCTGGCAGATGTTCCAGGTCTGGGTATTGTCCTGCAGCAGCCCTGCCTGGGCTGGCAGATGTTCCAGGTCTGGGTATTGTCCTGTAGCAGCCCTGCCCGGGCTGGCAGATATTCCAGGTCTGGGTATTGTCCTGTAGCAGCCCTGCCCGGGCTGGCAGATATTCCAGGTCTGGGTATTGTCCCGTACCAGCCCTGCCCGGTCTGGCAGATGTTCCAGGTCTGGGTATTGTCCTGTAGCAGCCCTGCCCGGGCTGGCAGATGTTCCAGGTCACTGTAGCATTCTGTACCAGCCCTGCCTGGACTGGCAGGTGCTCCAGGTCTCTCTGGGTGGGACAGGCTGTGGTGCTGTGTGATTCCTGCACCGACAGCACTCGCTGCCATCAACAAAACGTCCCTGTGTGTCGGAACCACACCATTTACTGCAGCTGGTGGGCAAACAGTGTGGTGTGAGAGTGAGGCAGGGAGCGACACAGAGAGCAGGGTGAGAACATTTCACTATTTGTTTTGTACCAGTGATTATTCAATAGGTGCATGTGCGTTGTCACAAAATGCCTTTGCTCGTGCAGGGAAGCGAGGTGGGCTGAGAACAAGACCCCACAAAGTGGACATGTGTACCTGTGTGTATTTACACCTAATAACATAAAAGATGCTGCTGAAGGAGCTTGCTGGGTGTAGCTGTGACAGAATCCAGGGAGAAAAGAGGAATCGTGTATTACAACCAGTGTGACTGACTGAATTCCTTGTTTTGATGTTTGCTGTGGGTGTCAAGGATGTATAAATGCAAACAGCACATTCATAAATTATTTTGGGTTGCTGGTAGCTTTCTGAAGAAAATAATTTGTAATGAGCTTCATTTATGCACCAGAAATAAAGATGGGATTAGGCGAATATTGAACTGTAAATGCACTGGTGATTTTTGGCTTTTGTGCGTAGCACAGAGAATCTCATCATCTATCTCCACTCTGATCTTGAATATGCAGAGCTGGCTGTGCCTTTCATACAGCAGCTATTTTAGTGTGCAGCAGTCTGGCCTTGAGTGTGTTTGGTGAGCTCTCACACCGGCGCCTGCTCGGGCTCTGCCCGCGGTCCTGCTGCGGCTGGGAGCTCTGCTGAGCTTTGTGAGCAGAGCCCAGCCCACAGTCCCTGCTCTGCCTCTGCCAGGGCTCAGCTCCCTGAATACAGCTGGCCTGGGGTGTGCTCGTGGTTTTGGCCTCCAGCTCTGTCAGGGCTGGAGGAGAACCCCCAGTGAGGAGGGTGGGTCGCTGGTCCATGCGAGGCAGAGGGGTCGAGCGACTCTGGCACAGGGAGTGGGTCTTGGCAGGACCAGCAGATGCCATACCTGGAGATTCTGCCTTCCAGGTCTCCTGCTGGCATTAGTGTGCTGGGAAGATCCAGCAGTGACTTGCCAGGGCTACCTTTGAGCGGCCTCACTTGCCACGTTAAGGATGAGGTTTTCAGCCACGCTGAAAGGCTCGCGTGCGGTGAGCTGGAGTGCCACGGACAGCCCTGATGTGTGTGCAGAACGGCTCTGTCTGAGGTGATTTACTCTGTGCAACAGCTCTGAATGTGCTTCAGCACCCCAGAACAGCAGGCACCCACACACACACACGTGTGGCCAGTGCTCACAGGGGCATGGGCTCACTGACATCACGGATTGGGGTGCACACAGGGCCCCATATTGACAAGCCCTGATTTTGCTGTGAGGGAAGGGTGCATCAGCTCGTCTTTGGAGCCTGTTAGATTAGGAAATGTGCTCTTTGCTGATGCATTTTAACGAGGCTGCTGAACCCTTGGGTGATTAGTGTATTGGTGCCGCAGCGTGCACGGTGCTGAGAGCACTTACAGCCCTGATCTCAATTTCACACAGGTGCAGACAGCAAATATTTTTTCTTAGCAATTTCAGGCTCACACACTTAAAACGAACTTGGGTATCTTCTCCATTTGTCTCTTTATATGTGCTGTGCATAATGGTTTTGGAGGGGCTGGGGTTAGTGACAAGCTGTGTGTTTGGGGCTGAATTGCTTGAACTGAGCCAGAACATGTAAATCAGGTTCCCTGAGGAAGCAGCTTCTTAAACTCTGCCCATACCTCTGACCATTAAATGTGAGGGGTTCTAAGTCAGGAGCTTTGGTGTTGGTTTCACCTGGCTGGTGTAATTTTCCCATGGGATTCCATGGGAATATGGAATATGGTTCCAATATGGGATTGTTCAACCTGGAGGGGAGAGAGGGCTCTGAGAAGACCTTAGAGCCTCTTCCAGTACCTAAAGGGGCTCCAGGAGAGCTGGAGAGGGACTTTGGAAAAGGGCATGGAGTGCCAAGACAAGGGGGAATGGTTTCCCCCTGCCAGAGGGGCAGGGTTAGATGGGGTATTGGGAAGGAATCCTTCCCTGTGAGAGTGGTGAGGCCCTGGCACAGGTTGGCTGCCCCTGGATCCCTGGAAGTGCCCAAGGCCAGGTTGGACAGGGCCTGGAGCAACCTGGGATGGTGGAAGGTGTCCCTGCCCATGGCAGGGGGTTGGAATGAGATGGTCTTCAACATCCCTTCCATCCCAAACCATTCTGGGATTCTGATTCCATGATGACCACTGACATTCTCAGTGCCTTTTTTTTTTTTTAATTTTGTGAGCTAATTCTTTAGCTTGAGGGTCTGCTTCATCTTATTTAGCCTTTTAGATTTTGCAGAAAAGCCCTTGTTGGGCTGCCTGGAATTGTACTTCCACTTTAATTTAGTCACCTTGAAAGGGGACTGCCAAAAACAAAGGCAGGATTCAGTGATACGGATCAGCTTACACCAAATCAGCATTGTTGCCTCAGAATATCTCTTGCAGTGAGAGGAGCTTGAAACCTGCAGGGTGTCTTTTTATGAAAAAAGCAAAATATATACTTATTTGTATGCATAGACCACCTAGGGGAGTTTCTTTTGAATTTTGCAGTGTTTTAAACACTCATTGATGTGAGTGCTTATTGCAAAAGCAAGGACAAATAAGATGTACAGTAGCTAAAGGGCCATTTTTGTCTGGAGGTGCACGGGAGCGGAGTGAACAGGATTCATTAGAATCAGAGGAAGGAGGAACAGCTGTGGGGACATGTCACCTGCTAGCACACTGGCCCAGGACCTCTGAAGTGGGAGCAGTGTTGTCTTAAACCTTTTAATAGATGCCTGCTTAAGGTGCTTCCTGAGCTACACAGGCTAGAGGGTGGTAAGTACCAGGTGATAAATGTGTCTGCATTTCTTTATAGGATGATTAATATCTGGTCGTTTCTCTTCCCTTCAGTGATGTCCAGCTCTGGGATATTCCTCACTGTTCCTTTCACAGACAGCTAAAACCAGTTCCTTCTAGGCTTGGCCAGTCTTCCTGAGGTGGGACAGGAGGGACAAGGCAGAGTTGCCCAGCCATGGGTGTCTCGTTGGGTTGACTTTTGGGTTGACACGTGGAGCAGCGGGGTTGCTGTTTGTGATGTTCACAAGAACCCCTGAAACCTGATCAGAACCGAGGAAAATAATGAAATCTGGACTCTGATCCATCTTACTGCGCAGAAATGCATCCTTTATAGCTTTCGGGCAAAGTTTTATGTCTCAATTTGCACAGTGTAAGGGAATAATTGTTTTACTGAAGTCTCAGAGAGAGGAAATGGAAGCACAAGAACTTGTGAACACGAGGTGTTGGGTACAACTTATGGGAATGAGATGGGAGGTACCTGTGGGCCTTTTTGGGCCTACTGGGACCTTGGACCACTTAATTTTATTTTCTGGGTGCCAGGACAGAAATATTTAGGCAGAACTCCTTACCTTGAGGGCTTGAACTGTTGCAGGTTTTCTGTGCCAAGCACAATGAACTGGAGCCAGCTCTAGGGTGGGTTGTAAGAAGCTTTTAAGACTTGAGTGGTAGCTCAGAAGTCACTTGATGTGTATTCAGAAGCAGCAGGAGGAACTGTTAGTTCAGCAAATTATGGCCACTAACATGGTGTGCAAAGGTCACTGTGCAGCCCACCCCGATCTCACAGGGACTGCCAAGGTGACCAGGAAGTTTTGGTAAAATTTTCTGAATAGCCATTAAAACCATTATCCTACGAGCTGGGAGGCTGCTGTGTGCCCAGCTGCCCTCCCTAACTGGGTGTTTGAATCTCGAATTTTATTATCTTCCCGTGCAGATTTCTGCTAATGAGTTTAAGAGCAGCTGTGAGCCTTTCCCGCAGGTGGGAGCTTCCCTTCCCTACGCCCTCCCCTCCTCTCCCCGTCTGTCATTCAGCCTCAGATTTGAAATCCTTGGATTCTTCCTAGAGCTGGTTGAGAGCAGTGCTGCCATGGTGTGGGATGGGTTTGCTTTAATGCTGAGGGGGAGGCTTGTAGGCTGGATATATCTTTATATCAGCTACCAGTCAGTGCTGGCATCCCTTGCTTCCAGGCTTTATTCCAGCCTTTTCTTCTCCAGCTCCTTGCCCTTTCCAAGGCTCTGTAGGGATGATGGCCCTGCCCCATTTTCCCAGGCCACTTCGCCAGAGCAAGCCCTGGGTCTGCGTTCCTCACCCTGAGGTTGTTTTGGGGAGAAATGTGCTCCCAGGAGTACTCTGAGACCGTGCTGGAAGCGGCTGTGGATTCCCAGTATCTGCAGGCAGACAGGGATGGGGCCAGGTGTGCTGCTGCCAGGACAATCTGCTCTTGTGGCTATCAGATGCTTTAGGGGGTGGTTCTTTGAATTGTTGTGAAAGATTTGATTGTTTCTGTTGGTTTTTCTAAGTGGCCTCAATCACCGTGGTTTATAAATTGATTCCTCACCTGCCTTTTCCTTTTCCGGAAGGTGCCATCACCCCTGAATAGACCTTTCAAATTCAGCTCCCTTGAAAATAATGGAATTAGGCTGCGGCGTTGTTCCCATTCAGGGAATCAATCTCTTTTTGAAAACCCCCGTGCTTTTAGGAAGAGCAGAACCTGACAGAAGGATCTACCTTCCCTCGGCAGAATTCCCCTGGAGACATCTGCTCCTGGTGGGCATCCCTCGATGTTCGCTTCCCTGTTTGGGGGGAGATTTGCCGTGGTTTTGGAGCTGCCATTTCCTTGAGTGGTTTTGTGCTGTTGCCTCTGTTAGTATTTAATGCTGATCTCTTTCCACTCTCTCTTTATCTTTTATGACATTTCTGTCAGGCCGTGGACAAACAGCGATGTGCTCGGGTTTTATTTTCGGCAGCGTTCTCCTTGGCGGAGCACAACCAACAGACTGCGTTTCACAACCGTCCCCTCTGCCAGAGCTGTGAAAACTGCTCCTCTCTTCATTCAGAAGAGCTCATTACTGCTGCTGGGTCCTCCGTGGCCTCTTTCCAGAGCTTCTGAGTCCTTTTAGAGCCAATTCTTTGCTTTCCCTCGTTGGACACTGAGTCGTGGGGATGTCCTCGATGATTTGTTGATGAGAGGCTGTGGATCCGTGGAAAGCCATGGGTTTCTTCTTGACAGTCCTGAGTGGTGCAATATTGTGCTGGCTGCTTTGCTTTTCTTATTTCCCTCTCCATTCTGCTATATTTTTATATATAAAAATCATACATATATAAAATAAACAAGGAAGTTTCTGTAGAAAATAAATCGTTGTTGAGAGAGGGCAAAATGACACTAAATTGGCAGCTTTACAGAAGGTATGATGCCTTTGATTGATTAGTTGTCAAAGAAATGTAATGTACTAAACATGATGAAGATTAAGGATGTGAGGATGGTTAAAATTCAAGTTGCATAAGTGTTTGGTGTTAGGTTTAGAGCCTCTTCCAGAATTTTAATTTTGAAAATGCAAAGTATTTGTTTTATGCTATTCCTTAGGAGCCCTCTAGATGTTTTGAAAATTTTGAGTTCTTCAAAAAACAACAACAACAACAAACAAAACACAGTCTGAAAGTATTTAGTATTCACAGTTCGTGAATTAGATAGAGACACATTATTTTTTTGAGATTAGTAATGAGCTTCTGAGATGTGTGAGACACCAGATACAGAAAGTGAGCACCAGAAATAATAGTAGCATTATCCTGAACCTCGTAATTACTCTCAGGGTCTGATTTTACATTGTACCTACTGTTCATGAAATAACAGCAGCGTATTTTGGAAAGGGGCTTTTTACAATGACATGTAGTGATAAAGGAAAGGGGAATGGCTTCCCAGTGCCAGAGGGCAGGGATGGATGGGATATTGGGGAGGAATTGTTCCCTGGGAGGGTGGGGAGGCCCTGGCACAGGGTGCCCAGAGCAGCTGTGGCTGCCCCTGGATCCCTGGCAGTGCCCAAGGCCAGGCTGGATGGGGCTTGGAGCAGCCTGGGACAGTGGAAGGTGTCCCTGCCCAGGGGATCTTTAAAGTCCCTTCCCACCCAAACTGTTCTGTTCGATTCTACCAAGAATCCCCCTCAAACATGGGCTGCCAACCTCCATTGCTTCTTTCCTAAAACACTCCATAAACATCTGGCTTTCCCTCCTGGGAGCCTTCTCTCCAGACCTGCACAGACACTGCAGTATTGTTCTCAGCCATCGCCGCCGCCGTGATGCTGAAGAAGTGAAAAAAAATGAAGTGCCCCAGACCTGACAACAGTTCAGCTGGTGACAAATGACTGTCACGCTGACCAGTGTAGTCTGCTTGTTTCTATTCCCCTCTCCCTCTAGAGTGATATTGAGTTGGACTGCCAGCTCAGATCGTCTCTGTGTTCGGTGCCTGGACCGGCAGCTGGGACTCACCAGCGTCACTGCCACGAGCTGTGCCTCCAGGAGAGACCAGGGAACACGTTTTGAGACACGATGGCAGCTGATAGGGACCTCCAGGCTGGTCTGACCACGGTAATTTGTCAAAAGCTGCACCGTTCACGGGGGCTTCGCCGCTGAAAGCTGCCCTGGGTCGGCGAAGGTGAGGTGATGACAGCTCTGGTTTTGCTTGCGAAGACAAACTGAGAAGTTTTAGGCAGGAGTTTTATTGTTAGGCCCCGCCAGTGCCAGCAGGGTTTTGGGTTGACACGTCTTGCTGTGAAAATGCACCAGGTGAACTTTAAACTCGTGTTTGCTGTAGCTGTAGTTCGCTGTCCTCTTCTGAGTGTGGCGGGATGAGGGTTTGTCTGCAAAACCCTCTGCAGCCCTGTCTGGGTGTTTTATGTGCTGCAGACCTCACACACAGGGACCTGAAGAGAAGTTGGCTGTGGGTGGAGGAGCCTGTCCTCTGTGCTCCCGTCTGTGTCTCCAACTTCCATGAAGCCAACTCAAGCCTCCTCTGTCCTCTTTTTTTCCTGTCTTTTGCCTTTAAAGCTGGATGTTGATCATGTCTGTCGCTTGTGTGGTGGCTCTGTGGTGACACCAAAGCTTTCCACGTTCCCCAGGGGTGTTCAGCCCACGCAGTCAGACACAGCGATGGCCTTTCACCGTCCTGCAGGGGCAGAACGAGCCGACTTCTGCCTCTGCTGCTGCCTCAGCGTGTGATTTGTAGGCAGCCCTTGCAAAAGCTCCTCGTGTGGTGTGTGGAATGGGTTTGTCAAGTCCCTGTGAAGGGGAAGGAGGCTCCATGACTCGCAGGCAGAGCAGACTTGAGATGAAAGTCGCTAAACTACGATAAATGGGGAGCTGCAAGGTATCGTTTTTAGAACTTCATTTAAGAGCTTGGCAGCTCTTTAAACTTACTTCAGTAATGAATAATTAAAGCATGAAATACAAGAAAAGTAAATATTTCATTGAAATACTAAACAGAAACTTTGTTGAAGACAAAGGAAGCTTTGTTTTTTCTTCTTCTTTCCCCCAACTTCTCCTCCTACGGGGAGAGCCCTGGTGTGGAGAGGAGGAAGCAGGGGGATGTGCAACCATCAAATTGGAGATTAGAAATTCCTCCTTATTTTTTACCCACTCTCTTCTGAATTGTCCTTCCTTGGTTACCTTGTGGATATAATGATTCAGGTAATACCCCATTTATTCCTTTCCTGGAGATGTTTGTGGGCCTTGTAAAGACAGAGGCTGGGAAGTTTCATAGCTGTTCTAGTGAGAAAAAACTCTGTCCAAGCTCCAGTCATAAATTGTGTTCAGCAGGAATTAAATAGGGACAAAAGCAGATGAATATATTGTGTTGTGTGTTTGCTATTAAAATTAATAAAACCTTCCTAGAAAATGGCTGATTAAGAATTGAATGTCACCAGGTAGTAAATAAAAAAATGAAGCAAGTCCTTAGAGTAATTTTTCCAGCTTCACTCCCACCCCCCACCATGTTCTGGACTCTTACAAAACTTAAGCTTATTTAGGGTCTCTGTGGTTAGAAGTCAGATCAGATTTTGGTTGGGGCCGTGTTTATTAATCAAGGCTAGTGATTACCAAGGGCTGTTCATTTCCAAGAGCTATTCAAGCAATCCTCACCAAAGCCCAGCAAGGATGAATAGATAATATGTGTAACTGGTAGATCAAGAAGGAACATTCAGGGTTGATGAAGACCTAATTTCCATTTAAAAACAAACCCAAATCTAATCTGAGGCGTTAGAAACAATAAGGGTGATGCATTAAAGGGTATTTATGGGCAATGTGGATCTTTATTCTGCACTGAAGTCTCCCAGTGAGGTGGGACCCAGGGTGAAGGGGACCTGCCTTGTGCCTCAGGAAGTGACAGCAAAAGCAGATCCAAATGTCCCTGCTGCCATGGGCTCTCTGTCCACAACAGACTCCCCTGTGAGGTGGCCTTCTCCAGCGCTGGTGTTCCTGGATTGCTTATATTGGGACAAAACACCCCCTGAGTGATGACACAGCCGTCACTCTGCCATCCCTCCCAGGGTCTGCGTGGGTGACGTGCACCAGGCTTCCAGCAGGCCCAAATCTTGAGATTGTTTCCAGTCTTTTTTCCCCATGACTGAACTGATTGTGGACCAGAGCTGTTGGCTGATCATTGCTGGATTAGTCACTGTGGCTCTGATGTCAGAGGTTGCTTGGGATTAAATTTAATAGAAGACTCGGCTTTTGCAGCATCTTATTTTTAAGTGCTCGGCTCCCTGAGTGGAGCCCTGAATTTGGGTTAAATACAGACTGCATAGAAGAGTTTGGCACTGGACAAGGTGATCTTTTAAAGCCTGGAGAATCTGGAGCACCTTCCAGAGTTGCCCAGGCAGGGAAGGACAGAGAGGACAATTATTTCTATCCAGAGAGATGGTGGGCACAGAGTTGGAGGGATGTGAAGGGAAGCTTTGGGCTCGACACCTTGGGGAACGTGGCTGTGAGCTCAGGTGCCTGCAGACTTGGGGGGCTGCTACACCTGGGGGTTCTTGGACCAGGTGAGCCCCAGTCCTGCCCAAGCCCTGTCCAAGGCACCGAGCCCCGCTCTGTGTTCAGCCTCTAAAGCCGAGTTGCTCCGTCAGAGCAGCCACCAGGGAGTTCTGGATATTGGCTGGTGCTTGTCAAGCACTTGAAGATTAAATACGCTGCGTTGTGAACAAGTTTTTGCTTTTCTTGTATTGAGCTGGGGTACCGAGGTGATGAGCATGGTGTAAATATCTGGGGAGAGAAATGCTGAGCATAATAATTTGTATTGATCTCCAAAGCTAAAAGACCTTTGTTCAACGCTCTGCTTTCTTGGTGTATATTATGGCCATATAATAATGGAATTATTACTTCAGGAAAAGAATCAAGGGGAGGTGGAGATTATTATTCTTATAAACTAATTTTGGAAAGAATAATTTGGTTCAAGGTGAAAACTAATGGTGGGTAACTTAGTGTGGGATTAACATATTGGGTATGTTTGAGCATTTCTTGGCTCTGCAGAAACAGTGGTTTACAGGCTAATGTTTTGTTTTATTTATAATGACCCTCTGCTTAGAAGATCTTTTAGAGTTTGTTTTTGGTTTGTTGTTTTTTTTCTTTTTTTTAAAGGCTGGCATTATTAAAAAGGCAGTCTAAAAACAATGGTCCCTTATCCCTGAGATAAGCTTTTTATAAATGTGATTTTTTTTTTCTTTCCTAAACAAACAAAGCCCCCTAATTATAAAGGATTGCAGCTCTCAGATAGCACTGGAATGATTTAATTTGCCACTTGCTATCATTGTCTGAGTCATTCCCAGGGAAGAAAACACGGATGGTACTCCTGGATGTGCTGCAGGAGGACTGATACTGCTCCAGCACACTGAGGCAGCGGTTCTTTGATGGGTTTGTTCCTTATAGGTTAAGAACACATAATTCCTTAAGTGTTGAGAACATGTAAACCTTTTCAGTCTAAGGTATGTGAACAATTCTGTAGTTATTAGTCCTTCTGCTGGTTTTCAGTTTTTATTTATTTTTTGCATCTGTCGCTGTATCTGAAGTGTGAAATGTTTTGAACTGGCTTAATTGAATGGTCATTCCGAAGCCTTATGAGGAGCTGAAACACAGTATTGCAAAGCTGTTCCCACTCTGCCCCGAGGAATGGTCAGGACTGGATTTGCTGGAAACATTTGGCGATGGGATGGGGATTTCCAGCCCTGCCTGGGATGGAAATACACAGTTACTAAGGGGTTTCTTATTAAGTATCTTGAAAATCCTGATGAAGAGTTGGTGTTCCTCACAGAGATACTTTGTCTTGTGCTGGGAGAGCAATCGCTGAGCAGCTGTGCCCGGATTCCTTCCAACACAGTTGTGTCTCAGCTCTGCCAGAGGCAGCAGATGATGCTCCACGGCTTGACAAGGCCCTGTCCCGGAGGGAGGGAGTTGGGTGAGCGATCTGACAGAGGTTCTAGTTCACAAAATGGGCTGGAATTACTAATTCTGGTAGCGGAAGTGTGAAATACAGAGTCCCCGTGTCTGTGGAAAAAAAGGAGGGGCCACCACCTTAAACAAGCACTGGTCCCTTCTGAGCTGGTTCTGGAAGGAGCAATGCATTTTCTTTATTTAATTTTTTTTAATATGTCCTCAAATTATTTAAGTGCTCCATGCGGGGCAAAAAAACCCCAACCCCACGAAAAAACCACAATTAAAACATTAATTATTAGTGCTGGGAGTATTTTGAGTCATTTTTGTATTCAATCGGCTGTAATTAAATACTCAGTGAACACAAAATTAGGTCATATATTATGTAAATAGGATGAGACATCCACTAGCTCCAGCAACAAACGCGTTGGAGTCCTTAAGGCTGCAATTCAGGATTGGACTCTTGGAGCCTAATGGGTTCTGTCTGACCCTGCTTCCATTCTCTGCCACATCTAGCCCACCTGAACGGGGAGCAGATCCCGTGGGGGATGTGGGATGTGGGATGTGGGATGTGATCCATGAGGGGCCACCTGCTGCCTCCTGCGCCTCATGTTCTCAGCCAGGTTGAGTCAGGTTCTCCCGCGGGAAAGATTTTCTCCATGTCCCCAGTGCCTCTCTCTGCTGTGGCCCAGCCACGTGTCTCGAGCTCATCCTTGAGACACGGAATGAATTTAGGTGTATTAAACAGAAATTAATAGATGCTTTGATGGTTGCGCTGAGCGATGCCGGGAGCGCTTGGCTTGCCCAGGATCAAGCCCTCTATTCTCTAACATGACACTTGATAACTTCTGCTTTAGCAGTCGTAATTGCAAATGCCAAACCTGATTTTGCTCCCTTTGGGGATAGTGGGAGCAGTAACAGGTCCATTATTATTAATCAGAACGTTTATGTAGCTCTTAAAGAAAGAAATAACAAATGCAAAATCAAGCTGCTGGGTTCTGCTCTCTTCTGGCAGGGGCTTGGTGGGGGAAGCAGCATCTCCTGGCAGTCTGAACTGCTTCATCCTCATGCCCTCCACTCATTGTACTCGTTGTTCCCATCTCCAGAAGTGGCTCTCAGAGCCCCCCCTTCCTTCCCCAGTCCTTTTTTGCCAGCTCTCCATGTTCTCACTTTTAAATCCAAACACGAACCTCTGAATGTACACGTGGAGAACAGGTGTGGGGAGGTGCTGGTGGCTGAGTGGGGGAGCAAGAAGTGAAAATTGCAGGCAGCTGTCTTCCAAACCATTCCTGGTCCTCCACCTCCCATCTGCTTCCCACTGGGACAGGCTGCCCAGGGCAGTGGTGGAATCAGTGTGCCTGGAAGGGTTCAGACACCCTGCAGGTGTGGCACTTGGGGACATGGTTTGGTGGCGGCCTTGGCAGTGCTGGGGGAATGGTTGGGCTTGATGATCTTGGAGGGATTTTCCAGCCTTGATGATTCTATGATTCCATTTTGTTCCCTCATGGGAGAGGCTGCAATTCAGAGCAGAGTAGGTGCTGTACATCAAATATTCTGTTCGAGTCCTTCAGGTATTAGTTTTCTAGAGTGTGTGCAGTTTGGTGGTTTGTATTCTTCAAGTGATGGAAGAATCAGATTTTAGTTGTCTATATTTTGATTTTTTTAAAGAGAGATCTTGTCTTTTCTAGCCTCTCTCCTTCTTCTCTGCCCCCACACCGCCCCAACCGAAAAATCCTTATTTTATAGAATTTCTTTCCATAGCCCACAACTGATTCTTCACAGATCCCTGAAAAAAGCAGGGTAGGTTTAAATCAGTAAGAAGAGATCAGCCTTGGCACTGGGAGTGAGGGTAATCCATGGAGAGGTACAGTGAGAACTCTGCTGCTCCCAGACCGTGACACGGGGATCCCAGTTAACCCACAGAAGGGAAATCATTGAGGATATTCCCATAAGGGAGATGCCACGTGGTTTTTTATACCCAGGTAGCTTTTTTCCTAACTCTCCATGAGGTAGGAAAGAACTTGTCTGGCCTGTGCATCTGGAATTGACATGTCTGGAGTCCTCAGGAAAAGAAAGGATGGCTCTGGGGAAAGGACTTGTGCCTGGGGCGCTTCTCTCACCTCTTGGAACTCTGAAAGCCGAGTTACACACTTGCCTCCCTTGTTTGCTGTGCCATTTTTACCTCTGGAACTGGGATATAATCCCATATTTAGGAATGGAAAGCTTATTCCTCCAGCTGAGCTGCGATAAACCTGCATGGACCTTCAGAGTTGATGGTTGGTGGGCTGCAAATGTGGGCAGCTTGTAGGAGCTGGTGGTGTGACCCCGGGAACGGGATGTCGGGCACTGTGTGCTTACAGCAACCTTGGGGGAAAAACGAGGCTGAGTGGCCACTCTGAGGCCCTGATATTTCACTTTCTAACTTCCTTCTAAGCTGGGAGGGTCAGGCTTGACTGCTCTCAGCTCCGTCCTGTCAGGAGGCATGGATTCGGCTTATCAAGCAGTGCTGGGCTTGCTAAGTGCTTGGCAGACATTATAGAAAAGCGAGGTGCTATTCATGCTGCAGTGGATAAGGAGTTGGAAAGCTTTGGTTTGAGATTGCAGGAGGCTGAGAGGAAAATTGAAGTCACGGAGATAATGATCATTGGACCTAATGCTGCTCTTGCCGAGAATGCCAAAGGCCAGGTTGTAAGGCGTGCAGAAGTCCAGTTGATCATCTGGAAAATAAGTGCAGATTGAGTATTATCATCTTGGTGGGAGAATCTTGTGAATATATTGATGGAGAAGCGCAGAGATTCGTGTGCTGCTTGCAGGGTGCTGGTTGAGTGGCAGAAATGTGAGGTGGAATTTTTCAAGTGCTTCAGTCTGTCGTAAGGGCGTCGTGTTAGTGAAATGTCAAGCTGCTAAGCACTGATTTCCCAGGACAGTAAACCAGTGAATATTATTGCTAATATTATTATGACACTGTGACTTGAAGCTGGTGCATATGATGCAACTCCAATAGCAACAAAAACCTGTGTTTTTTTCACTAACTGTTGGGGCATTGTTCAGTCTAAAATATCAAGGGGTAATTTTAATGCTCTGTGACTTCTGCTTGTCATTTGGATTTGGCTTTTTCTCATAGATCCTAAAAAAAAGTTCCATTTGGTGACACTGAAAAGCATCCAGAGTACTCTGCCTTCTCACTGCCAATAGGTTATCATTTAATAAAACACTTGCTACTTACATAAAAATCAGCAGAGAGAGACATCTGGACTGGAGTTGCTGCCGTAGGCCTCCAGCTTTTCTTTCCTTCTTTTTCTAAAGAGGAGAATGAGATTTTAGTTTAAACTGCTTTTACCCAGCACATTGTGTGCCAATAGGCAGTGAATAGATACCATCTCCTCAGATGTGCACACAATCAGATTTTATCCTCCAGCACTGGAGGTTCTGTGTGCAGCTGCTGACAGAAGATTTTATTTGCCTGACAGAGGTCCCTGTGGACAGAGAAATTGTTCCCCATCGACATGAGTGGTCCTTCAGCATATTTTTGGATTGTCTTCCCTCAGAATCCTTCTTAAAGGTCGACTGCTTTCCTCCAAACCATTAAATATCCTCTATTAAGGAAAAATAAAATAGTTGTGCTATAGGTAATATGAAAATTACCCTTCTGACCTTTTCCTCTGCATTTCTTCAGTTTTCTTGACCTGTTTTCCTCTCCGTGGGACACCAGTGATGTGTCGCTGGGAGCCAGTTGGGAGGGCACCCTCGGTGGTGATGGCTGTGGCTGCCTGTGGTTTTACCCTCGTTTTGGGAGGGGTGTGAAAAGGGAGAAGTGGAGGAACCACTCACTTTCGGTGTCAGTGCTTGTGTGGCAGATCCGTGCTGGGCCTGGGACGGGTTGTTCCTTGCAGAAGTTGCTGTGGTGTCGTGGCTGCGTCGGGTTCATTCCCTTCGCGAGAGAAGGAAGGAATTTGCTTCCCTCGGTTCTTTGGGAAAGCAGCTGTGCACGGGAGGAAGGCACGCTGTGATACTGGGTCCTACCTCCTCAGACTGCTTGGGATTTCAGAGTTTGTTTTCCTACTCTGGAAGTGGATGGATGCTGGGAGATTTCCTTTGGCCTGGGGCTTTCTGTAGTAAAAGAGAAGTTGGAAGCCAAGAGTTGTATTCCAGGCAAAGGGCAATTTAATGTAATGTAAGGTCAGTCTAAGCCTTTCCTGACCCAAACTGTTCTTGTGATGTTGTTTTGCCTGAAATACCCATGAAGTGGGAAGAGTTTATTGCTTGTGAGGGTCTGGGTCTCTGTGGCACCTCGGTGTGCACAATTTGGGGCGGATTCTGTGAGAATCTGTGTGGGATTAATGCTTCTTGGGTTACCCCAGCATCAGAAGCGGTCAGCAGTGTCCCTGTGGTGCTGTTCATTGCTGCCTGTGTCGTGGTGTGCAGCGAGAGGACGCACGGACCGGCTCCTCTCTTGGCCAGGGAGATGCTTTGGAATGCCCGTGGCATTTTCATGAGCTGGTGGGTGCCAGCCTCGCTGCTTTCTGTGGACACGTCCTCGGCCGTGTGGGAGACCGGACAGCCTGGCCAAACAGCCGGGAGACGGGACAGGAGGAAGAGGAAGCAGGGCAATTAACTCCTCTCCGAAAGGACAAATCGTTTGTTGCGCTAAAAATACGCAGCCACAGTGCTGATCCCACATTTCACAGCAGTGGCACAGAGCTATTTCAAGCTGCTGAATGGGAGGGGCAGCGGTTGCAGCTCTGCTCGGAGAGCTGTGGTGGCCAAAAGTGTGCCGAGGGTTCGTGGAGAACAGGGGAGAGGAACGAGGTCCACAAGGTGGATCAGCAAAGTGGGGTCTCGATGCAGAGCGTGGGGGATGACACCCCAGGGAAGGCAGTGAGGGTGGCTTCAGCATGGGAGTCACCCCGTTTTTGAGGGGCTGAGATGTTGTTTCAGCAGGGAGATGTGAAGGGGGTTGAAGGACACGTCGGTGCGTGGAGGTGCCCATCTCCCCGACCTCTGGGCTCCGAATCTGACACAGGGGTGTGGAGTGTGCAAGGGCTGCTGTCCGGCCTTGGAGCACTTTTTCTTTCCAAGCAGCTGCTTGTAGGACCCAAGGGGCTGCGGGGGGACAAAACCACCCCCTGCCCCAGCACTTTGTTCCAATACTGCGCTCGCAGCAAAGTTTCCATTTTTCTCCTCCCTCTGACTTCTGGTTTAACTCCTGAGCTTTCCTGTGCTGTACCAAGGAGTGTAGGAATACGCTTCCAAGTGCTGCTTAAAATGTGATTTTTGATTACCTGGGAGATTGCTTAGGAAATCTCTGGGCTTTGTTGCTTTGCACATGCTCCGATCACATTTACAAGCAAGCCACACACTGGGACAGAACTAGGTCACTGGAAGACTCCTTGCTGGACAGATGTTTAGTTTTCCTAATTCACCCCCTATATTAAGCAACATAATTGGGATTTTAGGGGTAGCTGAGTCTTGCTGACCATAGCTAATTTTTATTGTGGGTCCATCAGAAGGTTGAATTTTGGAGGCACGAAATGAGAGGTTTCGGTACATGGGAGAAAGTGGGATATTTTGTCTTTGACTCGCAGTGGGAGGTCACAGCCTTTTGTGCTGGCAGCTCTGAAACCAGCACAAACTGGGGTGATTAGCTCCCTTTTCTAATGAGTACACAAAGCTGATTGTGAATGAGCCAGTGGGTTCATTGTGCACCCTTGGCCTGCGTTTAATCCTTTATGTGAGACCCCCTTTTACCCAGGGACAGCAATTGGAATCCAATTTACACCGGGCTCGGCATTAAATCTCCTTACTCCGGCGATGCTGGCTAATCAATGGAATTGAAATTCCGGTGCCATCAGGAGCCTCCTCCCTCCAGCTCTGCCACTCTCTCTGCTGCGCCGCGTTTTTAGGAGAGATGAAGCCCTTAAGTGGGAAACACTTTGTCTCCCTAATACAAGAATAAACAATGTCTCGCTTCTTGGCAAAACACATCGCAGGCGCTGTGTAACAAGCAGCAGAGATCTTAAAAGTCCATCAAGAGACGTTATGGTAATTTCACAGCAACGACCACCTTGCTTTTAGTGAGAATTATCTAAATATGAAGATAAAAGGAAGAAGAAAGGGAGCTTGACGTGTAGAGAGACACATGAAAGGTTTCGGGAGAGGCTTTCGGTGCTGCACAGAAATATTTGGCAGCTGAGTTTTCCGGCAGGCACCTGAATAGCAGGAAGAGTTTCTGCCTGCCTGGTTTTCATTTTCGCAAGCAGGACTTGTTAAATCGGTTTTGGGGGATGTCAGAGATCAGTAAATTATAAAGAGGAGACCTCAATCGGGCCCTCCCAACAACTTTGGGAACTGTGGGATTACAGCTGAAGGAAATTCCTTCTCGTTGCAGTTGAGTCATGGGAAGATAAACCAAATTTTTTAGGAGAGAGTCAGTGTTTGTGCACCCACATGCCATGGGGAAGAGTGGTTTCAGAAGTGCTGAATGCCCATCCTCTGGAAGCAAAGCAGGTGAAATATCTCACCTGGGTGGGGTATAAATGGGAATGCCGTGAATTGTGGCTTGCTTGTGGAAATTTTGGCCGGTCGTGGCTTTTGAAAGCCAGCCCACTTTGTGCCGTGGAACAGCTCAGCTCAGGAGCTGCTCAGCTCTCATCCCCATCCATTACTCCTGGTGCCTGCAGCCCCTTGAAATATTCATCCTGCCTTTTATTCCTCAGCGCTGTTTAATACCCCAGGCAGAGCAGTGACCTGGAGGGTTTGTATTCAGTTACAGTCACTGCTGTGGGACAGGCTGGTATCTGGGAAGCTGACACTGGGCTGGAAATTAATGAGTATATATTCCCATCGCAACCTGTGTGCCAGGTGTATTTATTTAAAAAGTCATGAAGCAGCCTCCCCAGGATGAGGAGATACTTCTTACACAGCTCCCTGAGCCTGCTCTTCGTCTCTCACCTCATTTCTGAGCTGTTGGGACACACACTGGTTGCTTTTGGGGTGCCCATGCTGATAACTCCTGTAGGTTTGTTTATCTGCCTCCACCCTGGCTGTATTGGTGCCCTTTTCTCTCTGTGCTGTCTGCATGGAGCTGTTGAGGAGTTTTCTGAACGAGGCAAACTGAAAGGCCTTGAGAAGTACAAAATGTACCTGCCTGCCTGGTTTGTGGCCGTCAGATTTGATCCTGATCTGGATGGCCATCAGCACTGAGGACTTGATCTTCAGTGCTTCACGCTTATTTCCACATATAAATATAAAATAAATTTAAAGCCAGCCCAAACCAAGCCCCCACAAGTATTTCTTCAAGCTCATTCAGAGATGCCAGTTATCCTTCCACCACCACTGAGGGTTCCCTGGAATGATGACGAGGTAATCATTGCATAATAACCCCAAGTTTTAAACCTTTAAACTGGATTTTTTTTAAGTTTGCCATTGATTCAGTTGTGAAAAGCCTGGTTGACTTTTCAGGCAGAGCTGATCTGCCAGCCTTTAAGGTGAGGGTATTTTATGTTTTATTTTGTGTAGACCCAGCAGTCTGAATTAAGGACAAATGCCCTGAAGTGTGCAGCTGAGCCTGTTTAATAACTGAAATACTGGGGGCCATTTGATTTGGTGAGCTCTTTTTCTGTAAGAAAAAGGAGCAAGCTGAGCTCCAGCATTTTGCAGGGAACATTATTTTGTGGAGAGAGAACACTGATCTTATTTGGCAGAAAATAAATGGATGTTTGTGTTATGACGCCCATTCAAGTACTTCCTTTTATGTATGTGCAGGATGCTCTGTCCTGAAATCAGATCCCGTCTGACTGATACATTTTAAGCAGGATGATTCTGACTCTTTCACAACTTTCAAGTGTAAATGTGTTAATGTTTTGCCCAGCACATTATTTCTCGCAGGCTGAACTCTCATTGTGTTTTCGCAGTTTGGGTTTAGGTTTAATTTGAGGCTTTTCATAGCCATTTAATTCCTCATAATTTCTGACATCCTGGTAGCCTCACGGCTCCCCCAAGATTGCAGAGAGGACGACAAACACCCAGCCTCCCTGGGTGTTTTTTATTTTTTTAAAGATCTTCCTTTCTCTCCCCAACCTCGCAGCTCCCAAATCTGAGCCCCAGGGGAAAATCGGAAGTTGCTTCCTCAGACCTGTCAACTCTTGTGCTTTCAGGGTGAGCCTAATGATGTTGAGCCCTATATGATTCTTTCACACTTGTCTACTTCGATCTCACACTGCAAGACAAGCAGTGGCTGTGCAGAGGGAGGGGATGAAAGTCCTGCCACGGTGGAAATCTGCAAAACACACGCACTGGCTGTGAAGGAAATTTGGGATCAGATGCAAATCCTGTGTGTAGCATAGCTGGTTGGGTTGTGGGGTGGGTTTTTTTTTTCCCCTGCAGTTTAATATGATTTTTGTCTTGCTGCATAGGAGACCAAATCAGGTTTTGGAGGCACGCGGGGAGGGATCAGAGTGAAGAATTATGCTGAGTGTCTCCCATCTGCCTGGTGGTATGTAGGTGGGAGTAAATAGCAGGATTTGACTGTGGAGAGGAGAGAAATAGTGCTGAAATTGAGTACAGAGGTGGCCACAAGCCTGCTGTTGCAGAGACTGACCCTCTCTGCCTTTTTTAACCAATTGTGAGGCCACTTGTCCTCGGGCCATTTTGTGCCTGGAGACTCCGTGTAAAGATCCTGGGCTGGCATGAGGAGACTCATCCAGGCCTCTTTAACCACTGCATGCAGCCCACCCTGTCCCCTGTGATTTTCCTCACTGGAGGTGGATAGGCAATGCCACCAGGGTGAATTTTGGGAGCAGCTGGTGCGCAGCAGCACCAGACTGCTCGGACCCCGTAGTGTGAAGTCATCCCTTTTTCCTCTGTGTTTGCTCTTCAGCTTAATCTCTGAGCAGTTTCCTCCACTTCCATTTTTCTGGTGAGTCACAGAGGAGAAGAGAAACAGGCTAAACACAGATGGAAATGAAAAATCTGGATCCCTGAGCCTGCTGCCTCAGTTTCTCTGCAGAGTGCACTCTTTGCAGATAGTGTTTGGGAAATCATGTGTAGGTGCTGCAAACACCCCCAAAATCATGTGGAGGCAGGGTTTGTTTCCCCCTTTGCTGTTGGATTGGTTTTATACACCACGTAGATCAGATTCAGGTTGTGTGTGAACAGTGTGGCTGCCTCTTCTCTATTATCCAGTGGGGTTTTTTTGGCTCCTTGTGGGTATTTACCAGCTAGTTTTGTCCAGGGCTCTGGTTTTGGTGTGCCAGAAAAATACCTGAAGCCCTGTAGGCAAGTGCTGAGCTTCTGTTCCCCTACAAGACTCTGTAAGACACAGTGGAGATCCCTCTCTTGTGTGGGACTGAGTGACAGTCCCTGAATGAAATAGGTGGAGAGAAATGGGGTGGAAGGAGAGAAAGAAGAAGTGGGGTATGGCAGTCTTATTAAATTTTTACTGCTTTATCCATACTTCCTCATTTCTAAATAGTCCTGGGCCTTTTTTACTTACCACTCTTTGTTGAGGGGTCCCCTGTCCAAACCCGGGCTCTGCTGAATTGCACCTTTCCACGAGCACACACAGCACAACTGCACTTGGGCTTTTGGTTTTTTTTGGAGACTGTTTTGCCAGCAAAGGCTGATGTCAGATCTCTGGGTAGTTAAAAAGCGAATTCGAGCAGCTCGTGGTAAAGAACCTGTGGAAGTGCTGCTGCCAGCCAGGTTCTCAGGGAATGCTGGCCCTTGCCCAGCAGTCAGACGGGTGATTTACTGAGTGCTTTTCCCATTGCTGTGCAGCAGCCAGAACGGCTTTGTGGAGTTTCTAAATATTTTTTATTTTTTTTAAAGGCCTCCGTGGTTGGGGTTTTTGAGTTTCTTCGTGGTTTGCCACATGGCCAGTGTGAAAAATGACAGTCTTTGGCTGTAGGTTTAAAGGCTGTGATAGCGAATCGGAATTCCGGCGTCGGAAATGGGGCTTTGCAAGAGGCAGATTTATAAATCAAGGGGGAGCTGAGGAAATGTGAGCTTTTGTGAGGCTCTGCCGTGGAGCTGAGGGTGTTCAGCTTCTTGGGTGGAATTTCCTGATGGATCAGCAGTGAAGGAGGAAGGCATGGCCTCAGGAGCAGTGCGGCTGTGTCCCGCTGGCTGAGGTGACACTGGTCCATTCCAGGTGTGTTTCTGTCTCATCCTTATGGGCTCTGCCTTCAGGGCTTCCCCCTGCCCCCTTCCTGCAGCAGACACTGGACTGCAGCTGGGCCAAACACAAGACTTGCCAGTATTTCCAAGTCAAAATGCGCATCGGTTGCTCTTTTTGTGTCTGCTCCCTCATTTGTTTTCGCAGCCCCACTTTGGGCACTGGAAGCTGGAAGTGTTCTTCATTCCAAATTACTCCCAAATTACAAATAAGGGACACACCGGGCTCGTACCGAGGAAGGCAGGGTAGAAGCAGCACGTCTGGAGGTGTTTGCATTGATGTGCTGTCCTGAAGACTTCCTGAAAGCTGCGCTGGGGGCAGCTCTCCCTGTCCAGAGCTGCGTTGTTACCCTGGCGCGTGGTTCTGCACCCCAGAGGTGCTCGGAGCTGTCAGTCCCACTCTGCCCAAGTGCTAACCCAATGCTGTGTTATTACATACCTGCACCAGTGACCATGCTTTTAATCAAAGTGCTATGCTAAACATGAAACCCAGAGAAATCCCCCAGGGGTGTTCTCTTTTTTGACTGCTCCGAAATCCCGCTCGCGCGCGTTCGAGTTAGTCACCCAACATCTGCTTGCTTCTCTTTCCTATCAGCACTGACTCAGAGGTGAACTTTTAGGGATAACCTTTGCCAGCGCTCCCCTGAATACTCAGCAACGCTCAGGGAGCACAGGAGCGTGCTCAGATGGTTTTAATACACTCCAGTGATGGCAGGATGCAGCTGCCACCTGCAGACCGGCGTTCGCAGGGTGACCCTGACATTGGGGCCATGCCTAAAAGGTTCTCCGTGAACCCTGAAAAATGGGGTCACTGAGTTTTTATTATTATGATTATTCTAATTTTTTTTTTTTTTGGTCCTTTTAATCCTTCACGAGCAACAGCTTGATTTTGGGGTTGGTGGCAGTGGAGGGAGGGGCAGCTGGTGAGGAAGGAGAGTGGACGTGGCTGGGGTGGGAGCTCTCGGAAGCTGCGTTGGAGTGACAAACGGGGGGGCAACGCTGGATGCTGGCGTCACTCAGGAGCATTTTCCTGAGGTTCAGCACAGCAGCCATGAGGAAAAGGCTGGCTGTCATTCTGCTCGTCATGGACTCGTCCTTCTACACCTTCACTCTTCGGGGTGTGCTTGGAGAATTCCTTTGGCAGACGCCGCTGCTTCATTGAGCAGTTATCCCTGCTTGCCCTGGTTAGTCACTGGAAACAGCTGCTGTGTTTGGTTCTAACCTGGTGCTAATCTGCTACTCCTTTTAACAATATTAGTCACAACAAATAAATGCTCTGCTTGTCTAAGTGGCCCTTCCATCCTGCTGCGCTCTCCTGAAGGTTGATTTGTAGCTTTTCATTTCCGTCCCAGCACAGCCCTTCCCCAGCATTTGAACGGACAGGTTGTTGTTGGCATAAATTTGGCAAGTTTTAGTGTGAAGAAGGAGGATGTGGAGCAGGCTGGGAGGAAGGGAACACCTGGGCTGTTACTTTAGGTGGCCCATTGTTTCCAACCAGTGTGCCTTTGCTGCTTCAAGCCTTGGACATTTCCAGGGATGGGGCTTCTCTGGGCACCCTGTGCCAGGGCCTCACCACCCTCACAGGGAAGAATTTCATCCCAATATCCCATCTAACCCTGCCCTCTGGCAGTGGGAAGCCACTCCATGTGTCCTGTCCCTCCATCCCTTGTCCAAAGTCCCTCTCCAGCTCTCTTGGAGCCCCTTTAGGCACTGGAATGGGCTCTGAGATCTCCCTGGAGCCTTCTTTTAGGGGAGGGTGCAATTTGCCCTTTGTTTCAATGGTAGTTAATAATAAAATTTATTCTTGCTGTGTGTCCTTTGTTCTTGGTCACCACGATGTGATTTTTTTTTCCCCTACTGCAAATTAAACACGAGACGTTGTGGTGGGCTGCAGACTCCAGGGATTAATTCTGCAATTTCCAGCCTGATGTTCTTTTGTCCCGGAATGAAAATGGTCGTCTTAGGTAATGGCTATTTTTATACAGCCATTTGTTCACTGAGAACTGGGTTGAGACCTCCAGTAGTGTATCATTGACTGCTGAACAGCCATCGTGCAGTGCAGATCACTTCTGAGCTTGGCTACGCCCTCACCCGAGACGGAAAAGCTGCTTCAAAAAGCCACTCGAGGCTCCCCTTTCAATCCTGTCCCTTTTTTTTTGGTGGGTCTCAGGGAATCTTTGTGGTAGTGGCAGGTAGAAATGCTGATGTGCAAGTTTGTGCCATTCTGTTGTGAAAAGAAACGAGAAAAATGGGAAATGCAGCTGCAATATCTCGTGGTTCACTGGAAGGACCACAGGGCTTGGGATGTCTCAGTTGTTGGAGCGATCACAGGAGCTGGGTGGTTTCTCTCCTCCAGCAGCAAATTTAGGCTGGGAAGGCACAGCTTCAAGTGTTCTGCAGCTCTAGGAAGGGATCTTTGGGTTGCTGGTGTGTTTGGCCCTGCTGAGCCCGTGCCAGCAGCCGAGGGGACGCGTCCCCGCACCGCTCCTGGCTGCGCGATGCTCCAGAGCCTCCCAGAGTCATCACTGCGCCCGAAAAAAACCCCTTGAAGAACTCGAAGATGCTCCTGCATCTGATTTTCTTTGAACCCCATCTCCAAGTGGTTCTGGTGAGGACGCTGTGGGAAGGTGCTGGAGAGAGCTTGTTGTCATCTGCTGGTGCTGTGTGGGCTTCTGGTCCCCTGGGTGAGGAGGGGATGCTCCTGTGCTTCCTAACAGAGAAATTACAGCTTCTTAAGTGTTGAAGAGGCTTCCCAAGTGTTTTTGTGGTTCATCCCCAGCCCAGGGGCGTTGCCTTTGCCTTAGAGAAGAGGGGACTGAGGTAGAGACTCACAGAGTGCCAGAGGCACATTTAGAGCCCTGATGGTTTCACTGCACGTCAGCTTGGTTGGGCCAAACTTCTTCTAAATTAAACTGTTAAAAAGCTAATAGTGAAAATCCTGGAGCAAGCCAAGCTCAAAATGCAGAGTGGAAAGCAGAACACTGTAAACTATGAGGTTTTAGTCCCCATACAGTGGAGATGCAAGCAGTTATTTCTTAGGAATTATTTTATTTAGTTAACACCAAATAAATGCTGCTGTTGCTTCTCCAAGGCTTTTTTTTGCTTTTTTGCTTTTATTTTTTTTCCTTAATAAGCCCAGCCAAACAGCCTGGACATTGCCCTGGTGCTGAATTGGCTCATGGATCACAGTGCTGGGAAGTTTGTATTAATCAGCACTCTGCAGTCAGTGTATTGTTGCTTCATTAACCTACTTGTTTTTAAGTATCTGTAAATCACAAAGAGGGGAAGTCCTGCTGCTTGCTGAGAAAGCAGCCCTGTTTGCAGCATCTCTCCTCTCTGAAGCACATTTCTGGTTTGCACTTAGGGTTTGGGGTTTGGGTTTTTTTTCCCCCTGTTTTTCTCACCTGTGAAATTTGTGGTGTAGCCTAGAAGGACGTTTCAGATGTGTATATCCAAAACTGCAAGTGCTGTTGCTTTTAACATCCAAGCTCCCTGGGGATATTTGGTTCTGGAATACATCTATTCTCCAAGTGTTATTTCACTGCTCACAATGTCACAGCTAAGGTCTTGTTGTTCAGCAGGTACATTTTATTTGTCAGGATGCTGTATCTTCCTAAAGAGGCAGGGAACTGCAATAAAAAATGATTTATTTTCTTTTTTAAGTGAATCATTATAGGAGTTGTTAAAGGACTCTCATAAATGTTGTTATTGGGGAGCTGGTTCCAGGGTCTAGAGGAGGAGAAAAGGTTGGCGTCAGGTTGTACAATCTAACAGTGATTATGTGTTAATATTTCCCTGGCTAACAGAGATGCTCTTCAGTGTCCTGTGCTTCTGAAGAGGACTTTGAGGGCATGGGAAGAAATGCGGAAGGGTTGTTGGTGCTGATGCTGAAGTTTGTGCATTGGTGACTGCAAATCCCTGAAATCCTTTGGTGGTGGAATGGACCCGAAACTCATCATTGCTGTCTGGGCTTTTAATCAGAGAATCACAGACTGGAGTGGGATGGAAGGGACCTTAAAGCCCATCCAGTCCCACCCCCTGCCATGGGTGGGACACCTCCCACTACCCCAGGTTGCTCAAGCCCCGTCCAGCCTGGCCTTGGGCACTGCCAGGGATTCAGGGGCAGCCACAGCTGCTCTGGGCACTCTGTGCCAGGGCCTCAGCACCCTCACAGGGAAGGATTCCTTCCCAGTATCCCATCTAACCCTGCCCTCTGGCAGTGGGAAGCCATTCCCTGTGTCCTGTCACTCCATGCCCATGTTCAAAGTCCCTCTCCAGCTCTCCTGGAGCCCTTTCAGGCACTGGAAGGAGACCTCAGAGCTGCCTTTTCTTCAGGCTGAACCATCCCAACTCCCTCAGCCTTCCCTCATGGCAGAGGTTCTCCATCTCTTCTCTGGTGGGACCCGAGCAGTTCCTGACCATTCCCACGGACAGGACAAGGGGTCTCAGAGGTGCCCCTCACACAGCCCCGTGTTGCACCCCCAGATTTGGAGTTTGGAGCCAGCAACCCAGGAGCTGCTCCTGCTCTTCCGTTATTTCTTGGAATTGCGGTGTCAAGATGTAACAGGGAGGAGAGGATGCTTTGTGTCCTCTCTCAGGTACTCTGTCGCTGTCTCTGCTGTTGAAATCTGTGGTGTTTCACTCTGGAAGTCAGCGTTAGGGCACAGGGCTCCTGCCTGCAGCCAAAGCCCAGCCATGACTCACGTTGGTAATTTGGAATTGCAGGCACTGAATGTGCAACTTGCTTTCCTTTGCCACGAGGCCTATTATGCAACAGGAACTGACAAGTACATTTTGGAACGTTTTCACTTACTCCACATAAGCATCGGTTCTGAAATTTGGAGAGCTTTCTAATTGAGTGATATTCTCTAGGAGAATCAAATACATATTAACAAAATTTTTTAAATGTAACAAAGAATAATTGAACTTCAATGGTATCTGATTACATTTGGTGTGTTTCAAAAATCCTTTTTTTTTTTTTTTTTCCTTACTGATTTCAATTGCAATTGCATTTCTATATTTGTATTTTCCTGCCTTGTGGAAAGTACCACATGCAGTATTGGCACTGCAGTGCCTGACTTCTGGATGAAGGACTTAATCAAAGTAAATCTGGATGGTTTCTGTGAGGTGCCAGCCAAGGATAATCATCATTTTTGTTGCTGTTTACCAGCCTGTCCTACCTGTTGCAAAATGGAACATGATCTGTAAACACACACTCTGGGTTTTAAAGTCCTCTTCCCCAAATTCCCAAAGCATATAACACTCCTCTAGATTAATATTTAGACCAAATTTATTAACTGAGCGTGATTTTTCTTTTAAGTTAATTTATTGGTCTCTTTCCTCGTGCTGCTAAAAGAGACAAAAGCGAATCTGTCGCTCTTATTTAGATTTATTTCGCAGACATATTTTCCCATTTGTGTGGATAAATGCTGGTCTGACTTCATCACCATTTTTAGATGTTCTGCAACGCCGAACACAAAATATGAGCTGTCCTTTTTAGAAATAGTCCTCCAAACACTCTGTACTCGTAACCCATTTGTACAGCTGGGCGAGCGGATGCGCCCAGAGCCTTCGGCTTGCCCTAGCTGAGCAGAAGCTGCTGAGCCCCAGCAGTGCCAGCAGGTTTCCTGGACTCAGAGAGGAGCACAGACTCTGGATGAGCTGCCAGGAGGTGGATCTGGCTCCCTGGAGGTTGATACCACTGCTGTGAGTGTGGATTGCCAGTGTCACCTGTGATAGGCATGGAGCTGGTGACGCCCGGCTGGACAGTGTGGGAAGCTCAGCCCAGCCTCGTGCCCATCCCTGCTCAGGTGCCCATCCCTGCTCAGGTGCCCATCCCTGCTCAGATGTCCTCCTTGCCCCATTTTCCCAGGTTTTTAGCTCCTCAGGTGAGATCTCATCCCACCAGGGAAACCCTTGCATGTTGCATCTTCACCACCCGTGAGCTGCACTTTGAAAACAGGAACTGCGGCACTTTCTGAGTTTCCAGGTGTTTGTGTAGATGAGAACGGGGGGGAGCTTGATTTGTGCTTTTTAAAGGGCAGAATGACCCCAGTGCCAGGTCTGTTCTGGCTCAGTGGCCCCACTTTCCATGTGCCCTGGGTCTAACCACGTGTTGCTGAGCCCTGGAGAAGTTTTGGGATGATTGATTCATAAAACTTGTGGTTAACGCCATAAGTCTAAGCAGATACAAGAATTTTTGTGTTGCCTTTTGTTGTCGCTACTTCAAAGTAAACAGGCAGCACCCCCTGCACCCCAAATTCAGTGGAACTGGGGACAGAATGCCCTCGGTGCTTGGGCTGTTGAGCTTGGATTGCCGGAGGTGCTGCGACTCTTGCGAGGCTGAGCCCAAAAATCCGCGGGATGCGCAGGGAGCTGCGAGGCACCGGAGCTGCTTCGGACGGATCGGCTCTCGGCAGGCACAAGCCCCGCTTTGTCACCAAGGGGGAGGACAGCTCACAGCTCAGCGTTAGCCGGCTCGGCCACACGTGTCACGGGCGGTGTTGGAGCAAGCGGAGCCCCAGGTAAGGCGCGGAGGAACGCGCTGGGCCGCACCGAGGCGGCTCCCTGCAATCCACCGCCAGCATCCCACCGCTCCTGCTTCGTCCTCGTCCCCCGAAATGCGCCCAGCTTAAGTGGAAGCAGCTGCCTCCTGCGCAGGGAAAGGGAGGCAGACCCTCCTCTCAGCCTCCCTGCCTTCAATTAGCTGCTGGTTTGCCTGGAGTGCTGCAGTGTGACCACTCCTACTGTCAGAGCCAGGAGGAAAAATGCAGCACGGTAATGAATTTGTAACTAGAGAGTGGGGCTAACGAGTGTCCTCAGCTCAGGAATGCAGTGGGGATATATTAAGCCAGGTGTATAGAGGGAGGGGAGGGGAAAAAAAAAAATCAAGCAGCATCTCCAGGCTGGATTTTATAATTAGGGCACATGGTGTAACTCTTTTGTTTTGCAGAAGCCAGCTTTATTAATTGATGTAGAAGGTTGCTGTGTGCTATTCATTGTTTGATTAAAATGCCTGTATAAATAATTAGGCCTCTTCTGTTTGTTTTATTTTTGCACCCAATTTACATTTTCCTACGGAACAAAAAAATGAATTAGCAAATGCGTTTATTTCCCAAATATTTTAACCCGTAGCTGCTCTCCCCCGGCCTCCCCCCTGCTGCAGTAATGACGTGACCTTTGTGCCACGCTGGCTCAGACCTCAGGAACTCTGTTCTCTTTGGAGAAGCCGTGGTGGTCCTCCCTCCTTTGTGTGTGTGCTGCGGGGGGCTGCAGGCTCGGAATCCCTCCGGAAAACACAAATAAACGCGGATATTCAGGCACTGCTGGAAGCAGCAGGTCAGCGCTGTGTCTGGTGGTATTTTGCTGAAGAAAGGAGGTTTCAGGCAGACTGGGTTTGTGTCTGTCTCCTTCCAGGGCTGTGGAACAGGGTGGAAATGCTGCTGTTGGTGCAGCAGCTGGAGAAGCCACCGCACATCTGGAGCTGGCGTGGTGAAGGGCCTTTTGAAACTGTGTTATTGTTATCAGGGACTGCCTTTCTGTGGTAAATACATGGAAAATCTGCCTGTCTGCAGTACCTCTGAGCAGCCTGTACATCATCTTCATCCTGGCAAGAGTTTGCTGTGAGCTGGTGCTGTTAATTGCTGCGCATCTTTGACTTTCCCTTGAGAAAACTGTTGAGGAGCCATGCCAGGCTTGGTTATCGTGGTTCCCTCGTTGTTCCCTGGACTGTGGTGGTCTCCCCTTGTCCCTCTGGAGCCCAGCAAAGCCGAGGCTCAGACGAGGCACTTCCACAGATGTGAGGCTGTTCTCCACTCGGCAGCGTTTGCAGAGTGGCCTGAGGAGGTCAGTGGTGATGCCTTTGGACTGGTGCACCTTAAAATACCCTTTGTGACCTAAGGTCTGAAAATCAGTGCCCTAAACCGTGGTCTCTTATAATTGCCTGTTTGTAAAGGCAAAATGAAGCAGAAAATACTGGTTCATGAACAGTGCCTGGTGTGGTTGTGCGTGGCCAGGGCATCACACCCAAAATGATCCCTGCACAAACAGCAGTTCTGGTAGCAAATGAGGAGAATTTGGTTTTTTCACTCGTTTTCCCACCCTTTCATCTCTCCCTGGTCCGCAGGTTGTGCGAATTGTCCCACAGGGTAGGGAGAGGCTGTGGAAGGGGCTTTCCTTCGGCAGGACGTGGCCAGTCCTTCCCCCTGGCAGGGCTCAGCCAGGAGCACACGCTTCCTGAAGTTTTTTCAGGCACGGATTGATCAGTGGGCAGAGTTTTAACAGCAGCTGCAACAAAAACCAGAGAGAGAGAAGGAGAGAGAGAGTGAGCTCCATGCGGCTGATCCCCGGGGAGAAGTGGAGAATTGTCACTGTAATAAGAGAGACTCAGTCAGGAGTGAGTCTCTCTCCCCGGGAAGGGAAGCAGCAGGGACTGTCTGGCTGAGGCAGAGCTATGAAGTGCTGCTCTTCATCCTGCAGCTCTGCAGCCAGGCCTTGGTGCATTCCAGCTGTTCCCTTCCCACTGTGCTGGGAGTGGTGGTGGCATGGCTGTGATTGCCCCCTTGGAAGGGACACAGCGGGGCCAGAGGCTCCTGCCTGGGGGTCTGTGATGCTGGTGACCCCAGGGTGACAGTGAGTCACTTGGCAGTCACACAGGGGGGTTTACCCCCCCGTTCCATGCCCCAGCTCTGAGGCAGGAGTGAGCTGATTTGGGGTTGGCTCCAGGAATGGGTTGATTTTGGTCGCTGGCTCAGTACAGCACATCCTTTGCTGATGTGTTTTTTATAACTCTCCTCATCCTCCTCGACAGACCCGCCCTTCACAGTTGGTTTGGTGGTTTGGGTTGGAAGGGACCTTAAAGCTCATCCAGATCAACCCCCTGCTATGGACAGAGACGCTTCCACCATCCCAGGCTGCTCCAATCCCCGTCCAGCCTGGCCTTGGGCACTGCCAGGGATCCAGGGGCAGCCACAGCTTCTCTGGGAACCTGTGCCAGGGCCTCCCCACCCTCACAAGGAGCAGTTTTTCCCCAATACCTAACGTAAACCCACTCCCTCTCAGTCTGAAGCCGTTCCCCCGTGTTCTATCTCTCTCTTGCCTGGTTTGTTTTGTCCTCGCCGTGGTGGGGCTGTGCCTGGCAGCGCTGCAGCTGTGCTGGGAGAGGTGAAAGCTCCCTGCTGCTGCCAGGAGGGTGGCTTCCCACCACAAAGCAGAGCTTCTTGCCTTTACTTGGGGTTTGCTACCTACTGCTGGTTTGCCTGCCCGCGTTGCAGAGTCGTGGTCTGCGCAAACCCCAGCAGACTTGGCTGAGCTCTCCGTGTCTCTGCTGTGCTCTAGGACAGACCTGCAGTGCTTTTTCCCCTTCCTCATCGCTAAAAAGTTGTGGGGTTTTTTATCTGAATTTGCTCATTGCACACAGGAAGTCCTTGGAGGAGGCTGTTAGTGGGGTTTAGTGTCTGAGCTGTGCAGGCTTGCAGGTGCCTGGTGAGGCTCTGGGATCTCTGCAGCCCCATCCTGCTGGGAGCCAGGGTTAGGAACTGGCTGCAGGTGCTGGGAAAGGCTGGCAAAGTTCAAACACACAGAGCTGCCATTTAATTTTGGGTGGTTTTAATTTGCAATATTTTTCTAGTAAAGTTATGCTTTGGAACAAAGATAGTATTTTTTTCCCTTAACCTAAATGCTGCATCCTCTATTTATTCCTTTTCCCTTCCCTGCCAAGCACAGAGCAGTCAATGGGTGGAATTTTTTGCAAGAAATTCAGACTTTTCAATTTTAAAAAAAGTCGAGAACACGCCATAATGCTGTGCATGTGCCAGTGAGCAAGTTGTAATGCACACAGCCAAATCAAAATGATCCCACCCTCTCTTCTTCCTATCATTTACAAAAACCAGCTGGAAGGACTCAGCCCAGCAGACTGTCTCTAGCAAAGGGGAGCAATAGTGTTTGGGTGGTGTGTATATCAGGTCCAGTGTCATCATTTCAGGGCATGTGTGCTGGCTGGAAGGACTGGAAACTCGGATATCCGTGTCTAAATCCGGATTGAGCTGTTCTGCAGGGTTTGGTACGTGACTGAATCCATGCCCAGCCACAAAATGAAGCGAGTTGTGCCTGTCTGATTCGGGGATTGAAGGTTTGAAGTAATGTTTAATGTGCTTTCACACAGAATCATGGAATCATTTAGGTTGGAAAAGACCTTTGGGATCATCAAGTCCAACTGTTTCCCCCAGCTCTGCCCAGGCCACCGCTCACCCATGTCCCCAAGTGCCACATCCACAGGTCTGTTAAATCCCTCCAGGGATGGGGACTCCTCCACTTCCCTGGGCAGCTGTGCCAGGGCTGGACAAACCTTTCAGTGAAAAATCTTTCTTAATATCCAGTCTAAACCTCCCCTGACCATTCCCTCTTATCCTATTTCTTGTTAATTGGGAGCAGAGCCCGACCCCCTCTGGCTGCCCCCTCCTGTCAGGGAGTTGTGCAGAGCCAGAAAGTCCCCCCTGAGCCTCCTTTTCTCCAGGCTGAGCCCCTTTACCAGGACCCTCAGCCTCTCCTGGTGCTCCAGCCCCTTCCCAGCTCTATTCCCTTCCCTGGACACGCTCCAGCCCCTCCATGTCCTTCCTGAAGTGAGGGGCCCAGAACTGCCCCCAGCACTGGAGGTTCCTCAGCAGTGCCTGGTGCAGGACAGATATTCCTGCTCTGGAATTTCTATAATTGGGTCTGTGGTATGTACCAGGTCCATGTTTGTTCTCCTAAATATGCCTATTTTGCAGGAAATTGCACATGAACAGTTTTGCTGTTTTCCCAAACTTCCCAAATGTAAAACTTAGATGGCAAAAATCTTCTGGCTGAGAGGGAGTGGGAACCACGTGGAGAGTCTGAGTCAAATGCTGTTGTTGCATGTTGAATAGCACAGAAACATATCTGTTTGGAAGAAATAATTTATATTATATTATATTCTATTATATTATATATCATATCATATCATATCACTCTACTACAAGGATTTTAGAAATCCAAAGTACAAAACTTGAAACGGTTAAAAAATCATCATTTTCACTTAAGGCCTTTTAGTTTACTTTGGGCTGTAAGCAGTGAGCAATTTTCTGTAGCAGTGAAATGGCTCTAGTTTTTCTGGCCATTGGAATATGTGGGGAATTCCCCCTTTTTTAGACCAAATCACACTTTTTCTGCCCTTATATATGAAAACATAATGATTGGCTGTTGCAAAAAAGTAAGATGCTGGAGTCTTGCTGTGTTGGAGGTAGGGCAAGGGTCGTTTTTAATCCCAGTGTAAGCACAAAGTAGTTCTCTGCAGTTAGGCTTTTCTTTTTAACAAATAAACAGCATCTTGGGTTTTTAAAGGAAATTTGAAGTTACAGAGTGTGTCTGTCACTGTCCTCATGGAAGTCCCTTGCCTGTGTGGAGCATGTAAATGACCAGGGAGGATTTGGTTGGTGTTTAATGCTTCCCTGTGCTCGTGGTGTGTGTGGCTCCAGCCCGTGCTGCTGGGGTAGCTGCCCACCAGTATTCCCCGTGGACTCCCAGGATAATGCAGCTGAGGAATGAATCCAGGGAGCTGAACATGTTTCAGTCCTGCTCTGTGTGGCTTTTAGGCCCTTCCGAGGCTGCCACAGAAAGGGCTTTTTTCCCCCCTCTACTCTCCATTCACGCTGGAAAGGGCAAATCTCTGCAAGATCACCCCCAGAGCATCCCTGCGCATCCTGGAGCCATCCCAGGGACACAGGGAACGTGGCTGATGGATGGCAGAGCTCCGGGCTGGGCGGCTCAGCGGGAATCTGGAGGGGGAAGGAGTTGGGAGTTGCTTGGAAAGGTGCTTGGTAATTTTATTCCTTGTCATTTCAGACACGGCTCTGTGACAGTCCTTATGATCTTTAGCCATGCATTAATGTCAGTGCTGCTGAGCTTCACACCACTGCTCTTCCACCATTATAGTGCAAGGTTTCTGTGCATTCCAATTGGAAATAAATTTCTTTATTACACATTCTTTGACCTTGGCATGTTTGTAACCCTGGCGATTGTTAGAGGGGAAAAAAGAGGACTTCTGGGAATAATTGCCTTGTTTGTTCTTTATCTCTGAAGCATTGATACCTGCAGTTCTGGGCTGAGATAATTAAATCTTAGAATCACAACCGCACCAAGAAAATCTTTCTGTTTCTGCAGGCAACGTTTTATTTTTTCTGTAGGTATAAAAGTGCAGTTTCCCTTTGCAAACCCTCCATGGTGACTTTTGGAAATGGGTCATGCTGGATGTCCAGCTGGAACTGCTTTGCTCTGAGGTTGGAGTTGTGTGAAGTAGACGTCACCTTAAAAATAATCCCAGGAAAACATGTGCAGGAAGGGGAGTCAGGAATCAGGTGGTGCTTCTTGGTATCCATAGCGAAAACAATTTTAGAAACCACTCCTCTCATAAATACTGCATTTTTGGGATAGCTCTTCTTGTATTCTCTATTGCCAAGTGCATTGGCATGAAAGCAGCTTTCCTCAAAAATTAATCCATGCCTGCTGTCTTTTCCCGATGGGGTGACAAGCGCTGTTGTAAGCGGAGCTGGTGACGCTCCATGAAAAAATTTAGGGCAAAAATTTATTAAGGACTTGAAAAACAGAATGTTCAGATATTCTGGAAAAAAAAAAAAAACCAAAAAAACCAACCTAAAAACCCCAAATCAAACAAAGTGACCTCTTCCCATGGCAGCTTGAGTTGGGCTGGGTGTGAGCTGGAGCTTCACATTCCTGCTGCTGCTGCTGCTGCATCCCGGATCCCTCCGGCTGCAGAGCATCCCGGCACAGCTCCGGTTCAGCTTGGGCCTGCGCTGGAGAGATAGGGAAGGAATTCTTCCCTGTGAGGTTGCCCAGAGAAGCTGTGGCTACCCCTGGATCCCTGGAAGTGCCCAAGGCCAGGTTGGACAGGGTTTGGAGCACCCTGGGGTAGTGGAAGGTGTCCCTGCCCATGGCAGGGGGTGGGATGGGATGGGATGGGATGATCTTTAAGGTCCCTTCCATCCCAACCCATTCTGGGATTCTCTTTGGTGGCTTTGCTGGTGATCTGCTGAGTAGGAGAGTGGAGCTGCTCGCTGGACTCACCTTCCTCCTCCGTGAACTTGCACAAAGGTCTTTGATTTCTCCTTTCTGAACATCACCCCAGTGTAAGAGTAGGTTTATACAGGAACCAGTGAAATACTATTTTTTTTTAAATGCGTTTTCTCTCCTCTCTCTTTTCCCTAAGGACGCAGTAGGATATTCTTCCAGTGTAATCAAAGTCATTCCAACACCTTGTTTTCTAGCACCTACAGTTTATACAGAGGAACGTGGTTGTTCCGCGCAGAGTATCTAGAAAAAAATAAAATAAAAGCAGAGAGAGCCTTGTTAGCAGCTGGGGCAGACTTGTTGTGCTTGTCAGGATGTCGGCTGTGTTCACATGGAGGCACGAGCCTGTCTTGGGTGAGAAGCAGCCTCGGGAGACAAGGGCTTGCTGTGGGGTGTGGGGTGTCACCCACTGCCTGGGTGTGAGAGCAGGTACCTCACACGGGGGCTCAGGGAGAGCAGCATCCAGGGAGAGCAGCCTCCCGGGCTGCCTCCCTGCTCTGTGGGCACCCAGGAACCCCCTGCAAAATCCTTCCTCACTCAGGTTTTGTAGGATCCTAAAATGACTCTGGGAAGGAGCGCCGATACCGCGGGTAATGGAGCCTTTTCCAGCTCAGCCATGTCTCAGTGTAACCTGTGTGACAGCACGTCCTCCTTGGAGCTGAAGCTTGAGGCAGGGGAGTGTCCAGAGAGGCCGTGGGACCTCCTGAAATACAGCTGGACATGGCTGGGGAGATCTTGTGGAGAAAGGAGATGGCACCTGTGGGACTGAACTGAAGGACGGACAGAGGAACAGCCCCGGAGTGTGCTGGAGGCCCAGTTTGTGAGCTGGACGTGGGCAAACAGGGGAATAACTCTGGGTTCTCAGCACCCTTGAGCTTCGTTCTGGATGCAGCACGGGAGGAAGTTAGAGCCTTTGTAGAGAGACTGATTTGACATGCATGTGTTGACAGAAAGTGTGGTGGGGCAGAATCCTTCCAGAAGAGAGGGAGCAGGACGGGTGTGTTTGCTCTCCTGCTGAAATCCGTCTGGTGCAGACCCCTCTAGAGGTCTGAAGGAGTTGGCTGAAGTTTCTTCTGAATTAGCCCAGCTGAAAGAACGCTCCTGGGCGTTAGGGCTGGGGGGAAAGTCAGGGAACTGCTGTGCGAGTGGCATCACTTAGCTGTGCTGTGTGCAGGGTGATGCAGTTGAGCCAGGCTCATCTATCCCACAGAACCCCTGAGGTTCAGGATGGTGGCTTCTTAAGTGTGATCATCTCAGGTGGTGCTACCTCCCCAGGAAAGGTAACACAGATCTGATCCCATCTCAGCATTAAATTCACATTAGCCACAGAATTAAGGGTTCAGGAATATGCCCTCCGAAGGCTCCCTGGGTTTTCCTGACTAACCACAGCACTTGGCTCTTGCTGGCCCTGTCTTTAGGTTGGGTGATGCTTTATTAGAATACTCATGTTTTCATTTGCATATCAGCCCACAGTATCAGCATACAGCTACCAAAATCCTCTTCTTTTTCAGGACCTTCTTCCCAGTTGTGCTGCTCTCTCTCCCGTGCATCCTGAGTTTCCAGTGATATTCCTTGCAGGCTGGGTCGTGGGGCAGGGGTGGTGCAGGGAGCAGCAGGGTGGGGTGTTCAGTTGGCTGTTCTGTGTTGGGATCTAAGTTTTTCCCTCTGGAAAGCTCTCCCAGCCTCGCGTCCCTGCTGATTGACAGATCTGTGTCTGCATTATTGCAGCGTCTGGGATGCGCCTTCCAGAGGAGAACACTGTTCCCCTGACATGTGAAGGTGTGAAACAAGCTGCTTGGCTCGGGCTGGCTGTAAATCCTGCCTCAGCGAGCAACAAACATCGACATTTTCACACGGTTGAAGCCTGCCAGCCCTCCTTGCAGTGTTTTGGGGAGGGAAGAATTGATTAAGAAGTTCATTACTTTATTGGGAGCTAGCACAGGGGCTGCAGACAGTGGGCACAGGACTGTGGCAGTGCTGTGAGAGTGGGAGGAATCCTATAAATGCAGACAATTCCATTAAAAACTGCAAAAGGCCCTAAAATGTATTTGCTGCTGTTCTTCTGCCTGAGTAAATAGGATATCAGGAGCTGGGGACGCTCGTTGCCAGGTTTGCAGTGGGAAGCTAGAAGGGAACCATCGAGTTTGCTGAAGGATGTTCAGACCTGCCTTTGTCATGGTAATGAGGCAGTGCCTGGGCAGCACAGGCTGCCAACCTCTGCAAAGGTTCTTCTTGTTCTCCTTCAGAGTGTTTGGAGGAAAAGAGAGACCCTGGGCACGGAGTGTGCAGCAGCCCAGGCTGAGGCACATCAATAATCCGTAAACACGGCCCCGTGTGGGTACCAGGAGAGAGCCCCTACACGACCTGGCTAGCAGATATTTCTTCTTTTACAGTTTAACCTCTTGTTAAAGTTCCTAGGAACACAACAAAGAAAAAAAAAACCAAAGGGGGAATAGGAATGCTGAGGTGTTCCATGGCTGCCTCTCTGCCTGTGGCTCGGCTCAGCCCAGGGCTCTGGGTCTCGGGTTGGATGAGGAGCTGCTGTCTGCCATCCCCTAGGAAAGGGAACACATCCCATGTGCTCAGTGCTCTTGACTGCAGAAACACGTGCCAAGGACAGCCTGGCAGCTCCGTGTGCCAGTGGAAAGGTATTGCCTGCATGAGACTTGCTGCTGGAGCAGAGAAGGGGAGGACGACACCAGGCTTTTTGGTGTGGGGCTTCCTATCCAATCGGGTGCTTTGGGTTTTGGTTTTTCCCTGCTTGCTGCTCTGAAAGGCTCTTTTTAAAGAAAATTCCATGATTGAGTCCTTGAGATAGCAACCTGCTGGATGGGGCACAGCTACCAAGTGTCAGTCTGACTTTGATGACAGGAGTCATTAAACGATGCTGTAGGCTTGCATCTGGCTTAATGTAGTTTTTTAATTATCTCCTTTCAATAGAAGGTTGATTTCAGTCAGTTGGTACACTGCGAGGTGAGCAGAGGAGGAGGGATGTGGTGCCATTGAACACGTCCTCATACAAAGGCTTAATCTGACCTGGCAGGATCTCCTTGGGCAAAGTCTGATGGACTTGGAGACAGTGTTTGCTTGGGAGAGGTTTGTGGCACTGGCAGGGGGGATGTAAGAGCAGTTTAGGGGCTATTTAAAGCAGGTCTAACACATTTTTCCCCCCCATTTTGTCCATCTTTGCAGTTTTTGTTACCATTCGAGACCTGCTGCAGTTTTGGGAGCTCAAGGGCTGATTGGATTGAGTCCTTCAGTTGTGATCGGGGTTGGGGGAGCCGTGCATGTATTCGTGTTCTTAAATTGGTCCAGATCTCAGGTAGGGTGCTTATGTGACAGCCCACAACTAGATAATCAGTGTAAGACAACTAGAGGTCAGTATCTAAGATCAGAGAGGAAGCAGGTGTCAGGGATCACCGTGGAACTTCCAACCCTCTCCTGGCTGCTGTACATTTCTTAAGGACTTGTCCAGTCCAGTTCTCTTGCAAACATTCACCACATCCCTCGAGACTACCTGTGCATCCTAACAGGGCAACAAGATTTTCATCTGAAGTTTCCTTTTTTTATTAATTTGGCTCCATTTTTCCTGCTCAAAGCCCCCCATGCTGGTTTTTCTGCTTGATGTTTACACCTTTCAAGCACATATTGATAACACATCTTGTCCAACTAAGCTGTGCTCGTGCTCAGAGCTGGGCGTATTCAGGTCTTTTGATCTTCCCAGAGAAATTCTTCCCTTCAAACCCTTAAACATTTTTGTTGTTTTCTTTGTACTCTGTTCGATTTGTCAGTGTCTTCTCTGGTAATGAGGTGTCCAGAAGTGAATACATTATTCCATTTATGGATTAATTACATCTGTGGGGAGAGGAGACTGGAACATCCTGCTATGTGAGACGCGTGTGTTCTGTCCCTGAAACCAAACTGTCCTTTTAGCTGCCACATCCTTCTGCAATTTCACCTCGAGCTGCTTGCCCTCTGCCTTTCCAGCTCCCTGTTTGGATGGGTGCATCCCCAGCAGCTCCATCTCGGAGCCTGGCTGTGGTTTGCTGATAGATCACCTCGGTTTCAGCTCTGGTTTTTTTCCAAAAGGAAAAACCTTTGTGTGATTTTGACATCTCCTTTCGGATCTGGCAGGTTTGGGAGGGCCTGCTGAACAGGGCAGGGAAATTTCATGCTGGGAGTGCTGTTCACGAGCTGGGCCTGAGTGAAGTGAGGCACCTCCCCAAATTTGTGGTGTCCCAGGCAATCAAAGCAAGACTTCTTTCATTTCTATTTATTTTTCCTGTCAAATCCTGCAATACAATTCACTGCATAGTAGGGGAAACTTAATAAACTGTGTTCTTTCCTCTCCCACATCGTTACCAGAGCTGTTAAAATTGAATCTAACACAGATCCATGTGATTCCTTGGCTGTTTTCTCCAACTCCTTTGTTTCCAGTCGGCCTTGCAGGTGCTAAATCCTAATCCCTTCTAAAGTTGAGAGAATTGAGGCTGCTCCGATTTTTGCAGGATTTTTGCTTTTTAATTTTAGGATTGACTCTGGAAAATGCTTCTATAATCCACATTTCCATTCTTCTTTTCCTTAAATAAATAGTTTGTGCTCACTGACGAGGTGTTCTCTGCAAGACTCTACTTGCAGCTTGCTGAGCTGCTCTCTGCAACAGAGACTTTTTATTTTTGTTTGGATGTCCTCCCCATTTTTTTTGCTAGGAATAGAACTTAATTGCATCCATCCATTTAAGCAATTTCCAGAATTAGGTATTAGCCTTATGTTTTGAAGGAATTTGTGAGATTCCCCCTTTAAAAAATAATTCTTTACAAATAACAACACTTGATTTCCTTGGTTAATTGCACAGATTGAGTGATTTGGCACATGTCTGCATTTTCCAGATACTCCCTTTTCCCCTCCTTCAGTGGAAGCTATTTTTGTAAACTCACCATCACTCTGATAGCACAGGCATCTTTCCTTAATTTACTTTTGAAGACAGATTTAATAAAGGAATTCCCCTTCTCAGCCATATTGGAATCATTCCTTTTTATCTTTTATTAATTCCCCTGCTTCTTCTTAACCAGGTTTTCGTGTGGATGTTTATAAATAAGTCCTCCCTCATTCCTTAATCCTTTTGTCCAGCGTTAGCTCGGACTGTGTTTTATTGTTCCCATTTAATTGGCTCTGTAGGAATTAAATGTCCACGTGGCCCTCCCTTGTTCTCATCCTTGTACAAAATAAGATTTTTCTGAGCACTCAGCTCTTAGGAAAGCAGCAAATGCTTAAATGCTGTGGGCTTGGGGAGGCTCTCTGCTCGTAGGGTTTTTGGGGGTTTTTCTGGTTTGGTTTTATTTTAACAATGTTGTATTAATCATGGTGTTCCCAGGTTGCCAACTGGCCTCTTTTCAGCACGGGGGGAATTGATGGTTTGCCTCTCACTGTCCATAAGGATGCTGGTGGTGCCTCACCTGGAAAGACCCCGTGGGCAGGTCTGACAGAAATGGAGCTGGAGTTTCCTCCGTGACAGTGCAAAGGAGGCACACAGCCTGCTTTACCTGAGCTGACGTCACTCGTGGCCACTGGCCCCAAATTCTAGTAAGCCTGTGATGAAGAGTTAAGATCCAATTGAACTCTCCAACAGCTGTAATGCAAAACTGTGTCCTGTGTAAAATCAGCCTAACTTGGAACTGTTCTCAGTCACTTCAAATCCTCTGCAAAGGGTTGGGCTGGGAATTTTTTTTTTTTTTTT